>OX421393.1:1492500-2092500 GCA_949126905.1 Amorpha juglandis
TTTAGAGGATTTAGAGACGCCTTGCCAATATTGAATGACTGTGGTTACAGAACATTTGTGCCTGGTACATTACAGTTGGGTGAAACACAAATGTCTACATTAGAAGCTAATAAATCAAGAGCAATAACCATTTGTCGATGGGTTGTAGAAGTGGTGAATAGCTGCTTTAAAAGGGATTATAAACTGCTCCAGCTCCATTTTAATATGTTAAGTAAATATTTAGTGAAAGATTTTGAAGTTGCCGCAGCTCTCATGAATAGATTTCACCCTCCTATTACAGACCATCCTGATGCTGTGGAAATACTAAACATAATAAACGATAAAATGTATCTCAATAATACTTTGGCCTATGTTGTGCAGCAATATAATTTGAATAGAGGTAGAGCACATTTCACCCGCATTGATGCCCAAAGTAACTTACCGGATTTTCCACAGCTCAGCTCTTCTGAAGTTATATTAATATCTTTAGGTACGTATCAGATAAAACAAGCACGGTCGTATTATGGAGACAATATAAAGGCAAACGCATATTTAAAATAGAAGTATGTAGAGTTGGATAAAGTTGAAGTTGCCATAACAAAGGAGTTAAGTAAAATAATAAAAGGTTTTTTTTTCAATATTTTATTCAGCTTCATTTTTATACTCAATTAATACACTATCGAGGAATGTTGCAAGAGGAGTGATGGTATTTTGGTGCCTTGCCCAACTAAGGTACCGGATTACCACCATTACATGTGCACAGCAACCCACTGTTCGCCTGCCCACAATGCAATTACAACAGTATTGTATAATGGCTTCTTTACCTGCAAGAGAACTGTCAACTAAAATATATTTTTCCACTTATATGTCTTGACTGAATGCGGCCTCTTAATATATATAAAGTGTTAGAAGTTGTCAACTCTCTTATTAGGTTGCTATCCAACCAATGTTTACTCGACATATTAAAATAATCTTGCCGGAACAGTTTAAAATCCCTTTTAAAGCGGCCATTCACCACTTCTACAACCCATCGACAAATGGTTACTGCTCTTGATTTATTTGCTTCTAACGTAGACATTTGTATTTCACCCGCCTATAATGTACCAGGCACAAATGTTCTGTAACCACGGGTTCAATGTAAGAACGATGAAACACGGGTGCGGTCTATTTCAAGGTCTTGTCGGAGTTTTGGTGTTAACTCCTTTCAGTACGATGCTTAATTCACTTATTTCAATGTTTCAATACACTGTTCATCACCGTCAATGTTTATTGAACAAATCCACACCACTTTTATACAATTGATTTTTTGACAGACGTCAATATTTTTTCGTTTTGAAACAATCACCCGATAGAAGCTCGATAGACAATTTGATCGTTGTTAAATTGTGAAATAAATAAATAATTATAACAAAAACAAAAATGATTTCATCCGATTTCATGTTTTCTTTTATCAATTCTCATAATGCTCGCGATAAATATAGTAAAACAAGATTATGATGACTTTTATAAACTCCTTTGCAAAAAAAACGGGCACCTTACACACACACTTTACCTTAGCTTTTCTATGGGTAAATATTATTATATTTTTAGTATGTCATTAGCTTGGATGACTAGAAATTTCTTATTATCAATGAGAATCTAGTTTTTTAACACTTTTATCCTGGTATCGGTGTTTTAGTCAATGTAAACAGAGAGCCGTGTTAAAATGGACATTTTTATGGGTATAATGAAATTAAGACTACGAGTATTTTTATGGTATTTTAATAAAAGAGACATTAAAAAATAAAAATTAATAACGAGTATGACCTCCTCTTGCAGCGATTACGGCATGTAATCGTCTTGGCATGCTTCCCACCAGGCTTTTGATGGTGTCCTGTGGAATGTGTTCCCACTCAGTCGAGATTACACGTTTAAGCTCTCTGATGTTTTGTGGAGGTGGTTGGACAGATCGTACTCGCCTTTTTAGGAGGTCCCAAACGTGCTCAATGGGGTTAAGGTCGGGGCTCCGCGCTGGCCAATCCAAACGACGAATACCGACCTCTTGCATATAAGCATCTACGTCGCCAGAACGGTGGGCCCGAGCATTATCGTCCATGTAAATGGCATCTTCACCAATTACAGTCAGTGCGGGTTGTGCATTTTGAGAAAGGATTTCTGTTATGTACCTATGCGCATTTAGTGAGCCATTTTCTATGAATACTATCTCGGTACGATAGTTGGAAGTTACGCCCGCCCAAAACATAACGGACCCTCCACCATAAGGGGTGATTTCTTCAAAACACACATCGGCATAGCGTTCCCCTGGTCTTCGTAACACTCGCCGACGTCGGTCCTCACCATGCAGACAAATTCGAGCCTCATCGGAGAAGAGTACGCTACTCCAGTTACCTGGTGTCCAAGATAGGCAATTTCTAGCGAACCTCAACCGCGCAATCCGGTGCTCACGGAGTAACTTGGGGGCCCGCGCTGGTCGTCGACTACGTATATCAGCAGCTAAAAGTCTTCTCCTCACAGTCCATAGGCTAACTTGTGCTCCTCGTACCTCTTCAAGGTTTCTTTTGAGGTCTATGTAACTGCATTTGCGGTTCCTCAGCGCCTGAGTCACTAAAAAGCGATCGTCTCGCGGCTGTGTGCAACGTTTTCTCTCAGAACCTTGCCTTCTCTGAACGGAACCTGTCTCTTGGTATCGAGTCCAGGTTCTTTGTACGGTTGAACGACTCACGTTTAACCGCTGTGAGACGTAACATTGGCTACACCCCTCTTCCAGCAGCGCTATAATTTTACTAGCTCTCATTGCTTTTTCTGCCATTACGATAGACACAAAGATATCTGTTTTAAGTCACAATAAGGCAGAATTATGCGATAAACATAAATTGTTGTACTAAAAATAACGAAAAGTTACTTTTAGTTGCTTGATAACCTTTTAACCGCAAACCCGCGAAAAGTGTCACAAAATGAAAAAGGGATTAATAATTTAAAAAACAAAAGTTTTGAATTTGGAATGAACTTTTTTTCATACCCAGACTCTTTATTAAGTGCCAGTAACATAGTTTGGCTATTAAAACCTCTGAAGAACTAAATTATTACCAATAATGTTAAAAAATCAAACCCGCCCGTTTTTTTTGCAAAGGAGTGTATAATCATTCCCATAAAACTATCATTTTAGAACGAGCTTAAAAGGACCTGAATGACATGACAAGCTTGTTTACGAAGCTACTTACAGAATTACATACCATTCTAAACCATATTTTAAATTATAATTTTTAGCTTATTCCGGTAGAAAGTTATTATTGTTATATGTTATTTTTAATCAGTAAAAAATCTAGTATTTTTACATATATATATCGTTACTGTACATAGTTTAGCCCAATTATGGCGGTCTCCTTTAAATTTATAAGATAAGGTGGACAGACGACCTGATAAAGGTCGCAGTAAGTCGCTGGATGCAGGCCGCTTCCAACAGGTCGGGCTGGAAATCCTTGGGAGAGGGCTATGTTTAGCAGTGGACGTGTTGTGACTGATGATGATGATGATGAAAGCGATATGTCGCGACGCGGACGTTCGTTAGGCAAAGTACCTATGGTTGCGACGTTGCCGCTTTTACAAGTCAGCGAACTAACGAGGGATATTTTATTTCGTGGCAATTTGTAGTCTATTTTTTTTAAAAGTTGCATTTTTTATTTATGGTATAAATGTTTATTTTATTCTTTGAACATACTTATATCAACTAGTTTTAACCGCTGTATCGTTTAATGTGATAACCAAATCGCCACTCGGTATTTATCAGATTACCTTATGTTTAACAGGTTCAATGTACTTTCTGAAGATGAAAAAAGTATTATAATCATCCGTGTATTATATTCTTCTTTTTATTTATGGCTTTCGCAGTATTATGCATTTAGCCAGTGTCAAGTATAATTCATTCTCAAGTTATTTTTACAAGAATGATGAAACACGGGTGCGGTCGATTTCAAGGTCTTGGCCGGAGTTTTGGTGTTAACTCCTTTCAGTACGATGCTTAATTCACTTATTTCAATGTTTCCATACACTGTTCATCGCCGTCAATGTTTATTGAACAAATCCACACCACACACAACAAACACAACTCTAAACTAGTTTATGAAATAAATTCAAATAAGCGATAAACTGCACTGTCAGAATTCCCGCCAAAAACTCTACAACTCTCTCTCTTAACTTGATGTAGTCAAGATGTACGGCGTATGATAAGTCTGAATAATAACGACACAGGGTTATCATTTTATCGTTCACTCTTTTAAGCTACTACCGGCTTGGAAGTACAACCGTAGGTGGAAAATCCACCGGTATTGAAATTTGTTCTTACTCATGGACGGAACTAGACTAATCTTTTAAATGGCAAGACGCCATCTTATATAGAGGGATTTTCGTTATCCCCACTTCGAAAGTGGAATTGCTTGGTAAACAACACAAACCACCCTCAAATTATTAATATTATTATTTTACTGTATTAATTATTAATATTGGCGGTACCGACAATCAACTGTGTATTATATTTCCAGATGCCAAAAGGAAGCGGCGTGGGCGGTGACCAACCTATGCCTAGGCGGTACCCGTCAGCAACTGGACGCGTTATTCAGCAGCGGCTTACTGTCTCCGTACTGTGCGTTACTGCACGCGCGGGACCATCGGGCGGTCAGCGTGGTGCTCGACGGCGTGACTCATCTGCTGCAGGTATGGAGCACGCGACTCGCCTGTGAGGCACATAAACACTACGCGTGTCGGGATAGATGAATCACAAGGAAATATTAGGAGTCTTATAGTTCGCTCGGACGGTCGGTTAGTGTAGTATACAGTGTAGACTTTCGGGGGATGCAATGTCTCTTCACGGTCGACATTGTCTTTGGACTGCACTGTAGTTAACATCAGGTCCGATGTTATCACTTTGCTGTGACAGATTGCCGATTTGCCGACTGGTCACTGTGTGACGTCACCTGGGACTTCGAAAATTCGCGAAGTTCCAGGGAGGTCGGCTAACGCTGGCTGATCAACCGGCCCGCGTGACGTCTCACGGAAGGTTCTCGAATATTCTCGAACCTTCCGTTGATCGATGGACCGCTCGCGTTACGTTATGTTATGAATCGGTTTACCCTCCCATAAATAGTTATCACTTAAAAAATCTGTTACTGTGCTTCTCCACAAACATGGCCGATACGCTCCTCCAGTATCTGCAATAACACTAAAAGCATTTATTGTATTAAATCTTCTTTAGACTGCCTCAGTGGCGCAGTTGTAATGCGTATGCGGCATGCTGCTATGCTGAGGTTTCGGGTTCGATACCCGGGTTGGATAAATGTGATATTGGGATTTCTATCACAAAATTTCCCGAGCGCTATGACATGTCCTTCTTTAAACGAGGTTTAAAAAGAGTATCCCTTCAGTGGTAGGCAGCGGCTTGGCTGTGCCCCTGGCATTGCCGATGTCCATGAGCGGCGGTGACCGCTTACCATCAGGCGGGCCGCTTGCTCGTCTGCCTATTAAGGCAATAAAAAAAAATGCTTAGTATCAGCCCGGAGTGTGGAATCGTGCCCGGTATGGCGATAGGCTTACCCCTTATCACAGCATAAGACGGAAATACGATCGGCGAAATGTGAGTGGACTGGTTGTTAACCACCTCTGCCTACGCGTTCGAGGATTATAGGATGCGTATGAATATATGTATATACTTTGTTTCAGGCGGCAGCCAAATACGGTCATTTAGAAGCGATGTGCCTGAAATTGGAGGAGATTGGGGCATTGGACCAGATCGAGAATCTGCAGCAGCATGAGAATGAACAGGTAATGTTTAGAGACTAACTCCATGATAAGTTTTTCGAATGGTAGAGCCGCGCTGTAGACAGTTTTGTCTACAGCATGAATGGGCTGGCTCGACCGGGTCGTTACCACTGTCTCACAGAAAACCGACGTAAAGTAGCGGCTTGCTGCTGCGTTTCGTACGGTGAGTGAGATATCCGGAAGCCCAAATCCCAATCCCTAATTATCCCTTTTTTCCACTTGATTGCCGTGCAGTGCTTTCTTAACTCAAAGTTCTACCCAGAACTTGCTTCTGTTAAGAGCAGACCTTTTTTTATCTTGGTTCGGCAAAGTGAATACGCCACACCTGATGGTAAGTGTAGCGAAATCCAGGAATATTGTCGACCAACGACAAACAGTGTGTCTATCGTAGGTCGGCACGATCATGCCGGCCTGCTATTAAACATTAAATAAATACAAATAAATACTCCCAACAGTCACATACATAGTCCTGACCCCACACTAAGATACGAGTCTTGTGTCGTGTGTATCAGGAACTACGAGAGACTTTCGGTCTCACAACACCCAGACTCCGAGACAAATATCTGTGGATCACACAAAATGTTTGTCTCGGTGCGGGGATCGAACCCGCGGCCTCTCGTTTCACAGCCGGCTACTCGCCCGCTGCGCCACGGAGGCTGTCAAAAGATCGGCTAGTTTCGTCATTCAAACTAACTTAAAAATGTATTTTTTTTTGCAGATATACAGAAAAACTCTGCACATATTAGACACATATTTCGCCGAGCAGGAAGACGCGACCGCCCAGCCCGCCCAAACAGAAGAGGAATATCAATTCGGGATCAATGCAAACCCTAATATCAATTTTTAATGGCGTTACTAGGATAGGGTCCATTCTACTTGAAAAATCCCACAAATAAACCAGTTCAGTGGGTCAGTGGCCCCCCAATCCACAAATACAGCAATATAATAAATATTACTAATGGTGCTGCCACACCGGTGTTATAAAATGTTAACAAACATTTTCTAACATTTAACATTTACTAACATTATCTAACATTGTCATAAAATGTATCAAATTTTTGTTAACAAATGTTTTGTAAACATTTTATAACAGCGGTGTGGCAGCACCATAATACTGCAGGCAAGCATTGGGGCCCGACTGGACTGATTAGTTTTACAATGCGAGCGGCTTACTCGTCTTGTCATTGGTTAGTATAAAATACCTATTAACCTGAGTTTTGGATCCTATACTAAATCATAACACTAACATTTATACTTAATCAAGCTGGTCTTGAAATTCAATTAGTTAAGTTAGACTTAATTTTGAAGTCGCTTTGGCTTAGCTTGTAAGAGGAACATTACATTCAGAGTAATAATAATAATACACCCAACATTCACACACATAGTCCTGACCCCACAGTAAGATACGAGTCTTGTGTCGTTGGTATCAGGAACTACGAGAGACTTTCGGTCTCACAACACCCAGCCCCCGAGACAAATATTTGTGGTTCACACAAACATTTGCCTCGGTGCGGGGATCGAACCCGCGGCCTCTCGCTTCACAGCCGGCTACTCGCCCGACAAGCCACGGAGGCTGTCGACCAATAGAGTAAATGTTAAGCCGGACCATTAAGCTGTGGAATAGTTTGCCGGCACACGTGTTCCCTCCTTCCTATAATATGGGATCCTTTAAACGGAGTGTGAAGAAGCAGTTAGGCAGGCCGGCATGATCGTGCCGACCAACGATAGACACACTGTTTGTCGTTGGTCGACACTATTCCTGGATTGCGCTACACTTACCATCAGGTGTGGCGTAGTCACTTTGCCGAGCCAGGACAAAAAAAAATACTTCCGATATAACTTAACAAGATTGTTTTAGTACCAGAGTATGGGAAAAGAGCAACTGGGTCACCTGATGGTAAGTAATCTACCGACCATGCACGTCCATTAAACCGGAATAGAATTACATCTTTATATCGATCACTTGTGTCGTAACATATTTTTTAAAAACACAACAACCTCGCAGGTTTAGATAGTTAACCCCATAAGGAACAACTTTTGTTCTACGACTTTAGATAATTTGTTAGATTTTATTTTCATCTAAAAAAAATTATCTACGCGCATCGCAAAGATTACGTAAACAAACCCCTGCGAAGCGTGAGGAAGGGGGTGCAATGCTAGCGCCTTTGAACTTGACCCATTTATCTAGCCGCCAGTCGTCTGTCATTCAATTTTTTTTCATGTATTATGTCCGGACTTGTAGAACTAAAGTTGTTCCTTATGGGGTTAGCTATCTAGTCCTGCGAGGTTGTTGGTGTTTTAGAAGTAACCCTGTATAGTCTTGATTAAAAATGTCATAAAAATTATATCAAACCCAGCTTTGTTGTTGTGAGTCATTGAAGAACAATGTTTCCTATGATTAAGCCAAAGTGGCCTTCACGGATGTGATTACTGAATCCAACAATTAAGTCTCTAGAGGCTAAAAGTTAAGCAACGAGTCCATGTTTCACTTTTGAGCTCTCTGTTTTACGACTGATTTGTGATAATTGTTGCCTTGTAATTTTTAATAAACATTTATTTTTATGTGTTTTTTATTAATTCGAAGTTGGAAATCGTTTTCCCTGCGTTAAGACTAGACGAAACTTATCTCGTAGATGTTAACCAAAATAAAATATCCCATCCTTATGTAAAAACGTCTGCAACTTTTAAATGAAAATGAAAAATCTTTATTTAATAAAAGATTGATACAAAAATATTTACCAGGGGTTCTCGAATAAGGCGAAGCCTGTGTCTTGAGAAACCAAATAAAAATTGAAATATCTAGTTTGTTAGCGTTAGGTCATTAAAAAAATGGTATGCCATGTGTGCTTGTGTATGTGTGTGCGAGTAAAACGAGATAAAATAAAATGGATGATAATATTATGTAATTTCAACCCACATCAGGTAAAGTTTGAAATCATAATTTGGTAAATTCAATATCCTAAAATCAATAATGCAGTTGTATTTCGCATAATCGTTCATGGAGCATGTTCCATTTATGGTGTAAATAAGTACGGAATGATTATTTAAATATAATGAATTTAGCAAAATAAAATGAATGTATCAATTTTTACTTGATGTGGGTTGAAATGTTATTGCATATTTGTATGCAAATGACTGTACAAATTTAATTCACAGTTAAGAACCATCCTGATTAACTATATTAAACTAAACGCATTCAAATCGCATTACAGTGCCACAGCAGCACATGGATGCACGTACGCACAGCCACATACATGCACGCACGCGCAATACATAATTGCCAAACCAGCAATTCCTCTTTATCAAGGTCTTAAAAAAAATTAGAGTATGCTATCGTAGTCATTAGTAACAGACCAAAATTTGTTAATATATTTTACTATCTTCATTGGAAGAACCATCAAATTCATTTATAATGTCTAAATTCGAATTACTTCAACCACTAATTTACATGATTTTAATTTTTACAATTAAACTACTGGTTATCTCTATAAATACAGTTTTATGCATGCCACCTTTTTGTATACAAATATATCACAGCAAAAGATATATCCAAAACCTTGTGTGGATCATGTTCCAGGATCAGCAAGTGTATATCCGGTTGACTCAAGTGACTTGCGACATCACTTGATAAACTCATTGTTTGTTGGTAGTCACTGGTGTTATGGACTGCACTGCTCTTACCATCAGGTGTAGTGCAGATTTTGCTGGATAAAATAAAACAAGCAATTTTACAAGGTAGTAGGTCCCTCGTATGCGAGAGGCCGTCTGGGTTGGTGCCAAAGCTTTGTCTATTTCTGCCGCCAAGCAACAGTGTGTAAGCACTGTTGTGCTTCAGTTTTAAGGACATTGAAACCAGTAAAATTACTTGGCATTACGAGACAACATTTTGTGTCTGGGTGGCGAGCGCAGTTCAGTGCCATGCAGTGCTTTGTAATGCAAAGTTCTGTGTGGTGTTGCTTCTGTATATGGTCAGGCGTGGCTCTTACCATCAGGCAAGCTCCTTGCTTGTCTCGGTCATTCAACCAAATAATAAAAAGTGAAATGATAAGATTAAAGTATTTTTATTGAGAAAAACTTAAGTATAAATTACATCTACATAATCCTAGCCTTTGTTCTGCTCCTTCAGTTTTTCTAGTTGTTGCCTGAAACATAAATTATAATTATCAATTCACCTCATTAGTTTAGTGACAATTTTCTGTGAAGCTCTTGGGGCTGTGTTCGAATTCTAGATAGGTTAATCACATTTTGTTTGGTTTTTCATATGAGATATTCTCATTTGTAGTGAACAAGCAACCTCCGACATACATAGTTAGTAGCACTTTACTTAATAGAGTGAAAAAACATAAATGTCAAATATCATTGGGGCATTAACAAAACAGTTGGTTGGCGTTATGTAACAAAACCTTTGGTTGTTTATTCTGTAGAAATATTACATATGATGAGGCTGTACGGACTAGAACCCTTTGCCTTCCCAATACAAGGGAAAATTTTGGGGAAAAAAAATCTGGTTGAGGCTGATTAATTTGTGCTCTTATATTAATATACAGGATTACTTTTAAAAAGCTTTTTGTATGAAAATAAAATCTAACAAATTATCGAAAGTCGTAGAAAAACGGTGTTCCTTAGGCCTTTAGCTATCTAGTCCTGCGAGGTTGTCGGTGTTATAAAAGTAACCCTGTATAAAATAAAAGAAATAAATATTTATTGGAAAAAATACAAGTCGAAGGCTTGTGTGATCTAGAAATATTGGATTACGAATGTAGGTTTCGTAACTCTGTACAAAGGTACACATAATACTCAATATCTTGGTATCTATAGTATCTACAGTGTGACTACCATATTAAAATAGTTGGATTCGAGGTTAGAATTCTGACAGTGCGGGTCGTCGCCTTTTTTAATTTATTCCATAAACTAGTTTAGAGTTGTGTTTGTTGTATAAAAGTTGTGCGGTTTTGTTCATTAAACATCGACGGTGATGAACAGTGTATGGAAACATTGAAATAAGTGAAGTAAGAGTCGTACTGAAAGGAGTTAGCACCTGGAGTCCAACAGGACCTTGAAATCGCCCGCACACGTGTTTCATCGTTCTGACATTAGATATAGTTTACGTATGAAATTATATGACTGAAGACTTGGCAGCATGGTCTACGACCTTAGCCGGTTCCTGTAAGGAACAAATAAAACAAAAAAAAAAAAAAATTAAAATAGTTGTCTGTTACAGTAGAAATTATAGTCACATTTTGTAGTTTCTAAACGGTGTTCAGATCATGACATGGGACGGTCCATCGGGACCCCTAATACTGGTTATATTCATGTTAACAGCGTAAAAGTACATACTTTTTATTACATTTTCCGTGAATGATTTTGCAAAAACTTTGATATCACAAATTCTAACCTCAATTGCTGGTTGAAATCATCTTGGACGATGTCATCCTCCCAATTGTCTTCCCAAACCGACACATCTTCGTCATCAGCGTCTTCTGTTCCCCAATCTAAACATAATAACACGAAAAAATTATATTTTGCCAGATTAAAGTCGGGAGCACAAAACACAATATTGATATTAATTACGCACTTTCGGCGGGAAATTCTTCGAATTCATCGTCTTCTTCGAGAAGGCCGAGGTCTACTTTCTGTTTGTCTGCCATTGTTGATTGTTTTTCGATAATTTACTAGAAATTAGTATAAAACACAAGCACTTGATGTTTGTTTTCGACAAGTCACTGTTTTAGTGTTGCCAGTAATTGGGATTCAAATACCTGAATACCTTTAGGGTTATTATTTTTCCCAACTAAATTTCCAAATCAAGGAAGATACGGAAAAAAATTATATTATCTGTATATAGTTCTATTAAATTATGTTTTTTTTTCTTGAACGAAGGAATGAACTTATTTTCCATCCATGATGTAATTGGGGACGTGGCTATCGCCATAGCCTGGCACAATTTCCAGATTTCGGGCTGATGCTAAATATTTCGCGATAGAAAAACTCAATATCACTTTTACCCGACCGGGGATCGAACCCGGGACCTCCGCTCAGCAATCGTGCCGTGTACGCAATACCATTGCGCCATCGATGAAGTCGAAAACATTCTCAGAAAAGTATTTAAAGCATGTGAAAATGTTGTTACATAGTTCGATTTCTAGGTTGAGCGATCTTTTATGTGAGTTTCTAATAATATGTTTCGATATTGGATCTCTCTCTACATTGATCTACTATGGATTGAGATAGGCGCAGGTGGATAAAGGATTCAAATTAAAAGATCAATCTATAGATTCTTGTGATATCGCTTTTTCATGCAGCTCATTAAAAAAACAAAGTATTTTTCACACATATTTATTTATATATAAAACATAGTCATTGGCTACATAACTTTAAGATTGTTAAATCAATCAAAAGTACGTCTTAAAATAAGTCTATATCACAATATATCACATCATAACTTGTTCAGACTCTGTAATGGATAAAATATCAAAAAAACAAGTTAGAGAATAATATATTTTAAAATTTCGATTTAGCCAGTTATTTAACAACAATTTCAAAAATCAGATCGCTTAAAATTCGTGTCAGACATTTTTCTTTTAAATTAGAGTAAATTGATTATATGAAGTACATCAATAAATATATAAAGGATATTTATACTAAAATTGAAAGGCATTTCTACGAATACACAGTAACATATCATTACAAACTTGACATAGCGAAAAATTAAGGCTCTTCCACAGAAACGCACATATTTCGATAAATTCGATACATGATATACATGTATAGATAGAATATTAAATTTGCTGCCTATACAGACACCTTGTGCGGAAACTAAATTTATATTCTAATTCGCGTGTGGACGAGCCGTTAGGAAACATCATTTGAAAAATTATTTTCATCAACATTTACTTTACACGAATACGATAAAACATAGATTAGATCCAAGAAAATATATCTTTGATGCGTTTGCATCAATAATAATTTTTATTCATATTATAACAATAGAAAAATATTTTTTCTCCATTGTATATTTCATAATCCTTTTTTTAATTAATCATTGGTCTATTTTTAATACATATGGGTTTATAAAAACATTTCATTGGAAAACGGAACGCATACACAGAAACAATAAAATAATTATTTTTCATGCAGAACAAATTGTACAAAAAAAAACAATGATATGAAATGTTTATTTATATAATATTATTTATATATTAATAAATTTTGTCATAACTTATTTTAATATACAAAATAAATGTTACGTAAATATTGCTTAAAATATTACGCATGATATCAATTTACTTAAATATTAAATAAAACTTAATATTACATTCGTCAAATCGTCATTTTCTTCATAAATATCCTCAATCCAAGGAAACTACCTTTCCAAGCAACACCAAATTAAAAAAAAAAGTCGAGCCGAAGGAACTTGCTTGACCCTGCAGTCTAGATTAAAATCCATAATTAATTTTTTAAATGCTTAACGACATTCAAAAAGTAGGTAATGGTGGAGGGTTTTAGGTATATCTAAGGTGTGAACGATATCGGGCAAGGAGGGTCCGAAATACCTACGCAAGTATATCCTCATTTGAGAGATCAAGGAAATAGGGGTCTTAGCTCTTTCTATTAAGATTTGTTTTTGCGTGGCATTAACTATGTTGTTTCTTTTGATCATACAAAGGTCGAAAGCTTCTGCGGCCTCTAGAAGTTGGTAAAATATGTGTTCGTATTCCGCAGAGGTCACATTTTGTAAGTGGTTCAGGATACCGTCCGGATCGCGGAACTGGGTTTTTAAAATTACCTGCAAAAAAAGCAGAGACAAGTGAAAAAAATATAGGATTTGTGATGACGGGTATAATCGCAGGAGTAAGGTGGTGGCTATAGCTACGAAAGCACGGAATAGAAATAATAATTCTAATTCGTGTTCAAAAGACAAATATTATTAAATATTTTGAGGCTGCAACATTTTACAAAGAAAGTAATTTCGTTCTATTGAACTAGATGGCGCTAAACAAAAAAACCGTTTCTTTTCTATAACCTTAAAAAATAAGTGCTAATAATTAATATCAATTAAAAAACACATTTTAGAAGAGAAATAATTCCTTAAACATTCCAAATAATACTCACCCTAGCTCCATATCTCAGTAACATGGCCACGATCTCTCCATTCGGTTCGACGTTACTCGCGAGATATTCGGCCAGCGCTGGTCGTAGTTGAGTCGCGTCTTCGCTGCTGTACACCTTCATGTTAGGATCTGCTCCGCTTTCTAGCAGGATCTAGAAGATGTTTGAGAATTTAATTTTTTATAGCAGAATGGATAACTAACAAATAAGTCACTTGAGAGTGTTCACCAACGGTTCAAAAGAAGTTGATGATGTTTTGTATATCTATGGATGGTATTTACAAGGTGGTAGATCCCTCGTATGTAAGAGGTCGTCTGGCTTGGTACCACCGATTTGTCTATTTCTGCCGCCAAGCAACCATGTGTAACTGAACTCTAATAAATTAAATCCGCTAATACGAAAAATATAATTAGTTTTTGTAAATTAAAAAACTCCATTTCATTCCCACCATTTACTCACTTTAGTAAATGGTTTACATTTTGGTTAAGTTTTGTTTAAAAAAACAACGGGTCGCACTCCGGGAGTGCCGGCAGAAGTGAAAACTTGAACATTAACGTTGTTGCATTTTTGAATATTTTTGAATGGTTAGGGAATAATTTCGCACGAATTGCTTTATTTATCAGTGTAAAAGTATTATCATTTACAATATTTATTTATTGGGCTATCGTACACAATATTTTTTGTCGAGTTTTGGGAATATGGTAGAAATGTAGTTGCATAATCCACCGGAACCAGCTACATTTTTAAAATGGTCTATGAGAAAAGAAGTATACTCTTCATTATTGTGTCAGGTATAAAGCTCATGAAAATGTGCTCACCTTGACAATTTCCTTTCTGTTGACAATGTTGTCGGAGCAAGCGACGTGCAGCGGAGACCCGATCACAGAACTCGACGCGTTCACTTGCGCTCCTGAAAACAATATTACTGTTGAATAATGTATTATATTTACAAAATAATTTGTCATTGAAATAAACTTTTTTTTTATTTGATTGAATAACGAGACGTGCAAGTCGCTCGCCTGATGGTAAGCGCCAAGCCTGCCTATCAACAGAAGCAACACCACACAGAACTTTGAATTACAAAGCACTGCATGGCACTGAACTGCGCTCGTCACACCGAAACATAAGATGTTAAGCCAAGTAATTTAACTGGCTTCAATGTCCTTCAAACCGAAACACAACAGTGCTTACACACTGTTGCTTGGCGGCAGAAATAGATAAAGCCGTGCTACCAACCCAGACAAATCTTGTGAAACTAATCTATCTATCTAGATAACGTAATATTAACATTTTGGAACAACCTACACCACAGTCTACCCCGTGACCACAAAGGCTGAAAAGCTTTCGAAACGTGTCGGGACCAAAATTCAAATAAAAAACCGCGATAAAATCCGTTTAAATTAGTTTTATTTCAATGAGTTATATTCGTGTAAACATCAGAAATCATTAAATATTTTGTCATAATTATATGATACATAGGATTCTCTTATTTTCAAGTTTTTTTATAAATTACCAACAGACAGTTTCCGATGCTTCCACTTATTAAGTGGGTGATAAGTGGGTGATAGACGTACGAACTTCAAGTACGCGGTTTTTAAGATCGCGAACTTACTCGGCTCGACGTTAGTGACACACGTGAAGCTTACTCATTCTGTATTGCGATGTCGTCGACAGAAGAAGCTTTGTGTTATTTAGGAATTATATCGTTTTACATTTTAAAAACTAAAAACAATACACGAAGTCGAAAAGTGTGGGTAAAGAGAGCTTACAAAAAGAGAGAATTTATCACATGTGAATTTAGTAAGAGAGTTACATGAAGAGAAGGAAGATTTCCATAATTATTTCAGAATGCCTGAGGCGGTGTATGAATTTCTGAATAATAATTAACAAAAATTGCAAAAATCTAAACACGACAAGCGTGCGCGTCCACGAACTGGCTGAACTTTAAGTTCGTACGTCTATCACCCACTTAAGTTTCTTTTATATTGTACCGTTTTTATCATGGAGAACCAAATAAATTGTTTCTTTCTTTCTTTTTTTCTATACCTCGATTTTTTTAAAGACTAGAACTTACCAGCAGATAACAGCAGCTGCACCATAGTCACGTCCCCCTTGAGGATGGCCAGGTCGAGGGGACTTGGCTTACTCAACTCCGGACACTCGTAGTTCACGCGCGCGCCTTGTTTGATCAGAAGAGTTACTACCTCCGTGTTACCTGAAAAGGGAGGCATAAGATTTTTTATATAGCAAATTAACAAGTGGGCCATCTGATGCAGGGTGCAATTGCACCCCCCTGGAGGGCAGCGGGGATTCCCCGAGCAATAACGCCAACGATTGATTACAGAGATTAAGTATGCTTTCGATTAGCGAAACATATTGTGTGGATTGCGTTCCAGAATCAGCCAGTGTATATCCGGTTCTCCCGAGAGGCTTGCGGCATGACTTTATGATTGTTTGGGGCGGATATAAGAGTACATTCTTATGTCCCTGTGCCTGCATCAGTCATCCGCCTGTCCTGTTGCAGGCCCTTCGATTTGCTTCTTCCCTCATCAGAGTGTGAAGAAGCATTTATACAGGCCGGCATGATTCTAGTGACCACCGATAAAGTCATTTTTTGTCGGTGGTCGCTGGTTTTTTGTCACTTTGCCAGTCTCGGATAAAAAAGAAACATCTTTGTAGTCCGTACAATTCATGCTGCTAATCTAACCCACTATCTGATTAATTTGGTTGCGGGACAAAGACATTTATGCACTCCCAGAGACTCGCCGAGCTTCACTGCTCGGTGTCGACAAAAATACGTGCCACTGTTGATCCTGGTGCACAGGAGTTACAGTGGCGGGTGTGTGAGCGGGATAGTCATACTCCCTGCTGCTCCCTGAACTTGTATAGTAAATATTATTTAATTTGTGGCTGAGCTATCAACATTAGCATTAAGCTGTGGAATAGTTTGCCGGCACACATGTTCCCTCCTTCCTATAACATAGGGTCTTTTAAACGGAGTGTGAAGAAGCAGTTAGGCAGGCCGGCATGATCTTGCCGACCAACGATGGACGCATTGTTTATCGTTGGTCGACACTATTCCTGGATTGCGTTACACTTACCATCAGGTGTGGCGTAGTCACTTTGCCGAGCCAGAATAAAAAAATCTATATTATTTGACTTACCACTAAGTACGGCGTAGTGCATGACAGTCCTGTAGTCATTCCTGGCGTCCGCCATCGCGTTGATGTCAGCACCGAAGCTGATGAGGAGCAGGACCGCATCCATACCCTGGAAGAGGCACAATCTCTTAGAAAAAAAATATTTTCTCATCATTTCAAAATAACCTAAAATCATGAGTTATTCGGGTAAGTCCTCATTAGCGTTATTTTTTATTTTTATAGCATAGGCTGGCAAACGAGCATGTTCACCTGATGGTAAGTGATCTCCACCGCTCATGTACGCCTACCACCAGAAGAATCATGGGCACGTTGCCGACCATAAAGGAAAGGGATAATTAGTGATTGGCAAGGGGGGTTTGGGCCTCCGGATATCTCACTCACCGTACGCAACGCAGCAGCAAGCCGCTACTTTATGTCGGCTTTCTGTGAGACAGTGGTAACGACCCGGTCGAGCCAGCCTATTCAACTGTCTCGTCCTTCCTTGCAGTAATTAGAGATCGACATTTTAAAAGATTACCTTCCTCTGCCTAGCAGCCTTCATGAGTGGCGTGAGTCCAGCCCTGTCCCTGGAGTCAGGGTTGGCTCCGAACGTCAGCAGCAGCTCCAGGTACTCAGGGTCGGAGACCAGGTTGATTTCGGAGCCGAAGAAGTATCGCTTGTTTGGGTCGGCACCATGTTCCAGTAGGAGACGGGCCACCTCCTAGGAAATGATTACGATTTACAGACAAAACTGTCTACAGGGTGGCTCCACATTTTTTTTTTATTTGATTGAATGACGAGACGAGCAAGGCGCCTGATGGTAAGCGCTACGCCTGCCCATAAACAGAAGCAACACCACTTTGAATTACAAAGCATTGTATGGCACTGAACTGCGCTCGTCACCCCGACACATAAGATGTTAAGTCTCATAATGACCACTTTCACTGGCTTCAGTGTCCTTCAAACCGAAACACAACAATGCGTACACACTGTTGCTTGGCGTCAGAAATAGACGGCGCGGTGGTACCAACCCAGACGGCATCTCGCATACGAGGGACCTACCACCTTGTAAATTATATTAGCCTTTAATGATATGTGACAGCCTCCGTGGCGCAGTGGGCGAGTAGCCGGCTGTGAAGCGAGAGGCCGCGGGTTCGATCCCCACACCGAGACACATGTTTGTGTGATCCACAATTATTTGTCTCGGGGTCTGGGTGTTGTGAGAGGGAAAGTCTCTCGTAGTTCCTGATACCCACGACACAAGACTCGTATCTTACTGTGGGGTCAGGACTATGTGTGCGACTGTTGGGTGTATTTATTTATTTATGATAGTAGCTGATGATATCCTACATAATGCTTATTTCTGATGGCGAGTCTCAGCGGTTCGTCACACAGCGTGGTCCTGGGGAACTCTTCGCCAGTGTCAGGCCTGTAGTCCACCGCCGCGCCGCTGTCCAACAGCAGCTTGACCAGCTCCACATACCTGAGGAGTTAGAGGTGGATTACGAAACGAATTTGCTGGTGGGAGGATACTTGTATTCGACCGGATAGCGACCACCGTACACTGGTGCTAAAACCTGCCATAGTGGCCCACCTTGTGTGGGTCGCGTTCCAGGGTCAGCCAGTGTATATCCGGTTCTCCCCAGGGGGCTTGCCCCCTGTTCCTAACCCTTTTCCCATCCCATTTTCCTTCCCCTCCCCCTTGGCCCTTTTACAGGCCGGCATGATCTTGCCTACCTACGATGGACACACTGTTTATCGTTGGTCGACACTATTCTTGGATTGCGCTACACTTACCATCAGGTGTAGCGTAGTCACTTTGCCGAGCCAGGACAAAAAAAAACGAATTTACCAAACTCCGTCTCGTTCTGATATTAACTTTTTGAATTAAATGTAGTCAATTTTAAAGTGGTAAAGCCAAGCTGTAGACAGTTTTGTCTACAGCATCAATACAGATGACGGCACGATAATTTTGTATTATCTATGTATAATTTTGTATCTGTATTGTGATATCATTTCTTAAATAACATTAAGTTGTAAAAATTCTGTTCCTTTAAAAATTATTTCAGCCATGTCTTTTTTTATCCTGGCTCGGCAAAGTGACTACGCCACACCTGATGGTAAGTGTAGTGCAATCCAGGAATAGTGTCGACCAACGACAAACAGTGTGTCTATCGTTGGTCGGCACGATCATGCCGGCCTGTCCAACTGCTTCTTCATATTCCGTTTAAAGGACCCCATATTATAGGAAGGAGGGAACACGTGTGCCGGCAAACTATGCCACAGCTTAAGGGTCCGACATAAGTACGAGCCGAGATGGAGGAGACCATAAAGCAATCATAAAGCCATTTAAACTAACCCATGTTCAGCAGAAAGATGCAGCGCGCTGTATCCGCAATCATCCCTCGCGTTGACGTCGCATCCTCTGACGAGCAGCAGCCTCGTCGCCTCCAGGTACCGCTGCCAGATCGCGTAGTGCAGAGGACGGAGGCCCTGGGTCACTGGCTCATTTACCTGACAATATGGACAGTAGAAATATTAAAAATAAAAAGACGTGTGGCACTCGGAGACTGCCGCGGTAAAGCTATTGCATAGCATTTTTTATGAACTTATATAATTATAATTATTTTTTATTTATTTTATTTATGCAGTATTTTTTTCCTTTGTTTTTAATTTTAATTTTGTGGGTCAAGGTCGGGGTAAAGGTCGGTGTCAAGGTCGGGGTCAAGGTCGGGGTCAAATCCGGTCAAAGTCTTGTGAAAGTCCAGTCCAAGCTGACTGGTCACTGTGTGACGCCAACTGGGACTTCGAAATTATCGATGTTCCAGGGAGGTCAGCTAACACTGGCTGGTCGGAGTGGGGGGTGTTAGGTTTTTTCGTTACGGAATTTCTGTATTCGGTCTCGCCGCTCAAGGCCCGCGATAAAATCTATACAATAGCTTAATAAAATTTTATAATGCAAACATGACGCGAACCAATAATTGAATTTTACTTAAACATAGGTGTCAGGTACTTTCAAAAGAATGTTTCACTGTATACTTTTTTTTTTATTTGATTATATGACGAGACGAGCAAGGCGCTCCCCTGATTGTAAGTGCCACGCCTGCCCATAAACAGAAGCAACACCTCACAGCACTGCATGGCACTGAACTGCGGTCGTCACCCCGAGAGATAAATGTTAAGTCTTATAATCCCCAGTAATTTCACTGACTTCAATGTCTTTCAATCCGAAACACAACAGTGCTTACACACTATTGCTTGGCGGCAGAAATAGATAAAGCGGTGGTACCAACCCAGACGGCCTCTCGCATATGAGGGGCCTACCACCTTGTATATTCATCATTCTTCTTAACGAGAGTTGCATTGCAAATGCATACCTCTCAAAAGAGTTCCTCGTGATGTTTTCCTTCACCGTCAAAGCGAGCGATTATGATATGAAGTTAAAAATCACCATACCTTTGCACCACAAGCCAATAGTATCCTGATCTCGTCCAAAGGAACCATTCTGATGATGGAGTCAGCTAGCTCTCGCTGCAGCGACTTGTCATTTATGATATCTGAAGGCATCTGAAAGAAGAATCACACATGATAGTCTTGACAAGCAATGATTCTTGGCACTGGAAGAGATGTTGAACGTAGGCGATGTCACGAGAACTGCCGGTCTCAGAACAGTAGACGCGTGAATCACAGTGGTCACTAAGGGAGCAGTCCATAGCAGTGGACGGGACGTTGCGACAAAGAACACAGAAGCCGCCGGTCTCACAACAATGAACGCGCGAGGCGTAGTAGAAATTGCGGTAGTGGACCCCGGCAGTGGACGGAGAGTTGCGAGAAAGGTAACGAAAGCTATCGATCTCACAACAGTAGACGCGCGAGTCACAGTAGATACTGAGGAAGCGGACCCTGGTAGAGAACGAAACGTTGTGAGCAAGGATACGATAGCTATCGATCTATCAACAGTAGACGCGCAAGGCATAGTAGACACTGAGGTAGCGGACCCTGGCAGTAGACGGGAAGTTGTGATAGTGAACACAAAAGCCGTCGGTCTCACAAAAGTGGATGCGCGAGGCATAGTAGATACTGAGGCAGCAGACCCTGGCAGTGGAATGGACGTTCCTGCTGGAACTGCTGTTCAAGACCCACCACCGGTCTTACAAAAGTTAACGCTCGAGTCAGTCGACATTTTTTGTTGTACAACAAAAGAAATTCTTTTAAAATATATTATGATATCACGTTTACGCAGAACTTTGAAGACATTTGCCAAGTACGAAACAAACTGAATAGAGTATGACTTTTCCTTATTTCCGACAGAGTATAGTGGTAAAAATAGTAATTTCGTAATGTCACTGAACTGTGTCGTAGAGGCATTTCAACCTAAAGATGGTTTGTACTTTAGTTTAATAGTTAAAATATAATTTTTCCATTTGTTCCTACACATATCAACTGGAAAGATAATTATTTATTTGACTGATAGCTGATTATTTAATTGGAATATAGTTGCGAGATATCTTTGAAGAAACACGCTGGGGATAACATTTCGTTGCTCATTACTTTCCATCATTGCTTTATTGTACACAAGCGCGTGGGTATTCGGGCGAGGAGGTAAAATGACTCGATTATGTCTTAATCACACTATATATTCTCCTAATTACAATTTACAATTATACTACTACTATTCCTACGGTCCTTCTACACAACACTTCTTCTTGCACGAGGGATCGGGCTTGCTCGTGCGTTTCGGACGCTGAGTGAAACTTCTGAGGTCTGAATTCCTTTCCTTTATGAACGCAACCTATCCATGATTTTTCTACGATGTTCACGGGTGGTAGAGACCACTTTGTATCGGGTGACCTACTTGCTCATTTGTCGGCCGGTATTAATTCGCCGGCTCGACCGGGATGGTAATATTGATCACATTCCATCAGCTTCCGAGTTTGTCGGCCTTCAGCTATTTAGTTCGACTGCGAACTGATGAAAATCCAAAGATGACTTAACAAATTGTAAATGATTTTTATCTACGCATTAGAATTAGACCGGGGTCGAGGCACCGACATGGCAGAGCTCCAATTGTGCCTGCCATAGTTTATATCACCGCTATAATGGGTCAAGAGCGGGACATCTCTGGTTATGTAGTTTTTAATGTATTCTGGGATTTGAATAATCTTAACCTTAGAAAAAGAGGAAGTCAATTGAAAAATACATTTGTAACTTTTGTATTAACGAACATCAAAATTTGTTCCACGAAACATTTCGGTCCTTCTGACCTTGCGATCGATTAGCGACTGTTTCAGTGAGCGTCAGAATAGCTGGACCAAAGCAGATGTTTGCACTTAAGGTATATACACAATTCCAATAGGGTAGACCGGGGACAATTGTAGCATATTTTGGTTAGCGTTAAATTTTGAGTTTATTATTAATTTTGTGTCAAAAGTGTCAATAACCATTGATACGTAGTTTATTCGGCTATAAGTTCGCATTATCTTTAGACGTGTAGGAATAATACAATCATAGATATTAAGCATTAAAGCGGACTGAGTGAACTGGTACAAATGTCCCCGCCAGTGGGTTAATTGTACCAGCGATGTAATTTAATAAAACTCAGTGTTATCATTACATAAATATACTTCTCTAAATGGTAATATCCCAACAGAATAGCTTGTAATCTAATGACAAACAAAATACAGTAAACTTCGTAAGGTTAATCAATATAAAAATTAAAAACATAAAACAATAGTTTTCTCACCCTAAACGATAATAACTAAATTAAAGATTACAACAAAGTATTCTTATAAGTTCTTATTAAGTATTGACCATCATATTTGTGGTGTCGTATACTTATAATTAGTCAAAAACAACGAAAATCACAAATCAAAATATTGTATGGTAAAGCATTTGGAACGATTGTCCCCATGGTACAATTGTCCCTTGCATACTTAATTTTATCAATTTTTTTATTATGTATAGCTACTCAGTCCAGCACAATTTTATCCCATCGATGCCAAAGCTCCGGGTGTGGATTTTTCTGTTTTCTTTTTATATCTAATTAGAGAAACATGGCACAACCTAAACATAGACCTAAACATAGCTGTGTGTATAGATTTTCCGGTTTGGATTTCCTAATATGCTTTTTCGTAGAAAAGTATCTTTCGACGTTCTATCAGTCTTTCTTGTTCTATAACGCGGCATCTGTTAAAAAATAAACTTTATGAATAACAATGGAAAGCATAGTTCAGCCATTTTTTTATTTAAGTTTTAACTTGAACAATTCTTAAGACGACATGATACCAATACCCAAACCGAATGCAACCATTTTTCATAAATTCGTCAAAAAATTTCGTCATAAATTCCAAACCACTCCTATGAAAGACACGTAGTCCGATTTGTAAAAAAATAAATAATAGTTAAAAAAACTAAAAAACACGCTTTTATAGAAAGTCTAACTAAAAAATAGAAAATAAATTTGAAGAAAACAATGTATTAATAAATAAATAAATTTTATTGTAAAAAAAGCGTGGGGTGCATGGTGTCAATAGTTATAATTATTGTATTGACAGATATAAGTAGAAGGATTATCATTTAGATAGTATCTTAGAAAGCACCCCACGCTTTTTTTACAATAAAATACATTGTTTTCTTCAAATTTATTTTCTATTTTTTAGTTAGACTTTCTATAAAAGCGTGTTTTTTAGTTTTTTTAACTATTATTTATTTTTATTTTTTTAGTTAAAATATAAATATATTGTAGTCGGTTGAGGTCCGAATATTAAAAAAGCGCCATCTATTGACGCTCTTAGATACTACGACATTCCCTATAATTAGCAAACGTCCAGAGAGTATAATTTCAATTGACGCAGATTGACAATCTATTGACGCATTCTTATGCGTCGTGTAGATGGCGCTAAACTAAACTACACAACAATTATTTATAATTATTAATCACAATTTGCAATACTTTTTTATATATATATAATATTGCATTGTCATCGGTCCTTGATAAGTATGCCAAATTTCAATTTAATCCGACGTTTTAAAGGAGGTCAAAATCACGTTCAAAGACAAGTTACAGACAAACATACCAACATACCAACCTACCAACATACCTACGTCTGAAGCTAATAAAAGCGTGTTAAAAAAAGACTATTATCGCTGAATTGCGTCTCTTAATACTGCAGTTCCCAATTGTTAACAATAAGTACAGTTACACATATTTAATCCCAATGATCTTTATCTTCTAAATTCTAACTGCTGGTGTGCCTGTCTCGGTCATCCGCCTGTCCTGTCGCATACCTTTCGATTTGTTTCTGCCCTCTTCGGAGTGTGAAGAAGCATTTCTACAGGCCGGCATGATTTTGATGACCGCCGATAAACTCATTATTGTCGGTTGCCGCTGGTCTTTTTGGAATGCGCTTCACTTACCATTAGGTGCAGCGCAAACACTTTACCGTGCTCGCTAAAAATATAGTTAATTAAGTTATGAATTAAAGTTATAGTTAAAATAAATATATATTATAAATAAATATATATATTATAAATAAATATATATATAATATGGGGTCAATTTTACCACGGGGACAATTGTACCGTTACAAACGTCCCCGAAATATTGCTACAATTGTCCCCATATACTCATTTCATGGATAATATAAAAAATCTCCTAAATTTAAACTTGAATCTAAATAAATACGTTTACAAATAAGAGATACAATAGTGAGAAATGTTTAAACTTACACTGAGTTAAAAATGATGTTTTGATTTCCTGCTATGACCAATGATAATAGATGGAAAAAACTTACTTTGACTGCACCAAAATTTCATCTCGCCGACTTAAGCGTCTGCGTCGAGCCACACGCGCGAGCAGCTGATAGTTAGTCGGCAAGCAACCAAGGGGGGCGCCAAGGGGAATGGAATGTGTGTGTGAGGTGTAGTTAAAAAAATATTCCCCTTGGTACTACCGTACCCTGCTACAAATGTACCCGGTCTACCCTACCTATTACCTTTTGCTCCCGCTCCAATATTTCGCGGACCATTCTTCCCTTCCACCTGAACTTATCGCACTCGCAACATACTTTGTTACAGAACGATTTTGTTTGGAGTTTATACGTCAACCCCTTTGGAGAAACGCCCAGACCCGAAACAAAAGAGATGGATAAATCAATAAATACACCCAGCAGTCACACACATAGTCCTGACCCCACACTAGTTTAACCTATATCGTGGGTATCAAGAACTACGAGGGACTTGCGGTCCCACAACACCCAGACCCGAATTCCGAAATATTTATGAATCGCACAAACATTTGTCTCGGTACGGGAATCGGACGAACGATCAACGATCGCTTCACAGCCGGCTACTGCGCCACAGAGGCTGCCAATATTTTTCCCGGATAACATGTCTATATCCTAATCCAATTCATATTCAAAACTTTATCAAAATCCATCAGCCGAAGATGTAGTTGATTAACAAATATCCGAATTCATACACTTATAAACTCACATACAATCATCTTTCACATTTTTGTTATGAGTAGAAATTGGTACTATTTAATGCCTAACATAAAAAAATATACCTCTCTACAGAAAAATGAGTAGAAACGTAGTTAGTTATGGTGTCAGATGGCTAGACCACGTCTGCTATTCCTAGTTTTAGGACTTTCTTGATGAAGATTTAGTACCTAATGCTACTATATTATATGTTTATTTTTTTGGTTTTACGCTTTAGTTTAATAGTTAAAATATATTTCCATTTGTTCCTACAAATATAAACTGGAAAACGAATTACATATATGTTTGACAGATAGCTGATTATTTAATTAGACTATAGTTGCGAGATAACTTTGAAGAAACACGCTGGGGATAACATTTCGTTGCTCATTACTTTCCATCATTGCTTACACAAGCGCGTGGGTATCCGGGTGAGGAGGTAAATTGACTCGATTACGTCTCAATCACACTATATATTCTCCTAATTACAGTTTACAACTATACTACTATTATTCCTACGGACCTTCTACACAACACGTGTTGCTCGAGGCATCGGGCACACGAGGCATCGGGCTTGCTCGTGCGCTTCGAACGCTGAGTTTAACTTCTGGAGGTTCGAATTCCTTTCCTTTATGGAACCTATCCATGATTTTTCTAGGATGTTCACGGGTGGTAGAGACCACTTTGTATCAGGTGACCTACTTGCTCATTTGTCGGTCGGTATTAATTCGCCGGCTCGACCGGGATGGTAATATTGATCACATTCCATCAGCTTCCGAGTTTGTCGGCCTTCAGCTATTTAGTTCGACTGTGAACTGATGAAAATCCAAAGATGACTTAACAAATTGTAGACGATTTTTATCTACGCATTAGAATTAGACCGGGGTCGAGGCACCGACATGGCAGAGCTCCAATTGTGCCTGCCATAGTTTATATCACCGCTATAATGGGTCAAGAGCGGGACATCTCTGGTTATGTAGTTTTTAATATATTCTGGGATTTGAATCACCTAAACCTTAGAAAAAGAGGAAGTCAATTGAAAAATACATCTGTAACTTTTGAATTAACGAACATAAAATTTGTTTCACGAAATATTTCGGTTCCTTCTGACCTTGCGATCGATTAGCGACTGTTTCAGTGAGCGTCAGAATAGCTGGACCAAAGCAGACGTTTGCACTTAGGGCATATACACAATTCCAATACCTATTACCTTTTGCTCCCGCTCCAATATTTCGCGGACCATTCTTTCTTTCCACCTGAACTTATCGCACTCGCAACATACTTTGTTACAGAACGATTTTGTTTGGAGTTTATACGTCAACCCCTTTGGAGAGAAACACCCAGACCCGAAACAAAACAGATGGATTAATAAATAACTATATCCAGCAGTCACATACATAGTCCTGACCCCACACTAGGTTAATCTGTATCGTGGGTATCAGGAACTATGAGGGACATGCAGTCCCACAACAACCACACCCGAAATCAATATTTATGAATCGCACAAACATTTGTCTCGGTACGGGAATCGGACCAACGATCTCTCGCTTCACAGCTAGCTACTGCGTCAAGGAGGCCGTCAATATTTTTCCCGGATAACATATCTATATCCTAATCCAGTTTATATTCACAAAATCATCAAAATCCGGTCAGCCGAAGATGTAATCGTTTAACAAATATCCGAATTCATACACTTATTTTGCTGGTGGGAGGATACTTGTATCCGACCGGATAGCGACCACCGTACACTGGTGCTAAAACCTGCCATAGTGGCCCTCCTTGTGTGGGTCGCGTTCCAGGGTCAGCCAGTGTATATCCGGTTCTCCCCAGGGGGCTTGCCCCCTAATCCCAACCCTTTTTCGATCCCTTTTTCCTTCTATAACTTCGATACTGCGGGGTCGCCAGACCCCGTAGTTCATCCCAGGAACTTTGGCAGGCCGGTATGATCTTGGCGATCTACGATGGTCACATTGTTTATCGTTGGTCGACACTTTTCTTGGATTGCGCTACACTTACCATCAGGTATTTCACGTAGTCACTTTGCCGAGCCAGGATAAAAAAAACTTATAAACTCACATACATTCATTCATCTTTCACATTTTTATTATGAGTAGAAATCGATACTATTTAATTCCGAACATAAAAAATATACCTCTCTACAGAAAAAAATAGTAGAAACGTAGTTAGTTATGGTGTCAAGATGCCTAGGCCACGTCTGCTATTCCTAGTTTTAGGGCTTTCTTGATGAAGATTTAGTACCTAATGCTACTGTTAAATACATCTATTTTAGCATTCATCAAAGCGCTAAAAGGTTCACTCGAAACAAGTCGAGCGCGGCAGTAAAGCTAAAGTGCCTTAAACCACATATTTTTGAATTTACGTCTATCTATGCCACCATTAACCCAACGAGGCAAATCTAAATATTTTCAATGCAAAGCTAAATTAAGATATGAATATTATGATCGCATCAGTTGCTTGTGATTTATTGGTAAATTCAAAATGGCGCTGTTCCAAAAGCGCGCGGAGACACGACGTCATTTATTGCACGAGGGATTTTCCGAGAATCATCTTTATTCAGCTATATTTCTTTATGCAGACGTGTTTTGGTGAAAAGTAGGTTGAGTACAAGGTGAAGAGAAATGGGTCGGTATTAACAATAGTAAATACTGTTGTATATACCAAATTCAGTAACGAAAATCAAAGTAAAATGGATTTTATCGCGGTTTTTTATTTTATTTTGGTCTCGACGTTTCGAAGGTTTTTCAGTCTTCGTGGTCACTCCGTTGTCCCGAAATGTTGTTACATTATCTACCTTCAATTTGAAATTATTAAGTTTTGTGATTTGTCCGATCTACGCAGAAAGTGCTCACAGTGTATTGAAGTCTGGCAGTTAGTCTATTGGGTTCCGAATCAATTAAATGTATAATCGGATCCCAGGCTTGTCCTAGCTTCCAACCATCTTCTGTATTGAATTTCGTATGTTTTTTTTAATTTCAATAGCCTTGCGAATCATCCTAGAAAGGAATCGGTGTTCTTTGGCAAGGATTTTTGATTTGTCAAATCGAAGATACCTAATGTTTGGAGCTTTCCTCTGAATGTTCAGCAACTACAGACTTCGGGACTGCAAACGTCGGGACCAAAATAAAATAAAAAACCGCGATAAAATCCGTTTAAATTAGTTTTATTTCAATGTGTAACTTTCGCGTAAACGTAAGAAATCATAACGTATCAAATCATTAAAATCAATCGTATGCAACAAATTACATACAATTTGTTTCTGATGTCGATCTAATAACTCACGTCAAATAATTTAATCATATACGACAGGTCGTGACAGGCAAATATTTCATAGCGTGTTATTTACTATGCATACCATCCAAGGTTACGTCATTCGGATCGTCTGTCAAACGCCGTCGTTGCTATGACAACGGGCTTGCAATTGGCTATCGAGTCAGACTGACGCCGTGATAAGTGGCATTGTTACGACGTCATTAATATATTGTTTGAGAAGTGATATTTTTTTTTAATATTACAGGGGCGTTTTTATCCTAGCACGACAAAGTGACTATACCTGATGGTAAGCGTAGTGCAATTCAAAAAACCAGCGACCACAGGCGGATGACCGATGCAAGCACAGTGATACAAGGATGTATCCCTATACCCGCCCCAATCAACCATCAATTCATGTCGCAAGCCCCTCGGGAGAACCAGAATATGCACTGGCTGATCCAGGAACGCGATCCACACAAGGTGTGTGGGTCAATATGGCAGGTTTTAACACCATGTGTACGGTGGTCACTATCCAGACGGATATGAATATCCTAACACCAGCAAATTACTTATTTTATTATAGGGGTTTATTTATTTTGTTAGTTAATGTTCTTGTTTTGTACAAATGAAATTTTTATATTGAAAATAAAGGTATACTTCCCTTTTTTCACTTTGTAATTCTTTCAATTCTTTAAAAACGAAAATAATGTTATCGTTATAAGTTACAAAAAAAACGGTAACATTGTAATACAATGGCGTTTATTTTCAAAATAGCTACGCGGAAACAATGTATGCATTTTGTCACTTGGAAAACATCCAGAGAGTATATAAACCAGTTAATGAAAACCCTCTATCACTCAACTGAATAGTCTACGGCGAGATCATAGCAAACTGGTTGCAAGAGGCCAACGACATCAATTCCGCAACAGATGGCGCCACGTGGTTGCGTTTACTAATAAAAGAGTTTGTATTTCTGTCAACACCCACGTTGTAAGACGCACTAAATGATAATATTGAAAATAAACGCAGAAGATATAGGCTAGCCGTTGTTCTGGGCCAAAACGTGGTTGATTTCCTACGCCATTTGATCAGGTATTGAGAATGGAAGCATCACGCGTTTTTAATCAACAAAGAGGTTATAAATGATTCAATTCAATCTTTCAGTTGCTTTGTGTGATTTCTGTTGTGTGTTTGTGTACGCAAATAAGCTCGCCGAAATGTGGAGGTACGGTTTATGCCTTTGAATTTGAATTTAAAGGTGCGAGTTCGTATGTACTGACATAAAATATCACTTTTTTTGTTCAATGAATGACGAGACTAGCAAGGCGCTTGCCTGATGGTAAGCCACGCCTGCCCATAAACAGAATCAACACCGCATAGAACTTTCAATTACAAAGCACTGCGCGGCACTGACCTGCGCTTGTCACTTGAAACATAAGATGTTAAGTCTCATGATGCCCAGTAATTTCGCTGGCTTCAATGTACTTCAAACCGAAACACAACAGTGCTTACACACTGTTGCTTAGCGGCAGAAATTAACGAAGCGGTGGTACCAAACCAGACGGCCTCTCGCATATGAGCGACCTACCACCTTGTATACTTTTTGTACTTGATGTAATTACATTACAGACCGACTTCAATACTACTGGGTGACCATTGAGGAATTTATTGTTTCCCCTCGTATTCCATCTACTTGCTAGTGGTAGGATATTCATATCCGTCCGAATAGCGACCACCGTACACATGGTGTTAAAACCATTCATAGTGACCCATACACCTTATGTGGATCGAGTTCCAGAATCAGCCAGTGCATATCCGGTTCTCCCGAGATGCTTGTGACATGAATTGATGGTTTGCTGGGGTACATTCTTATATCTATCACTTGTCCTTGTTTGGATCACCTGTCATATCACCCATACAGGATGGGTCATCCACCTGTCCTGTCGCAGGCCTCTTGATTTGCTTTTTTCCTCTTCGGAGTGAATAAGCGTTTATATAGGCGGGTATGATTCTGGTGACCACTGAGAAACTCATTTTTTGTCGATGGTCGCCGGTTTTTTCACTCACTTCGCTTACCATCAAGTATAGTGGGGTCACTTTGGCGTAACGGAAGAAATAAACAAAAAAATAAATCATCAAAGCCGAAAATCAAATAATCCTTTTCCATTAAAGGTGTCATGATAAAAACATGGACAGACGACCTGATAAAGGTCGCAGGAAGTCGCTGGATGCTGGCCGCTTCCAACAGGTCGGTCTGGAAATCTTTGGGGGAGGCCTATGTTCAGCAGTGGACGTCCTGTGGCTGATGATGATGATGATGATAAAAACCATTCTTAAAACGCATTAACGATAATAAAACGTAAAACACATTAAACAAAGAGTTCATAAACCCGAAGCCAAAATGGCGTCAAAACAAAATGGCTGCTAAATATAAACCGCGCATCCGCACTACCTCGCACCTGACCTTTACACATAAATACACTAAAGAAAGAAGAAAGCTCATGTAGTTTAAATACAAATATGTAGTAAAGAATAAAACTATAAGAGTTAAAGACGCAGCGATAGCTTAGTGAGGATTAGATTATGATACATGTGGTGTGCAATTTGTAATTTTCGATGAAGCAAACATAACGAAACTCCCATGCCCGAGAATACTATAGAATTAAAACTTCGAATGTCTGCGAGGTATAACCACATCGTATTAAGCCAGCGTGATGCCCGAAAGACTTTAACTCTCTCATCAGTAGATGAAGCCCATCTACAATGAAACAGTGTCTACAGGACGGTTATTATCTTTACATAGTATAAAACGAAGTCGCTTCCGCTGTCTGTTCACTTAGATCTTTTAAACCATTCAACGGATTTTAATGCAGTTTTTCAGCAATAGATAAAGTGATTCATGACGAAGGTTTAAATACATATTACTACTACTACTACAGAATACTACTACTACTACAGAAAAGCCGAAAAATTCAAAGATTTGTAATGTGATGTCGTAACAAACATATTTTTGCTTGTGCGAAGCCGACGCGGGTCGCTAGTTAAGGATAAAATGAAGGAATGTGCTTTGCTTCTTCAGTCCGGTAAACTCCATTAATAATTGTGAGGTTACAATCATCATCGACCATGGGAGTTTTGTTTGTTTGTTATGGCGATAGGCTCGCCTCCTAGTATATAATGCCATGGAAATAAGCTCGACGAAATGTGTGTGTACTGGTTACACTATGCCTACCTTTCGGGGTAACAGGCGTGACTGAGTGAGTACGTTAATAACACAGGTAGGAAATACTGAAGTCATGTTGCTCGTCTTATAGTAGGCGTCACGACTTAGAATAATAAATTAATTACTGCATGAGACTGCACTAAGTTCGTCACCCGGAAGCATAAGATGTTAATGCTCATTTCACGGGAGACAACGACATTTAAACCAGTAAACAATACTCACAATACATGAGGAATCATAGATGCATTGCCGAACTTAAAGGAAAAGGATAATTAAGGGGTTGGGAAGGTGAGAGGGGTTTCAGCCTCTGGATAGGTTATATATCGATAATCCAACAATAGAATTGTGTGATAATGACCTAATGGTACGAAAGATACTATTTGGTATCACAAGAGCCATTAAGGGAGTAGTGATACATATGAAAACCTTCTAGGATCTATGTAGGGTACAAAATATGGGTACAAGCAACGTTAAAAGTTTTGATCATTCATTCTTACAAGCAGAACAAGACCAAATTCAGAACGTAAAACTTTATATTGATAGATTAATGAATAATATCTTGAAGTAACTCGCGTCTCACAGATTTTTAAACTGATGTACCTACCGATTGTCCGTCCAGTGGTAAGGTATATAAAAAATAGAATTTAAAAGAAGTATAAGATGCGATATAATATTTAAATCTGCATTAGGAAGCTATTATTCAAGTTAAGGTATCTATGAGTAAAATAGACAGAGCCAAACAATTTATAAAATGTTTACGGTGCTAACCTATGCCAACAAAATTATGTCATAAAACATTATTCATGTATTCATAAAGCTACATTATACAGAGCGGAAATGATATATTTAACTACTAATTTATAACTATTTAACAATCATCCAAAATAAGCTTACCTTTATTTGCGAAAAGTCCAAACTCCAATAAAAAAGCACAAAACTAACTAGAAATTTTAAACAATAAAACGCTTTTCCCGCGCTGTCAAATTGACATAACCTAAAAAAATAACGTTTTTTCCCTTTTTTGTTACTTTCTATTGTTTTGTATCAAAATCGACGTGCGTTGCGTTTTGGAGTAAGATATGAACTGTTTTCGGATCGGTTTCGGGGTTACAGCGGTGTTTGGAAGTTAGCCAGTATGGCAATTTGCCAAGTACGAAATACGTTGCAGGCGCGTGTGTTTTAGGGAAAATGTCTTTGTAGTCGACACCGGTGTAAAATAAATATAAAGGTATTTTTTTCGTATTAATAGTTCCATTGTTAATCCATTTTATACATTACCATCATAATTCCTTATATCGAGGGGTATCTAATAAAATAGATTTGACGGATTCATCACGGCTATAACAAGAAAAATTATACATCTTAATCAATAATGAATGTCAATCTCCTTCGTTCATCTTCTTCCACTAATCAAAGTCTGCAACTTGAAGACATTTAACTATAGAACTATCTTCTGATTCTACATAAGAACTCTACAGTCTGCAACAAAGAGCAAGCTCGTCGTCATCAAACAAAGAAGAATTATGAGTAGGATTTTATACTGCTGGTTAACTACTAGCGTTTATAACGTGTATAGTAGCCTCATATTAACACCACACAATATAAAAATAAGATAAATAAATGCTTTATTCTGTATAAGCATGAGGATCATTGAGCCACACTCTCTCGTAATAATAGTCTATTTTGTGGATGTTTGTTCATTTAAAATACACGTGATGTGGTGCAGACTTGCTGTTGCATTTCATATAGCGAGTAAGATACTTGGAGGTTTAAAACACCCTAATCTTATCCCAATCTACCGCTGTTTCATTAAATGTCGCACATCCACAACTATTTTGATAATGTGGCCTCGATGGTGACTCTCTTCCTCTTTTGTTGACGTCTTGTTTTCTTATATTTGACGCCGGAAAACGAGCAAGTGAGTAATCTCTTGGTACCTAAGTGATCTTCATGGGCCAAATACAACCATAATACCAGAGTGTCACCGATGCGTTGTCAAGCTTTAAATAAATAAATGGGGATTGGAAAGGGGAGGGAGCTATTTAGGCCCCCCAAAATTTCACTCCGAGTACGAAACGCAAGAGCAAGCTGCTATTTCGTCAGTTTTCTGTGATAAAACAGTACTAACCTGGTCAAGCTAGTCCATTCATGCTGTGCACAAAAATGACTAAAGTGTGGCGTGGTCACTTACACCTTCGCTTGATTTTAAAATAATCCACATTCTTTTTTTATTTGTTTGAACGACGAGACGAGTAAGGCGCTCGCCTGATGGTAAGCGCCACGTCTGCCCACAGACGCAATACCACACAGAACTTTGAATTACAAAGCACTGCATGGCACTGAATTACGCTCGTCACCCCGAGACATAAGATGTTACGTCTCATAATGCCCAGTAATTTCACTGGGTTCAATGTCTTTCAAATCGAAACACAACAGTGCTTACATACTGTTGCTTGGCGGCATAAATAGACAACGCGGTGGTACCAACCCAGACGGCCTCTCGCATACGAATGACGTACAACAAAGTAATTATTATTAATGAAAATATCATAAACAGTCCACAACAGTTACCTTCTCCCTAATTTCAACAGACGCGCACCTTGTTCACCTCTTTGTGTATTCCTTTATAGGAACAAAGATTTTTCAAGCGCAACAAACTGAACATTTACATTGCTAGGCGGATGACAGATTTCTGGACCTATCAAAGCCTTCAGCTACACAAAGGTCTAGAGAATGTATAAAAAAACTTGCTATAATGAAATTAGAGGCTCTTAGCATGTACTGTTGAGAGACTAGCGACTGGTGTGTCTCGAACAATGACCCGTCCAGTGCCAGGGTCCGACCCCACAATCTCTTCTCTAACTAACGCTGTCCATTCTAATAGTGCTGCCACACCGGTGTTATAAAATGTTTACAAACATTTTCTAACACATTTACTAACATTGTGATACATTTTGTATCAAATTTTTGTTAACAAATGTTTAATAATGTTTTGTAAACATTTTATAACAGCAGTGTGGCAGCACCATAACTGACGACTCGTGTCCTCATAATTCATATCCCGACGTAATATTTTACCGCTAAGTGCTTTAACCTTATTAAAAAGACTATCAATAACCACATGTTCATTAAAATGCTTGTTTTGATGTCTGTTTATTGCATAAACCACGTGAAAGCGATTCAAAACAAGAAAGTTTTCCAAAGACGCAGTTCAAAGTAGATTTTTAGACGCACTATTTTATTTTGTATATGTTACGCAGTTTTTTAAATATCTCAAGGATATGGATACACAAGACATAACAAAAAACAATAAATATTCTACGTAAATGACTGACACAGTTCTTTGACTGGATAATTTATTATGTAAAAACGTTCGTGTCACGTTGTTTGTCCGCGATGAACTCCCAAACTACTGAACCGATTTTAATCGAATTTTGCAAACTGTGTGCAGTTTTTTTTTAATAGCATAGGCCGACAGACGAGCAAGTGGGTCACCTGATGGTAAGTGATCTCTACCGCCCATGTACGCCTACCACCAGAAGAATCATGGGCGCGTTGCCGACCTTAAAGGACAGGGATAATTAGGGATTGGGAAGGTGACAGGGATTTCGGCTTCCGGATATCTCACTCACCGTATACGAAACGCAGCAGCAAGCCGCTACTTTACGTCGATTTTCTGTGCGACAGTGGTAACGACCCGGTCGAGCCAGCCCATTCATGCTGTAGACAAAACTGTCTTTAGCGTGGCTCTACTACTCAAAAACCAGTTTGAACCAATTTGAGATAGGATAGTTTATATCTTAATTTATAGTCGCAATATTTGTTTATTGCAAATTACTTGTTTATGATATGACAAAGAGTTATAATTCTCTGTGAGTCCCATAAGATTCTAACAGATGGCGGTGTAAGGTATTTTATCGGCTGGATTGAGTAAGTATCCAATAGTTGGCGCATACTGTATTGAATAGTTTACTACAATATAATTTAACATATGGCTGTATGCCTTCGTGGCGCAGTGGGCGAGTAGCCGACTGTGAAACGTGAGGCCGTGGGTTCGATTCCCGCACCGAGAAAATATTTGTCTGATCCACAAATATTTATTTCGGGGTCTGGGTGTTGTGAGACCAAAAAGTCTCTCGTAGTTCCTGATACCCACGACACAAGACTCGTATCTTACTGTGGGGTCAGGGTTATGTGTGTGACTGTTGGGTGTTATTTATTTATTTATTTATATACCTTAGCCACAGCAACGTGTGGCCGGGTCTGCTAGTACATACATAGATCTTAGCGGATGATGCAAGTATACAACCAACCTGTATACCAAGTGTTTAATATTATTTGTACCTGTTGTGCCATCACAAGAGCAAAGTAATTAAGTGTTCCAACTTCCTTTTACAATACTTTACAATATGCTGGTGGTAGGATATTCATATCCGTCCTAATAGCAACCACCGTACACATGGTGTCAAAACCTGCCATTGTGACTGTACTACCTGATGGTAAGCGCAGTGTAGTCCAAAATAAGTGAGTCCAGTGTAAACCACGCCCGCCCATAAACAGAAGCAACACCACACAGAACTTTGAATTACAATGCACTGCATGGCACTGAACTGCGGTCGTCACGTCGTGACATAAGATGTTAAGTCTTATAATACGCAGTAATTTCACTGGCTTCAAGGTCCTTCAAATCGAAACAACAATGCTTACACACTTTTGCTTGACGGCAAAAAATTCGGCGGCGGAACGGCGCGGCGGCGAATTCGGTAAATAGCTGACAAGAAAATAAGTGCACATTCTAATGGTGTTTCTATTTCCCAAATATTCGAAGGTTGCCGAAGGGCATTATTAAAATCTTAGTACTGTACATACATAATTTTAGCAAGTGATTAATTATATGTATTACTAGCTTTTGCTCGCGGCTCCGCCCGCGTGATCAAATAAACAAACAAACAATCAAACTCTACAGCTTTATAATATTAGTATAGATTTGGGTAGCTTAGCAACGGAAGCCTTCAAATAATATTATTTGGGTAGCTTAGCAACGGAAGCCTTCAAATATGAATAATTTTTCCCGATTTTGCAACATTTTTCACTGATGCTTCGCTTCTAATGGTCGCAGCGTAATGTAATATCCTAAAGCCTTCCTCGATAAATGGACTATCCAACACAAAAAGATTTTTTCAATTCGAACCAGTGGTTCCTGAGATTAGCGCGTTCAAACAAACAAACAAACAAACAATCAAACTCTACAGCTTTATAATATTAGTATAGATTAATATTCTATTCAATAATGAATTCTAAAGATGGGGTAAAATGGAACGTGGCCGCACGCCGTGACGCGAAGTGCCTGCCCTGAACGAGCCGGCGAGGATTAAATGCCATCTAACCAACACAGATTAGCTTATTGCAGAGTCTATTAGGTTTGAGGTACACTAGAATATATGTTTATAGACTTTTTAAGAAATTAAGAAGGGCCTCGTTGTTAGAGCAACTTTTTTTTTATTGAAAAAGGGGGCAAACAGGCAGGAGGCTCACCTGATGGAAAGTGATCACCGCCGCCCATGAACACCTGCAACAAAATGAATACTGTCTTTCCTGTCACCGATAAGCTGATTGTTATTCGGTGGTCACTGTGCTAACCATCAGGTCTAGTACAGTCACTTTGCCGTGCCCGGATAAAAAATTCATAGGTACATAAATTATGAAAAGTACGTAAGTAATACATATTTCTAAATACAGAAGTAGCTACTTTTTGGTCCTATCTAGTTTGCCAGTGTATGGTATTAAAACATACTACACGTAAAAAAAAGATAAAACTACATAGCATTCTGGTAATTGCAACAATTATGATAGGTTTGCTTAGGAATAACTGGTATTAAAAAATGGAATAGATACTTCAATTGAATTATTATCAATATACAAGTTGTGTCTATCTGTAATTAGGTTATTTTGCAATTATCAAGTATAATTAATTATACATATATGTAAAGATTTTTATCTTAGATTTCTTCTGTCTTAAAACAATTTCAGATAGTCCTAATGAAAAAAAAAGACGTGTGGCACTTGGAGACTGCCGCGGTAAAGCTATTGCATAGCATTTTTTATCAACTTATGTAATTATAATTATTTATTTATTTTATTTATGCAGTATTTTTTCCTTTGTTTTTAATTTTAATTTTGTGGGTCAAGGTCAAGGTCAAGGTCGGGGTCAAAGTCCGGTCCCAGGTGGCGTCACTGTGTGACGTCACCCGGGACTTCGAAATTATCGATGTTCCAGGGAGGTCAGCTAACGCTGGCTGGTCGGAGTGGGGGGTGTTAGGTTTTTTCGTTACGGAATTTCTGTATTCGGTCTCGCCGCTCAAGGCCCGCGATAAAATCTATACAATAGCTTAAAAATAAACCATCATTGCCGTCGCCTACCTGTCGCAGGCCCCGGGATTAGCTACTTCCCTCTTCGTAGTGTGAAGAAGCATTTATACAAGCCGCCATGATTCTGGTGACCACCGATAAACTCATTGTTTGTAAGTGGTCGCAGATTTTTTGCACTGCACTTACCATCAGGTGCAGTGCAGATTGCCGTGCTCGGATAAAAAAAATCTCGTATATATCCCATTGTACCCCAATCTTAGTGTGCCTCCAGCCGATTTACCCCTAAGTCGTCACTCGCTCCTAGTCTGCGGTGACGGAAGCACAAACAGATCGTTTCTCCAGATACCCCGTAACGGTAAGATTTCAAATTAATAGTGCCAGTGATTTTGATACCTATGTTCTTAATGATTTCTTACGTTTACGCGAATGTTACTCATTGAAATAAAACTAATTTAAAGGGATTTTATCGCGGTTTTTTATTTTAATTTTGGTCCCGACGTTTCGAAAGCTTTTCAGCCTTCGTGGTCGCGAGGTGGACTGAGGTGTAGGTTGTCCAGAAAAGTTAATGTTACAGTGTCTACCTTCAGTTTACAATTATTATTAATAAATTTTAATTTTTGGTCCGATCTTGTCTTGAGGTCTGGCAATTGGTCTTTTGGGTTCCGCTTTAATTAAATGTATAATCGGATGTTCTTATGTTATGTTAACCTATGTTCTTCCATCGCTTCATTGTTTAGTGGCAACCTATTTAGGCTCAGAAATCGTGAGGTCAATTACAATTTGTGTTTAGACTTTAGAGTTTTTGATTAGAAAAAATACACTTGAGTTGCTCGAATTCGAATATTGCCCACTGTGACGATAAGGCCGTCATATACTGGTGGTAGAATAGTTATATCCGCCCGGATAGCGAGCACCCTACACATGGTGTTAAAACCTGCCATAGTGACCCACACACCTTGAGTGACACATGACTTTTAACCGACCCGGGATCGAACACGAGACCTCAGCACTACAACAGTAGCATTACAACTCCGCTACCGAGGCAATCACAATTAATTGCTACCAAAATTATCATATTTGACAGCCTCCGTGGCGCAGCGGGTGAGTAGCCGGCTGTGAAGCGAGAGGCCGCGGGTTCGATTCCCGCACCGAGCAAATATTTGTCTGATCCACAAATATTTGTTTCGGGGTTTGGGTGTTGTGAGACCGAAAGTCTCTCGTAGTTCCTGATACCCACGACACAAGACTCGTATCTTACTGTGGGGTCAGGGCTATGTGTGTGACTGTTGGGTGTTATTTATTTATTTAACAGATGGTGTACACCCGGCCAGCGTCAGTGCCCTACCCGACTGTGTGGAAGAGGTTTACAGTACGGAAAGGAGGAGTCACGAGCCTACTTCGCATCCAGGACTTGACCGAGGACATGCACGCACCAGCCCTGAAGCTCATGGCCACATACTTCACAAGGGACGAACCGCCTTGCAAGTACATTGGTAAGAGCACGAATGTTTTTTTTTTTTTTTTTATCCTGGCTCGGCAAAGTGACTACGCTACACCTGATGGTAAGTGTAGCGCAATCCAAGAATAGTGTCGACCAACGATAAACAATGTGTCCATCGTTGGTCGGCAAGATCATGCCGGCCTGCCAAAGGGCCAAGGGGGAGGGGAAGGAAAAAGGGATGGGAAAGGGTGAGGATCAGGGGGCAAGCCCCCTGGGGAGAACCGGATATACACTGGCTGACCCTGGAATGCGACCCATATAAGGTGAGCCACTATGGCAGGTTTTAGCACCAGTGCACGGTGGTCGCTATCCGGTCGGATACAAGTATCCTCCCACCAGCAAACCACCATTATCATTCTGACGCCGAGGCCGGGTCCTAATGCCCTCGTTTCGCAGACTTTTTATAAAATTTATGATCACACCGTATCATCATCAGCCTCAGGACGTCCACTGTTGAACATAGGCCTCCCCCAAAGATTTCCAGACCGACCTGTTGGAAGCGGCCTGCATCCAGCAAATTCCTGCGACCTTTATCAGGTCGTCTGTCCACCTTGTAGGCGGACGTCCAACGCTGCGCTTGCCAGTACGTGGCCTCCATACCAGAACCTTTCTGCCCCATCAGTTATCGGTTCTGCGAATTATATGGTCTGCCTAGGTTCGGACTTCTGGATCAGTAAGCTTCTCAGTATTATAATTTTGCAGGAATCCAAAACCACCCAGTAGCGTTATCAGAGCTGGAGAAGTTGTGGCGCAATTCTATTAAAGACAACTTGTCTCTGGTCTGCATCAAGGATACAGACGACAAGAATTCAGTTATTGTTGGAGTAAATGTTCTCACTGTGGTTTGTAAGGAAGATAAGGATGAGCCGTTCCAGGTATGTGGAGGAAATACACTATCATTTATAAAAACAAGTTGGTAGGTCCCTGGTATGCGAGATGCCGTCTGGGTTGATACCGCTGCTTTGCCTATTTCTGCCGTCAAGCAACAGTGTGTAAGCACTGTTGTGTTTCGGGTTAAAGGACATTGAAGCCAATGAGATTACTGGGCATTATGAGACTTAACATCTTATGTCTCGGGGTGACGAGCGCAGTTCAGTGTAATGCAGTGCTTTGTAATTCAAAGTTCTGTGTTGTGTCATTTCTGTTTATGGGCAGGCGCTTGGTTTGGCGCTTACCATCAGACGAGCGCCTTGCTCGTCTCATCATTCAATAAAGAAAAAACATACATAATTACTTTTTTTTATATCCGAGCATGCCAAAGTGACTGCACTACACCTGATGGTAAGCGCAGTGCAGTCCAAAAAACCAATGACCACCGACAAACAATGAGTTTATCGGTGGTCAACAGAATCATGCCGGCTTGTATAAATGCTTCCTCACACTCCAAAGACGGAAGAAGCAAATCAAGGGGCCTGCAACAGGATAGGCGGATGACCGTAAATAAAAATCGGAAAGTAAATAGTAAAATAAGGGTTCGACAAATTTTGGCTATATTTTGGTCTACCTGGCCTAGGCTCCATACATTTCGGAAACATCTTTCATCCACATTTGTTTAGGCGTGATTGGCTTACAAACATCCAAACTATCACATTAACATTAGTTGGATATTCAGTCAATGTCGGGCCACCTGCAAAAGATTGACCATTAAGCTGTGGAATAGTTTGCCGGCACACGTGTTCCCTCCTTCCTATAATACGGGCTCCTATAACGGAGTGTGAAGAAGCAGTTAGGCAGGCCGGCATGATCGTGCCGTCCAACGATAGACACACTGTTTGTCGTTGGTAAACACTATTCCTGGATTACGCTACACTTAGCGTCAGGTGTGGCGTAGTAATTTTTTCGAGTCAGGATAAAAATGTACCAGAAACACTTTCAGACTGACGACAAGGTGTGGGCGAAGCTATTCGGCGCCGTGGACCTGGTGTCGAGGAGTGTGGACATCTTCGAACGATACGGGGTGGATAAATACCTGACTGCTTACGGCCTGGTGGTGGATCCCGAATGGCGAGGGTGTGGGATTGGGAAGGAGATTCTGGAAGCACGGTACGTCTCATTTTATGATGTGTTTTCTGTCTTTTTTACAGCGTATGCCGGCTAACGAGCAAGTGGGTCACCTGATGGTAAGTGATCTCCACCGTCCATGTACGCCCACAATACCAGAAAAATCATTGGCGCACAGAATGTGAGTTATAAAACAAAAAAATAGGGACTGCCGATAGAAGTGAAAACTTATAACTTAAGTTTATTTATTTCGTACTCGCTCTCTCTCCACTGGCCACTCCATTCCGCTCCACCGCCACTCCACAGTGACCCATTTTATTATTTGTCGGCTTATGCAATAAAAAAAGTCAAAAAGTAGCTAATTTACATCAAAACGTAAGTTAGATTAATATATTGTCATTACGCAGTGGAATACTTTGCCGGCACCTTAGACTATTAATTCCTTAATCATTGGCCGGCACACGTGTTCACTCCTACCTATAATATGGGGCCCTTTAAACGTAGAACATGGTATGGTAAGTGTAGAACAGGCATGATCTTGCTGACCTACGATAGTCACATCTTCTGGCTTTAGGTCGACACTATTCTTGGACTGCGCTACACTTACCATTAGGTGTGGCGTAGTCACTTTACCGAGCTAGGATAAAAAAAATAGGTATTGCAAAAATTGTCTCCGACACTGTCAGTGAAGCCCTGGATCAGGCAAAACTTATTTCAATCATAACTTTTACCTATGCTAGTATATACAAACATATTAGAAATCCAATAATCATATCTCGGTCTCTTTCAAAGTATTGGAATTCTAATAAATAAATTCCAGATAATTCCAGAGCATTCCATTGTGATCGCGGTGAAATTCTCCGGGCCCAACGCTCGGCATTCTTACATCGATAATGGGATATTTAACGAGTTTTCGCGCCAACACAGTCGATTGATCAAATTTATTACAGCGCCATCTATTTGTAAAATCGTATTGCTATACTGTACTACAAAATTAATGTAAATTGTTACAATTATTTTTTAACCTGGCAAGGGAAAGTGGAGTGGAGGGAGGGATATATTGGGCAACAAAATGAAAAATATTAATTCAAAAGTTTTAACACAAGTACACTTAATATTATGGTTTGAGAAACATTGTTAAATTTGTAATTTCAGTGATTTAAACAGTGTATTTATACGCGGTCCCTTCACTAGGCAAGCCTGTATCGAGGGGTCCCCGGTTAGGATCGTTATATACTAGGTCTACCACTGACACAACAAATAGAACATTGAATTGCAAATCACTGCATGACATTGGACTGCGCTCGTCACCTATGCTCGTCACCCCGAAACATAAAATGTTAAGTCGCATAATGTCTACTGGCAAATATTTAAATAGAACTTTAAATTATTGATTTAAGTTAATGAATTCAGCAAAATAAAATTTATATCTCAATTTTTTTGAGTGGTAGAGCCACGTTGTAGACAGTTTTGTCTACAGAATGAATGGGCTGGCTCGACCGGGTCGTTACCACCGTCTCACAGAAGACCGACGTAAAGGAGCGGCTTGCTGCTGCGTTTCGTACGGTGAGTGAGATATCCGGAAGCCCAAATCCCCTCCCCTTCCCAATTCCTAATTATCCCTTTCCTTTATGGTCGGCAACGCGCCCATGATTCTTCTGGTGGTGGGCGTACATGGGCGGTGGAGATCACTTACCATCAGGTGAGCCACTTGCAGGTTTGCCGGCCTATGCTATAAAAAAAAAAATTTACTTGATGTGGTTTGAAATGTTATTGCATATTTGCATCCATTTAAGGCTCTATGAAGCCACTAACAAACATAGCCACATAAACAAACGGATCTTACGTAAACACCCCTCGTTTTATGTCGGAAGGTTAAAAACTGGATTTAAGTTGAAGGCTTGTTACGGTCCGAAAGGAGTTTTAAAATGTTAATTGACATAAGCCAAGTTTCTTCCTCATTAAAAAGGCTTTGTGGTTGTTTATAAGGTTCCATACCTATTATGTGGTGCCAAACGGAATTCTGTTAATAAGTCTACGTCAAGCCACGCCGCGCCGCACCGTCTAGTGCAGAGATTCCCAGACTGTTCTTCTCATAGAACTCTTACAAAACTTTGGTGGTTCTGGTGAACCCCCTACGGCGCTTTGTAAGTCTCGACACGTTGTACTGAATATGGAATATGCAAGTTTTTACAAGAAACAGTCGCTGAGCTTCTTAAAATATTATCTGCCTACATTGATAGGTGAAGTCGAGCCAACATTTTAGTTCTTCACTATCGAAAGCAGATACATATTCGTGGTCACCCGCTTACGAATTGTGAACCCCCTATATTTTTGGCACGCCAACGTAGAACCCCGTCGAGTCTTCCTTAGACCCCTGATGGTCCACCTGGACCAGTTCGGGAAGTAATGGTCTAGTGCATAGTTTTTCAAACTTAATTCATCTACTGCTCAGTTTAAGAATCAATTATTATCTAGCGCCCCCTGAAATTACTTTATTTTGAATATACCTAGTTCATCGCCCCGAAATTTCCTCTAAACACTTTGCCCCCCTAAAAGCCTCTATCGCCCATAAGGAGGCGTTGTTGCCCAATTTGAGAAAAACTGGACTAGTGTCTGCCTGTCCGGCTATTTATCTGTTCGCGTGTCCTACCATTATAGGGCTCTATGTCGTTTGAACCGTAAAGAGTAGCCAGTTGAAGTTTTTATAGATTATTCATTATTATAACGGGCATGTCAAATAATAAAAGAAAAAAAGAAGACATTTAAGGGTGTATGCAATATTATATGAAAACGTCTCAATACGCAATCCTAATCGCGTTGATCGTTTTTTACTCTGTTTTATCCTATTTACATTACTGTCGAATTTATAAGGATTATTTAAATATATCGTTAAGTGGGTAATTTAAACGAAATTTCTATTTCAATGTAGTATATTCATTTACACCGCAGCCCTGGACCAATGACGAAAGAATCTTGAAAGACATCAATGCCGTGGAGGGACAACAAAACTAACAACTGCAGTCCAAAAAATAACACCCACATTTTAAACCTCTTTTTATAATCATTGTCTGACAGTTGTTAAACAAACTATTGTCAAATTAGACAAAAATCTTTATAAACATTTAACTTTCTTAAATATTTACCAGTTCATAACATGTACTTTAAACATAAAAAACAAAGACGGTGTATTTGCAATACGGTTAGTTTATTAAAGAAAATCTCCGGACAGCCAAAACCTTTATTGTGTTCTGAGATAAATAACATCAGGTTAAATCTCTTCACTGAACGAAATTCCGATGGAAGTGCTTTCCTAATTTTAAGAGGCAAAGATATGCACGACAGATATCAAAGGAGAATAAATGATTTTGATATCACGGCCATCTGTACTTACGTACGAGGATTGAGACGACGTATAACTAAAATAGATTTGAGCTACAACCGAATAACAGATCGCGGTTTTTTCAAGCTATTAAAAAAGTTGCTAGTCAAAGGCAGATCTAGCGTACTCAACTTGAATATCATGAATAATGAATTAACAGAAAAATCCATGTTGAATTTGTCCAAATATGCTCAGCTTGTCAAATTGAAATATCTTCGGTTGAATGGAAACGCCATTGGAACTAAAGGCGGCGAATATTTCGCACACTTCTTGATAAATAACAGGAGTTTGGAGTTTTGTGATATTGGAGAAACAGGGCAGACTCTAACAAGCGTCGCACAAATCATAACTGCTTTGAGAATTGATCACGGAGGAAACGAATCAGTAAAAGTCTTGGATTTCAGCCGTATAGTGCCATTATTCAACAGATATTCGTATGAAACTAAATGGTTGGCATATCACATAGAATATCTTCTTTCAAGAAATACAACGATCGTTGAGCTACATTTACAGAAGAATGAATTTATTGGTCACGACGTTGAATACTTAGTCCGTGGTTTGAAATCAAACAAAACACTACTGTATCTAGACTTAGGTTATAATAAAATTGGGGACCACGGCATCGAGTTAATAGCGAATTATTTACAAGATTGTCCGCAGCTAACACTCTTAAATTTAGCCGGGAATGGCGTCGGAGACAATGGAGCGAGAGCATTAAGCTACGGTATGCCTTATTCGAAGATACGCGCGTTAGATATATCACACAACAAATTGACAGACAGTGGTATTCTGAATTTATTGAATACAATCAAAAAGCCGTACTTTCTCAGATTCCTCAATATTTGGGGAAATACTTTCGGCCATGTCTCGTGCGAAGTCATAGATAGGATGTTGGAAAGCGGTGTTCTGTTTCAGCATACAATTGATGTGAAAGTTTATGAAGTAGATAGCGTTTTATATGTGGCATATTATCCAAACCCAGCTGATATAAATAAGCATCTTTATTACTGTGAACTGGATTATGGCTATGCGCAGCCGTTGTATCATATTAAAAGAAATGTAATTGAAGAGAAAAAGTCCGTTAAAGTCGATTGTAAACATCGACATAAGCTTGATAAAACTGATCGTAATAAATTTTGAGGCATTGTAATTTTTGTGAATTATAATATTTATTTTGATGGTCGTTTTCACTTTTAATTTCGTCTCATGAACGTAAACACTAATCGTCAGCCTTGTAAGTTGTAGGAGAAATGTAAATATCTGTCCACTTGAAAGTAATTTCCTTATTAGGTTAAGTAAGGCTAGGTAAGGCTAGGCTGGGTACAGTCTTCCACCTACAACTTTCCCATACGCAATAATGTCTACGCATCATGGAATTCCTGACAACACGCCTGACTTATTTATCTCAGTCTTCACTTTTGCCACAAACGTGCCCGCGATTCTATCACATATTTTATATTTGTTGGGTTGATTATTATTTAATCACATTAAGTTCCCAAACAGAATAGTTCCTTCAAAAATATATTTTTGTACGTTAATTAAAAATTCTGACATTTTCGCAGTCTGGCCGGAAGCCTGGCAAGTGCTTAAAAATCCTGACATGACAAACCCTAATGTCTGATAACCCTAATCGAGACCCATTTGAAGCCATGTGGCATGTTCCAAAAATTATAAGCATGAACTATAGCCACGAATTGAATACTCTCTATCGAGAAGACTATAGAGCAGTGTTTCCCAACCTTTTTTAGGCCATGCCCCACCTTAACATTTTTTTGTTAAATTTGTCACCGACATCTAAAATTGCATTTAAATAACCCAAAGCGAAAAGGTTAAAAGTCGCGTCGAGTCCATTTTTAAATTGCCCTCCTTAACTACCAAATTGCCCCCCTGTGGGGCGTGGGCGCCACGTTGGGAAACACTGCTATAGAGTGTAGGCTATCGACGCGTAATATACAGTGATACCCCGGACTTACGCGATAGGTGGGACCGAGCTATATCCGTGTAAGTCGAATTCGCGTAAGTCGGGGTGCAGGTTTGCATGCACTTTTGAGTGACATAATTTGAGGTTATCAATAAAACACAACGTACGTAAAACAATTCAACGCGGAACACGTTCGAACCTGTCGTAAACGGACCACTAACATGGCGGAATAGGAGAGCTGACGCGTGCGGCCATCAAAAATAAAAACCGCGTATCTCCGAATTCGCGTAAGTCGGGGTAGCGTAAGTCGGGGTATTACTGTACTTAATAGCGTAAGATTAGCTAAACCTGCTACTGCGAGCCGAGCCACGGATGAGGTGCAGTCGTTATGATTGTCGCATAGTTGTTATGATTATTAAAACACCTTGACTTGACAAAAATTTTCTGTGTAGTTCGTGTACCTATTCGAGTAAGCTGCCCCCAATTCATGTGACGGCTCGTGCTATCACGTTTCACGCGTCGTTTAATTGTATTTTATTCTTTTCCTGGGATGAACCAATTTTAAATGACTGTTCCCAGTTAACAAAATTAACATAATATATTCTACACTAGTATAATAAAGAATAATAAGCAGCAATAGCTCAGCGGGGAGTGGTATGGACTATCGAGACGAAAGTCGCAGGTTCGAAACCAGCCCCAAGAGCATACACTACAGATTTTTCTAAGTTACATGTATATTAATTGTTAATTATCGCTTGCTTTAACGGTGAAGGAAACATCGTGAGGAAACCTGCATACCTGAGAGTTCGATAAGATTTTTCGAAGGTATGTGAAGTCTGCCAACCCGCATTAGGCCAGCGTGATGGACTAAGGCCTGATCCCTCTCATTCAGTAGAGGAGGCCCGTGCCCAGCAGTGGGACGAATATAATATATGGGGCTAATAAAAAAATATATTCTCTAATATATAAAATTCTCGTGTCGCGGTGTTTGTGGATAAACTCCTCCGAAACGGCTTGACCGATTCTCATGAAATTTTGTGTGCATATTGGATATGTCTGAGAATCGGACAACATCTATTTTTCATCCCCCTAAATGTTAAGGGTAGTCCACGCCTAAATTATTATTTTTTTATTTTTAGATAAATTTTATTTTTGAAGTGATAACTTCTTATGGGAGGGTGAACCGAAACGTTCCGTAACGCGAGCGCTCCATCGACCAGCCAGCGTTAGCCGACCTCCCTGGAACATCGATAATTTCGAAGTCCCAGGTGGTGCCACACAGTGACCAGACATGACTTTGACACGACTTTGACACGACTTTGACACGACTTTGACACGACTTTGACACGACTTTGACACGACTTTGACACGACTTTGACACGACTTTGACACGACTTTGACACGACTTTGACGCGACTTTGACACGACTTTGACACGACTTTGACACGACTTTGACGCGACTTTGACGCGACTTTGACGCGACTTTGACGCGACTTTGACGCGACTTTGACGCGACTTTGACGCGACTTTGACGCGACTTTGACGCGACTTTGACGCGACTTTGACACGACTTTGACACGACTTTGACACGACTTTGACACGACTTTGACACGACTTTGACACGACTTTGACACGACTTTGACACGACTTTGACACGACTTTGACACGACTTTGACACGACTTTGACACGACTTTGACACGACTTTGACACGACTTTGACACGACTTTGACACGACTTTGACACGACTTTGACACGACTTTGACACGACTTTGACACGACTTTGACACGACTTTGACACGACTTTGACACGACTTTGACACGACTTTGACACGACTTTGACACGACTTTGACACGACTTTGACACGACTTTGACACGACTTTGACACGACTTTGACACGACTTTGACACGACTTTGACACGACTTTGACACGACTTTGACACGACTTTGACACGACTTTGACACGACTTTGACACGACTTTGACACGACTTTGACACGACTTTGACACGACTTTGACACGACTTTGACACGACTTTGACACGACTTTGACACGACTTTGACAGGGCTTTGACCGGACTTCGTAACGTAACGCGTTAAGGGAAGCCAGACAGAGTGGCGCCGTAACGTAACGGTTTACGGCGCCACTCTGGTTTCCCTTTCTCTCACGCATACGGTAGCAGTAGGCAGGCTCCTCCGCTCTCACTTAACATTAGTTTAAGTTATCACTTCTGTCGAGCGTCCCGGGACGCACACTTTTTTTTTATTTTTTAATGATACAGCATTAAAAAATACATACAACTCTAAATTTTCAACCCTCTACGATCAACCCCTATTTTTTAATAGCCATTTTAGTAATCTTTTATCCCGGAAAAAGCAGATCACGCGGGCGGAGCCGCGAGGGACAACTAGTATATTAAAGAGGAAAGATTTGTATTTTTGTATGTAATGAATAAACTTAAAAACTATTGGATCGATTTGAAAAAAAAAATCACCATTAGAATCCTACATTATCCCTGATGAACATAGGCTACTTTTTATCTCGGAAAAAGAAAATCACGCGGGTGGGGCCGCGATGAAAAGCTAGTCTATTATAAAAGTGTGAACTAAGCCCACCATTACCAGCTCCTCATAACGACCATGTTTATTAATCCATAGTTTTGTTATAAAATTTAGCGATGGCTGTCCAATTTAATACTTTTTTTTTACTACCCCTGTATTATATACGTCCCACTGCTGGGCACGTGCCTCCTCTACTGAATGAGAGGGATTAGGCCTTAGCTCACCACGCTGGCCTAATGCGGGTTGGCAGACTTCACATACCTTCGAAAAATCTTATCGAGTTCTCAGGTATGCAGGATTCCTCACGATGTTTCCTTCACCGTTAAAGCAAGCGATAATTATTAACGTTATTATTAGCGTAAGTATTAAATTAACAATTGTTAATTTAATACTTACGTGACGCATAAAGAACTAGTTTGTAAAATGTAATTATAATTTTCAGAATCCCGTTGTGCAAAGCCCTTCACATCAAGGTGACTGCCACCGTCTTCACTGCTGGCGCTTCTCAAGCGATTGCCAAGAAGGCAGGCTTCATCGATCTATTCGAAATATCATATGAAGAACTTGCTAAAAAGGGTTTCATATTCCCCGGAGTGGAGAAAGACACGAAATCTTCGAAATTAATGGCTTTGACTATAGAATAGGATGATGGATAGATGCACATGCTGCCATCTATGAACACGTTATGAAAACATGCAAAGTTTAAAATGACACATTATATTCAAATTGTAAACTATATCTTCATTATGTACCATAAAAATTACTATTTATTTATTTCAGTATTAATTAATACCGAATAATTGTTTTAAGTATCTCTCCAATATTTTAACCATTGTGATTAAGAACTTTTCTGTGATTTAGTTGATCTCATATTAAAATAATATAACGCTTAGTACTGTGATAAGTTATAATTAATTTAATTTCTGACACTGTGATATTTACGATAAGTTATTAATTTTATTATATTACCTTTATGTATTATGATTTGATTGCCTAATAACGCCATCTATTATTGGCCATTGTAATCGCAAAATATAAATAATCATTAGTAATAATTATCTAATCGTATTGTATTTACTATTCATGTACTTCGTTTTATTAAGACAATAAATTAAATAATATGCAACAAAAATAGATATTATTCGTATTACTTCATTTGAATCAACGTCTGTCTCTTCAATTGATAATACTGCCATCTAGGGAATCATTTGTTCAGCAAACGTCTTTACATTTAAAACATTTTATTCGGAAATCGCAACATATCCTTAGTAAGCTATCCACCTGTGAAATCCACAATTAAATAAAAAATAACTGACTGAACCTAAGATTCTCTAAGAAAAAATAAATAAATAAATAAATAATAAATAACACCCCACAGTCACACACATAGCCCTGACCCCACAGTAAGATACGAGTCTAGTGTCGTGGGAATCAGGAACTACGAGAGACTTTAATTTCGGTCTCACAACACCCAGACCCGAAACAAATATTTGTGGATCAGATAAATATTTGCTCGGTGCGGGAATCGAACCCACGGCCTCACGTTTCACCGTCGGCTATTCGCCCACTATAGCTATATATCTAAGAAAAAATGATTTATGAATTGGAGACAAGCTTCACAATAATTGTGGAAATGGAAATATGGCACACAAATAGAATTGGAGTAATAATATAAAGGAGTGCGCGCTCCATAGAGAAAAACGGTCCAAAATATGTGACCTTGAGGCACATGTTAGTATTTCTTCTCTTTCTACCCTGTTTTCCAATTACAGCACTAGAGCGCATTATGCGGCATAATGCTCAACGTTGAATGTTTCAACTACAGAAACGCTACGCACAATCAAGCACTCTCAAAAGTACTGCTTTCGGGTGATACATGCAATCGATACCAACTCAGTAACAGAAAATTAATGGTGCTGCCACACCGATGTTATAAAATGTTTACAAACATTTTCTAACATTAAATCTAACATTTTATAACATTTCTTAACATTTTCTAACATTGTCTAACATTTTATAACATTTGAAAACATGACATCGGCCCTTCTTCTTTGACGGCTTCTTTGACGACGCCGCTCTCAAAAGGACCGCCGCCCGCTGTTAAAAAATGTTCAAAAATGTTACAAAATGTTACAAATTGTTAAGAAATGTTTACTAAATGTTGCTGCCACACCGCTGTTATAAAATGTTATATAACATTTTCTAACACCGGTGTGGCAGCACCATAACAAGTGTTTTTTCTTTAAGTTGGCATTGATCGAAATTTTATTTATATTATCGTTAGTAATTAATATTGTTTATTGTTGAGATTTTTTTAAAGTTTTCGTCTTATCGTAGTGTTTTCGAAATATTCAAAAGTTAATTCAGACCCTGTTAAAAGTAAATGTAAGGATGTATGAAGGTATAAACATTGACTATTTATATTTTTATTCTCAACACTGAACTTAGCGCACTCTGCTGGTGCACTAGAAAACTAATTCACGTTCCAATTAATCATTAGCACACTTCGGTATTGTGCGCCACTGAGTCGCATTATGCTCTGTAATTGGAAAACAGGGCTAGTGAACTGTTTTCGTCAATGAAATAAAACTAATTTAAACGGATTTTATCGCGGTTTTTTATTAATTTTGATCCCGACGTTTCGAAGACTTTTCAGCCTTCGTGGTCACGGGGAGGACTGTCCGTAAAATCCGTTTAAATTAGTTTTATTTCAATGAGTAACATTCGCGTAAACGTAAGAAATCATTATGTTTTCGTCAATGTTAAAAAGAAATAGAATACTAACTTGGGTTCCTCTTACTACAAAAATATGGACCGATTTTAATGCTTTCTGTACACCCTCCCTCTATGTATTAACTCCATAAATATGTCTTAGGGATGTTGAATAAATATCGATATTATGATACTTTGATATATTTGGTGATAATAATATATTCATATTCAATAAATCGATATGTATCAATATTTCTTATCAAGTACAGAATCATTTCTAAATCGATATTGTTAAAATAGGATGACAAATGTGAATAGTCTTTATTAAAAGATGCAATAAAGTCATCCAGATATCGAATCAATGTATAGATATACTGATATTTTGTCTGGATAAATTAAAACGATATTTGTACTTATTAAAATTTTCGAGAATGAATGGAATACTTTTTGCACTTTCGACATGCCTACAGTAGTGCGAAGCAATGTCGATATACATGCAATATATCAATAACGCTGTCCCTGGCTATCACTAGGAACAATAAATTGTGAAAAATTTATATATGTTTGTGATTATACCCAGATACAAAAAGAAATACCTAAGTATTTGTATTTATAAACGTTTTTTATAGAAAGCCGGCACCCCCACCACTATATAAATAAAGATATGAAAGAACATCGGCCACGGCCCATACATGCTATGACCTGATTAAAAATGTCGCGTACATGAATACTGTATGGATTAATTGGTGCTCTTACGCCCATACATCAAGCCTTAAGTGAAAATATATTAATTAAAAGCGGAGGATAATAGAATTTTCACTAAGTAATCTTGTGGAGAGTTTTGGCGGGAATTCTGAAAGTGCGGTTCATCGCTTATTTTAATTTATTTCATAAACTAGTTTAGAGTTGTGTTTATTGTATAAAAATGGTGTAGATTTGTTCAATAAGCATTGACGGTGATGAACAGTGTATGGAAACATTGAAATAAGTGAATTAAGCATCGTACTGAAAGGAGTTAACACCAAAACTCCAGCAAGACCTTGAAATCGACCGCACCCGTGTTTCATCGTTCTTGTAAAAATAACTTGAGAATAAATATACTTGACACTGGTAAAATGCATAATAATGCGAAAGCCATAAATAAAAAAGAAGAATAAGTAATCTTGTGTTATTTGAGGTTATGATTTTAATATGATGGATTTCAGTTATATAATAATGTACTCTGTGCTGCGGTGTAAACACGCTTTGAAAGTTGTCAAAATCATAATACGTTCCGTTATACTGATACATTTAAAACGTTCTATCTCATAACATAGAAAGAAAAATATATTATTTGCAAATCATGACTAATCCGATGATTGATATTTTTTACTTACACAGTATCAAAAAAGACACTATAGCATAAATATTACAACAGTAAATAAAAATAATACTTAATACAATGTAAGTATTTAAAAACGTTAGGCATAATATCATTGTGTTGGACATCACTACCAAGCCACCTTCCTGTGCGGCGCGTCAAGTGGCAACATTATAATTTTGACACATCCCCTTTCTATCTCCGCTCTTGTAACGCGCTGTACTGTACTGTGTAAATTATTAATTGTAAACCCAATAACCGTAAGATAATTAAAATATATATTTATCTCGATCACACTGGGTATTAATAAAGTATTTCTATACAAGTTCCCCAACAAAAGTGGTAGCAGAACATTGGTTTCGGTTATTGGATACCGCGTGGCCGTGGTGGGCGACGCCATTACAGGGTCATTACAAAAATTCACCATGTTTGCGACGCATCGTATTGAGCTGCTGAACAAAAACAATTACGACACATGGTGCATACAGGCACAAGCCGTGCTTGTGGGACACGACCTATGGGATTATGTCTCGAAGAAAAATGAACCGCCCGACGATCCAGCGGAAAACAGTAAGTACAATCAAAATGAGTTAAAAGCCCGATCTGAATTAATACTATTGATCTCGCCATCCGAATTACGACACGTAAAAACATGTAAAACGGCGGCGGAAATGTGGTTAAAGTTACAAAATACTTACCAAAGTCAGGGGCCAGCAAGAAAAGCTACATTATTAAAGCAATTAATACTCAAGAGAATGAACGAAAAAGAAGATGTATGTGATCACCTTTTACATATATTTGACATTGTTATTAAATTACAAAACATGGATGTAATTATTCACGAGGAGTTACTCAGTATAATGATCTTGTATAGTCTTCCAGCAACATATGACAATTTCCGGATTGCAATTGAGTCAAGGGACAAGTTACCATCCCCAGAAGAACTAAAAATTAAAATCATAGAAGAAAGTGAAGCAAGATCAAACAATAATAGAAATAGCTCGATGAATCAACAAGAAAGCGAAGCATTCTATTCAAAACGAAAAATTCCAGTATGTAATATTTGTCACAAAAAAGGTCACATCGCATCTAAATGTTGGTTTAAAAATAAAAATAACAAAATAAAACCTCCGGAGAAAGACAAACACAAAAACTTCAATGTGAGCTTATCGATGGAGCCACAGAAGAAAAATCCTGACGCATGGTGCCTGGACAGTGGGTGTACATCCCACATGAGTGGCCAAAAAGAGAAATTCATGGAATTAAAAACAGAAAAAGGTTCACTCAGGTTGGCATCAGACCAACATGTCACAAAAATTGAAGGACAAGGCAAAATAAAATTACAGTCAGAAAATATTATGTTAAATAACACTTTGTATGTACCTGAATTAAGTACAAACCTAATGTCAGTTGCAAAAATTACTGATAACAATCACACAGTTATTTTTACAAAAAATAAAGCTTATATAAAGGACAGTAAATCAAAAACAATATTAGAAGCAAAAAAGTCCAATGGCTTATACTATGTACATGAAAATAAAATTGAACAGTCAAACTACATATGTCAAAATGACATTACAAAATGGCACAAAAAGCTTGCTCATGTGAATGAAAGGGATTTAAAAAGCATGTTCACAAATAACCTCGTAAAAGGAATAAAATTCAAGCCGAACAGTGAAATAAAACATTGTGAGGTATGTATTAATGGAAAAATGACTCGTCTTCCATTTCCTAAACGTAATTTTCCAAGAACAAGTGATATATTAGAAATCATACATAGCGATATATGTGGACCCATGCAAGAAGAAAGCATAGGGGGCTCACGATATTATATAACATTCATAGATGACTATAGCAAATACTGTTATGTATATTTCATAAGAAATAAATCTGAAGCATTCATAAAATTTAAAGAATTCAAACAAGAAGTTGAAAACCAGACAAATAAAAGGATTAAATACCTGCAGACAGACAACGGAAAAGAATACTGTCACCATGATTTCAATAACTATCTAAAAGAAAATGGTATCCAACGTAGACTCACAGCGCCATATACCCCTCAACAAAATGGGTTGGCAGAAAGGAAAAACAGGTCATTATTAGAAAAAACCAGGTGTATGATGATAGGATCTAACGTACCTGAGACTTTGTGGGCTGAAGCAATATACACAGCTAATTACTTGATAAACAGATGCCCAGCTAAAAGCTTAAATGGACAAATACCTTATACAAAGTGGGTTGGACGACCACCATCAGTAAAACATTTACACATATTCGGTTCAAAAGCATTTGTATTAAATAAAAATAAAAGACAAGGAAAATTCAAATCAAAAGCAAATGAAGGAGTATTTATGGGATATGCACAATATAGTAAAGCTTACAGAATTTATATACCAAACAAGAATACAGTCATAATAAGTCGTGATGTAAAAGTCTTGGATGACAAAATGTATTTTCAACGAAGTGAATTTCAAGCCGATAAAATACTATGTGAACCGGAACAATTTGTACCTGAAAAAGAAAAGGACAATGATGAGAATCATAAAAAAGAAGACAAAGAAATAACAACAATTAATAAAACCTTACCTTTTCAGCTATCTTCTTTTCAGCATTTTCAGAATGATGATGATGACAATGACAGCATGAACTCATTCAATGAATATAAAGACTCAGTTCCACCACCTGAAATGGAAACATTAAATCCAACGACAAGTGGATATGAACTACAACCAAATACACAAATTACAAAAGAGCGTCCTCAAAGAGCAACAAAGCCACCTGTATGGTTAAAGGACTATGACACAAATGAAATGAGTGAGTATACTTACTTATGCGAGTCCGATGATGACATTCAAAATGAAAAATGGCACGAAGCGATTAAATCTGAAATAAAAGCACATATTAAAAATGAAACATGGAAGATAATAAAAAAGGAGGAGAACACAAAAAATGTTGTTGATTATAAAATGATACTAAAAGAAAAAATTGGTCTAGACGACAGCGTGACTAAAAAGGCAAGATTAGTAGCTAGAGGTTTCATGCAGCGACCTGGGATCGACTATGATGAAACATTTGCTCCAGTAGCAAAACTAAGCTCAATCAGACTATTATTGGCAACAGCAGTCGAACAAAACTTAAAATTAAATCAATTAGATGTTACAACAGCTTACCTGAACGGTGATCTCGATGAAAGAATCTTGATGAAGATGCCAGAGTACCTGGAAAAATATATAAATGACATTATGATTGAAGAAAGTATAAATGAAAATCCTGAATTATTTAATAAAGCTAAAAATATGCTACATGATATAATAAGCACAAAAGGAGAAAAAGTTTGCTATCTACAAAAGGCACTTTATGGATTAAAACAGTCTGGACGACAATGGTTCAGAAAATTAGATGAAGAATTAAGAAAATTTAATTTTAAACCATCTCAAGCAGATCCATGCTTATATGTATATCATCAAGGAGGAGAAAAAATAATAATTGCTATTTATGTTGATGATTTAATTGTTGCATATTCAAAGGAAAATATTATGCAAAATATAATAACAAAGCTAAACAAGAAATTCGATATGAAAAATTTAGGAAAGTTAAAGTATTGTATTGGATTAGAAATAACAGAGGAAGAAAATGGATTAAAAGTAAATCAAAGGAAGTACATAGAAAAAACATTAAAGAGATTCAATATGGAAAATTGTAAACCTTGTAACACACCAATAGAACCTCATTTAAAACTTCAAAAAGGACATAAATGTGATGAAAACTTACCTTATCAAAGTTTAATTGGAACACTGATGTATTTAGCAGTGGCCACGAGGCCTGACATATCATTCTCTGTGAGCTATTTATCTCAATTTAATAACTGCTACACAGAAGAACATTTTAAATGTGCAAAACGTGTACTTAGATATTTACAAGGCACAAAGGATATTGGTATAAAGTATATAAAAACATCACAAGATTTATTTGGAATGGCTGATGCTGATTTTGGCCAATGCATAATTGATAGAAGGTCATATAGTGCTTATTGTTTTAAGTATGCAAATGCATGCATCAGCTGGGAATCTAAGAAACAAAAATCAGTGGCCCTAAGCACAGCTGAAGCTGAATATTTAGCTCTCACAGAAGCCACAAAAGAAGCTCTACACCTCAAAAACTTAATAGAAGATTTAGATATAAAACTAAATACTAATCATATTCTCATTTTCAGTGATAATCAAGCTGCACAAAGTTTGACCAAAAATCCAATTATAAGTGGAAAATCAAAACACATTCAGGTCAAATATCATTTTATTAGAGATTGTGTGCAGCGAGGAGACATTAGCATTGAATATATGGAGACCGCCAAGATGGAAGCCGACATCTTGACCAAAGGTGTTCCTGCCCCAAGGCTGAAGGAGTTACGCAGCTCTCTTGGCCTATGCTGATGTTCGAGGTGAAGGTGCAGTGGCAGTGAGGAGGAGTGTTGGACATCACTACCAAGCCACCTTCCTGTGCGGCGCGTCAAGTGGCAACATTATAATTTTGACACATCCCCTTTCTATCTCCGCTCTTGTAACGCGCTGTACTGTACTGTGTAAATTATTAATTGTAAACCCAATAACCGTAAGATAATTAAAATATATATTTATCTCGATCACACTGGGTATTAATAAAGTATTTCTATACAAGTTCCCCAACACATTGTGACAAATGGAACGTGTGCCACAGATTATAACGAATAGAGTTTAGATGCGTTCAAAATGAATGAAAAATTATGAATAATTCCGATTTTTATTGTCATGATAAATATTTTTTCGGGCCCGAATAAAATAAATTGGACCTTGTAATTTAAGAAGCACATAAGTGCCTATTTTTTGACATATCACTTATTAAGGGACGTTACATATTTTGGTCAGGTCATATTTGGCCATTGTTCTTTAAAATGGTGTATGGCAATTGGCAACATTTATGTAAAATGGCGACGAATTTTGAGTGCCAATTTGCTAATGCCAAAAGAAACCTGTCATGTCAAACGGTTGTTGACTTTTATGGGTGTATCACTCTCGTTCGGTGTTCGCTAATTAAATAAAAATAATCCAGGGATTTAATTAACAATTTTAAGTATGTTTATCGTGATATTAAAAATTTAGCAATAAAGTTTCGGATAAAAACTACTCCCGTCAGTGCAACGTTTAGTCGTGTAATTACTAATCAACTCAAAACTAATTTGTTTTCGCTTTCTCACATCCTGTTTTTAAAAAGTGTTGTATTTCTTCGTCGTTTGAGTGTAGTTTTTTTTAAACATTTCCTGTAATTGTGGCTCGGTGTTCTATGGTGTGTTAGTGTTTCGTGCATAATAATTTTCGTTCCTGTGCCTGTTAAAAAACGAAACAAATAGTGTAAGATGGCAGTGAAGTGTGTAATTTTTTCCTTGTGATCATGATTTCTTTTCGGCTGCTATAGACCCTACATTCAAGGTGAGTTTTTTTATATATTTTAAAATTATGTAAATTGTAAAAAGTTATTGTAAATATAATAATAAAATATTACTCGTGAGAAAACACTAAAGCTTTAGTTTTATGTGTGAAAGAATAATGAATTTGTTATATATTTCTGCATCAGCAACTTATATAATGCAGATATCCTGGTTGTAGGCACATAAGCGCACTTTTTTTATACCCTGGTATTCTGAATCTCCACTAGAGATTAATTACCATTAGTATAGACTTGCTCATATGTCCCCAGAAAAGATTACCTATCTTATAACTTACTAGCAGACCCAGCCACGTGTTGCTGTAGCTAAGGTATATGTTAAATTATATTGCAGTAAACTCTTCAATACACAATGTGCCATCTATTGGATACTCACTCAATCCAGCCGATAAATTACCTTACACCGCCATCTCTTAGAATCTTATGGAACTCATAGATAATTATAACTCTTTATCATATAATAAACAAATAATTTGCAATAAAAAATATTGTTGTGACTATAAATTTAGATATAAATTATGCTATCTCTCAAGTTGGATTGAATTGCACACAGATTGCAATATTAGGTTAAAATTGGTATAGTAGTTTAGGAGTTTATCGCGGACAAACAATGTGATATAAAATTTTTATATATAAAGATTAGTTATGCTGCTGAAATGTTGTGAAAATAAACACTATTAGTATTGTGTTATTACTATAGCCATGCTGTAGATAATTTAGTCTACAAGATGGATGTGCACAGATGGACCAAGATCATACCACAATCTCATAGAAAACTAATATGGTGTGACAGCATGCTTTTTTCTGATGAACGGCTGCAGTCCCTGCTGATCTAAATGGGATATCGGTGACCCCTGCAGTATCTCATCATCAGGGTTGTAGGAGTTAGGGTGGGAGTGGGAGTTGACAGGTAAGAGGAGGTTATAATAAAGATGGGAGTGAGAAGAGGGTGATAGGAGGAAATGAATGGGAGGAGAACAGAGTGATGCAAGATGATGAGGGAAGAGGAGAAGAAGAGATGGGAAGGGTAGTACATTGTATTGTCTACACACATGTACAATGGGAATAATCCCATATTTCTTTCTATAAAGGATGAAATATTATTTCAAAGAAACCTTTTTGTTTACATGGTATTGTAAACTAGACTATGGTATTAATTAATACGGTAGCAGTACACTATGAAATTGTGAATTTTTTGCACCTTTCATTCTGTTAACATGTTAATTATTCATTAATACCAGTTTTAACATGTGTTTGTCTGAAACGATATGTTTTCACCTGTTAACTGTATTGCCTAGATCTTGATCTAGAACATTAATTTAGCTTATTAGTGATATCCTGATATATTGGAGAGTAAGTTTGCCACCAATTTCTTAAGCCAAAGCTAATCTCACCTGCATTTTACACTCTGCTGATTAACGGACGAAGCAATGACGAAACTAGGTTCCTGTTGCAGGTTGTGTATAATATCAATTATGTATGTTAAATCATTATGAAAAGACAGCTTCTGTGGAGGAAGAGGCCGCGGGTTCGATCCCCGCATCTAGACAAATGTTTTTGCTAAATTAAGTAATTTAATTCAATTTTAGTATCGTGTTATTTTGGAAAATCATATGTGGAATATATTTCATGCCTGATTTTCCAAAAAAGCTACAAGATACTACTACTCTGGTCTACCTTCTCCGGTCGAGCCGTCATTCTGTAGACAAAACTGTCCACATCGTGGCTCAACCACTCCCTCTATACTCATACACGATTGTCATGACGCAATTCTCATTAAACTTTCTTTAATCTGCCCGCCGGCATTCGTAACTTGTACCAATTAATACTTCAAACAATGTGGAAGATAAGACCGCCCTTTGTTTAATCAATTAACAATTGTCTATGCTTGGAACTGGGTTAATAATATATCGGCTTTGTATAATGGACCACTACCGATCACGGGTCGATAATCCCTGCCAATGAGAGGGGTTAGGCCTTAGTCCATCACGCTGGCCTAGTGAGGTTTGGCGGACTTAACATACCATCGAAAGGGGAATGCCCATCTCACATACAAAAAAATGCCTAAGATGAACAAAAATGAATTATACACCAATTTGTAGTTAAAATCCAAGTAAATCTATTACAATTAAAATGTCTATCCAAAAACTTGGAGGAAGCTGGTTAAAAACATTTTACCAAAAATATATTTTACGTGTTGAAATTGGGATTTAACAAGTGCAATTATCGGTAATTTAAATAGGTTAAGGATACATCATAATTCATAGATAAAACAATGAGGTATTATATTGGAGCGGACGTCGAATCGGAAGTAAAAAGTTTGGTACTTACGAATAACTTAATCAGAAAAACTATCTGTCAAATACGATTTGTATTTACTAATGTCAAATTCGACATTCATGTACATTTACGACAATCAAATTAAATACTATAATAATAATTATAATACTTTCCCCCTAGTGTGTAAAACTTGAGAATAATACAACTATTCTTATTTTAATCTAAATAGATTATATGACTATTTGAAGTTTCTGTCCATTTCCAGGCATTTTATGGGCATTCCCCTTTGCTAGTGGCAATATACGGGGTTAATTTTAAAACACCAGCAATCTCGCAGGACCCGATAGCTGACCCCATGCGGAACAACTTTTGTTCTACGAGTTTGGATATAACTCAATATATTTAAAAAAAAATGATTTTACAAGTTTTTGTTGTGTCGTGTTTTTCTTCGTAGACTGCGGCGCGGCGCGGCCCGCGCGCACGACATCAAAGCGGCGCTCAGCTGCTCTGGCGTTGACCTTCAATGGCGCTAGCCCGGTTCCCCACGCTTCGCGTGTTTGTTTACGTAATCTGCGATGCGCGTTGTAACATTCAAGACGGAAATTAAATGAATACTTATTTTTGTATGAAAATAAAATCTAACAAATGATCAAAAGTCGTAGAACAAAAGTAGTAGCTTATAACCTTAGGAATCTACCCCTGCGAGATTGCTGGTGTTTTAAAAATAACCCTGTATTCATATCCGCCCGGATAGCGACCACCGTACACATGGTGTTAAAACCTGCCATAGTGACTCACACACTTTGTGCGGTTCGCGTTCCAGGATTAGCCTATATATATCTACTCGAGGGGCTTGCGACATGACTTGATGGTTGGTTGGGGCTAGTATAGGGGTATATCCTTGTATCCCTGTGCCTGCATCGGTACTCCGCCTGTCCTATCGCAGACACCTCGATTTGCTCCTTCCCTCTTCACAGTGTGAAGAAGCATTTATACAGGTCGACATGATTCTGATGACCGAACTCATTTCTTTAATAATTTAATCAATAATTTACGTTACCCAAAACTTATTGCAGAAAGAATTTCATTAATCCGTCCACAAAAAAATAAATTACGTCATTCATATCTGATGGAAGGGTCACTTGTCAAATAACAAACGACGCTAACTTTGACGTCACCGAGGCAAATGGCCATTACGGTGCACGCGAGCGAGCGAGATGTGAGATGTCCCCACTACACGCCCACATTTGCTCATACCAATATTTAAAATCATAATTGCGGGCTCATTTTTGAATCGGTTTTGATTGTGTTTTAACAAAAGGATTTCTTTTTCGTATTATTCTCTGTTGCATATAAAATAATGCACATTTAGGAATTTAATGTGAGATGACTTTAAAAATAATAGGACACAAATAAAATGATCACTTTCAAACCAATTTATTCTATTCACAGAGAACAAACCCGTGTCAGGATTAACCAATTGTAGGCTTTACTTTAACTGCACTTGTATACACGCTTAGTATGATTAACTACGACAGAATTACTACTACTGTAACGGTCAGCCAAGTAAAAGGCTTGACTACGATAATAACGACCACGACGGTCCTTACTACGCGACGACTAAACCCTTGCCCCTGTCGAGTCGTGCGCCACTCTTTTATACATTATTTTAGGCGTATCTACCCGACGACAATTTTATACACACCGTTCGCAACAATTAATAAAAATTAACACCTAACTGTATAATATTCAACATAGGAAACTACCCATCCATAATCCAGGAGCTTGCGATTTCTCAGGGTACGCTGCAACGCGACGAATGAAACGACAGACGCACAATGTTTTATTAATTCTATATGCGTGCGACATCCTGATTATTTGAAATGTAACACATCATTAGAATCATAATCACGTACTTACTAAGGAAGCAGCCCGAGCGCATTGTTCGCTTCATGGCACCAAGCCGCACGATCGATGTATTACGATTAATATCATCCGTCACGGCTTAATCGATTGTTAATCGATTAATGATTTATGTTTTTGAGTGGTAGACAGTTTTGTCTACAGCACGAATGGATCGGCTCAACCGTGTCGTTACCATCGTCTCGCAGAAAACCGACGTAAATTAGCGGCTGGCTGCTGCGTTTCGTACGGTGCGTGTGATATCCCGAGGCCCAAATCCCTTAATTATCCCTTTCCTTTAAGGCATGGACGGTGATCACTTACCATCGGGTGACCCACTTGCTCGTTTGCCGTTCTAAGCTAAACAAAAAATATCTTGAGAAATGGGATTGGCGTAGCATTTCTCAAGATATTTCTGTATTATATTAACTTAAAACTCTGTATTATATTATCTGAACGTGATACGTGATGATAAAGGTCGCAGGAAGTCGCTGGATTCAGGCCGCTTCCAACAGGTCGGTCTGGAAATCTTCGGGGGAGGCCTATGTTCAGTCACTGAGTTTATTTCGCCGACTCTTAAGATGGGTCGTTTCGGTCCCGGTTGTAGTATTAAAACACGTGCCGTTTCGATAATGCTTATGGTCCATATCGACCCTACATATTTAACAATTGTGTACTTTTCCATAGTAATAATATTGTAAAATTAATAGTGCTATATTTGCTGGTGGTAGCATTCATATCAGCCCGGATAGCGACCACCGTACACATGGTGTTAAAACCTGCCATAGTGATCCACACGACTTGTTGGGATTGCGTTCCAGGATCAGCCAGTGTATATCCGGTTCTCCCGAGGGGCTTGCGACATGACTTGATGGTTGGTTGGGGCGGTATTAGGGGTATGTCCTTGTATCACTGTGCCTGGATCGGTCATCCGTCGGTCGCAGGCCACTCGATTTGCTTAGAAAGCATTTATACAGGCCGGCATGACTGACCGATAAACTCATTGTTTGTTGGTGGTCGCTGGATTTTTTAACTGCACTACCACAGTCAGGTGTATTAGTCATTTTTTCATGCTCGAATAAAAAAAAGGCCTGGTAATATAACTAATATTATAAACGCGAAAGTTTGTAAGTATGGATGGATGAATGGATGGAAGGATGTATGTTTGTTACTCTTTCACGTAAAAACGACTGGATGGATTTTAATGAAACTTTACAATAATATAGCTTATACATCAGAACAAGACATAGGCTACTATGTTTTTCAAAAATCAACCCCTGAAGGGTTTAAAAAGGGTATGAAAGTTTGTATGAAAAATCTAAACCGCAGAACCGATTTCAATGAATTTTGCCACAAATATAATTGATGACCCAGGGTTAAACAAAGGGTATTTTTTTCTTTAAATTTCAACCCCTAAAGGGCCAAATAGGGGATGAAAGTTTGTATGAATGCTTTTTGATGGCGAAACGAAGTTCGCGGGCACAGCTAGTTTTATATAAAATAATCATTTCACTCGTGACCTACGCATTTAATGTCGAGTTGTCAAAATGTGCCCGCGCTTTGGATGGAAAGTGGAAAGTGCGTTACGTGCCTCGGTCCAGTGAAATGTCGTGCAATACACTATACACTCACTCATACATTTTGCACGACAGACGTACAGCCATTTGGTAATGGTTTATTTTTTATTTATCTATATAAAATTCTAGTGTCGCGGTGTTTGTAGCTAAACTCCTCCGAAACGGCTTGACCGATTCTCATGAAATTTTGTGTGCATATTGGGTATGTTTGAGAATCGGACAACATCTATTTTTCATCCCCCTAAATGTTAAGGGTAGTCCACCCCTATTTTTTTATTTTTTATTTTTTAGATATTTTTTTACTGCATTAAAAAATACATACAACCCTAAATTTTCGACCCTCTACGATAAACCCCTATTTTTTAATAGCCATTTTAGTAATTTAATAATTTTTCACTTAGGCTGCTTTTATCCCGGAAAAAGCAGATCACGCGGGCGGAGCCGCGAGGGACAGCTAGTTTGTCTATAAAAATGAATGGTCGAAGCGACCGGTTTTTAATCACTGTCTTACAGACAACCGACGTGGAATTACTTACTCTTGTTTTTACCACGGTAAGTGACAGATCCGAAGGTCCTGAGATCATAATGATTTCTTATGTTAACGCGAATATTGCAATTCATTGAAATAAAACTAATTTAAGACACTGTGAGCTCTTTCTGCGTAGATCGGACCACTATTTTTCTTTTTTGTTGATTTTGATTGGATAACGAGACGAGCAAGGCGCTCGCCTGATGGTAAGCGCCACGCCTACTCATAAACAGAAGCAATACCACACAGAACTTTGAAATACAAACCATTGCATGGCACTGATGTGCGCTCGTCACCCAGAGACATAAAATAAGCCCATTAATTCCACTGGCTTCAATGTCCTTCAAACCGAAACACAACAGTGCTTACACACTGTTGCTTGCCGGCAGAAATAGTCAAAGCGGTGATACCAACCCAGACAGCCTCTCGCATACGAGGGACCTACCACCTTGTATAATTTGAACAATAATTGTAAAGTGAAGGTAGGCACTGTGACATTAATACATTACTACGAAGGCTGAAAAGCTTTTGAAACGTCGGGATTAAAATCAAATAAAAATCGTGATAAAATCCGTTTAAATTAGTTTTATTTCAATGTCGTAAGATCATGATTTTTTTAAAGCATAGGTCGACAAGTAGGTGACCTGATATCCAAGTGATATCCAGACAATACCAGAAGAATCTTGGGCGCTTTGGCTACCTTAAAGGAAAGGGATAATTAAGGAATTGAGAGAGGAAATCTGCGTCTCCGGATATCTCACTCATTATACGAAACGTAATAGCAAGCCGCTACTTTACATCAGTTTTCTGTGAGATAGTGGTAACGATCCGGTCGAGCCGGTCCATTCGACTGATCCACTTGCTCGTTTATCGACCTATGCTGTATGAAGTAATATGTGATCTATATAACACATAATCCAAACGACACAATGTGGCCTCGTTCTGATGATATTTGCGTTTGGTTGCGACCGCAAGTTTGTGGTCAACTTGTCTATGATGCCGATAGATTCGTGCGACCATAATGTATACTTTACATTATACTACGGGACACGAGAACGGACTATCTGAATACAATATATTGTAAGTTTTATGCTAGATCATATACTTATGTGCCAAATTTCATCCCAGTTCATTCAGCCGGTAAATTATGATAGACCAGAAGCGATAAAAGTATTTCGCCATCAAAAAGCTTTCATTCAAACTTTCATCCCCTATTTGGGCCCTTTAGGGGTTGAAATTTAAAGAAAAATATACCCTATGTTAACCCTGGGTCATCAACTATAATTGTGCCAAAATTCATTGAAATCGGTTCAGCGGTTTAGATTTTTCATACAAACTTTCATCCTCTTTTTAAACCCTTCAGGGGGTTTTTTTGAAAAAACATAGTAGCCTATGTCCTATTCTGATGTATAAGCTATATTATGGTAAAATTTCATTGAAATCCATCCAGTAGTTTTTACGTGAAAGAGTAACAAACATACATCCATACTTACAAACTTTCGCGTTTATAATATTAGTAAGAAGATATAAACCTTCCTCATGAATTACTCTATCTATGCACATCATCATGCATACAGTTTGCAAAATTTGATTAAAATCGGTTCAGTAGTTTAGAGAGTTCATCGCGGACAAACAACGTGACACGTAATTTTTATACATATAAAGATAATAAACACCTAATACAGTAATAGCATAACAATTAGTTGCCTTTCGCACACGGGCAATAGCGACCAACCCCCGTTATTAAGGTCACAGCGCTCGAAGGTGGCGGGGCTAGGCCTCGAAGGTCGCGTCGGGCGTGACTCACACAATGACCACACCACTCTCACTGGCCGCAGACGATTTTTTTTTTCCTGGCTCGGCAAAGTGACTACGCTACACCTGATGGTAAGTTTAGCGCAATCCAAGAGTAGTGTCGACCAACGATAAACAATGTGTCCATCGTAGGTCGGCAAGATTATGCCGGCCTGCCAAGGGGGAGGGCAAGGAAAAAGGGATGGGAAAAGGGTTAGGATCAGAGGGCAAGCCCCCTGGGGAGAACCGGATATACACTGGCTGACCCTGGAACGCGACCCACACAAGGTGGGCCACTATGGCAGGTTTTAGCACCAGTGTACGGTGGTCGCCATCCGGATACAAGTATCCTCCCACCAGCAAAGACGGATTACATTAGCTGGGAGTGGAGCTGACTGTCGTGGTCCAAGGTCGTAAGCACACACTTTTTTTTAACGTCTAAATATTTATATTTAAGCAGCGATAGCTTAGAGTGGTATGGTCTGTCGAGACGAAAGTCGCAGGTTCGACACCAGCCCCAAGAGGTGTATGCTACCTCTGACTTTTCTAAGTCACGTGTATATTAATTGTTAATTATCGCTTGCTTTAACGGTGAAGGAAACATCGTGAGGAAACCTGCATACCTGAGAACTCGATAAGATTTTTCGAAGGTATGTGAAGTCTACCAACCCGCATTAGGCCAGCGTGGTGGACTAAGGCCTAACCCCTCTCATTCAGTAGAGGAGACCCGTGCCCAGCAGTGGGGCATGTATAATACAGGGCTAGTAAAAAAAAAAAAATATTTATGACACGCTTCACCGGTGAAAGAAAACCTCGTGAGAAAATGTGCATACATACCTTGTTTTTTTACAGCACAGATCAAACGGGTAAGTGTGTCACCTGACGGTGAGCGATCTCCACCAAGCATAAATATAATATGTATTTTTTTATGGATTGAATGACGAGACTAGCAAGGCGCTCGGCTGATGGTAAGCGCCACGCTTGCCCATAAACAACAGTAACACCGCACAAAACTTTGAATTACAAAGCAATGCATGGCACTGAACTGCCATGATATCCATCCATCCATCTATACTTACAAAATATCGCGTTTATAATATTAGTAGGATTATACATATAAACCTTCCTCATGAATCACTCTATCTATTGTTGAAAACTGCATTAAAATCCGTTGAATAGTTAAAAAGATCTAAGCGAACAGACAGCGGAAGCGACTTCATTTTATAATATCGTTTTTACTATTTGTGTGTTTTACTACAGTTTTTTATGTAAAGATTGTACAGTCAGTCAGTAAAACGCAGCGATGGCTCAGCGGTGAGTGGTGGTGCCGAGACTAAAGTCGCAGTTTCGAAACCAGCCCCGAGAGCATGCACCTCTTTCTGTCTTTTATATATATTATATTTTTTAAATAAATAACACCTAACAGTCACATACATAGCCCTGACCCCACAGTAAGATACAAGTTTTGTGTCGTGGGTATCGGGAACTACGAGAGACTTTCTGTCTCACAACACCCAGACCCCGAAACAAATATTTGTGGATCACACAAACATTTGTCTCGGTGCGGGGATCGAACCCGCGGCCTCTCGCTTCACAGCCGGCTACTCGCCCGCTGCGCCACGGAGGCTGTCAAACTTATTAATTGAGTATAGTTTGTAATTATCGCTTGCTATAGCGATGAAGGGAACCTGCATACTTGAGAGGTTCTCCATAAGGATTTCGAAGGTATGTGAAGTCTGCCAATGCGAATTAGTTTTTTTTTTATCCGCGCACGACAGTGACTGCACTTCACCTGATGGTGAGCGTAGAAAAATCGAGAGCAGATGCAGGCACGATGATACAAGTATGTACCGTCCCAACCAACCATTAAGTCATGTCGCAAGCCCCTCGGGACCTTAACCGGATATACACTGGCTGATCCTGGAACGCGATCCACACAAGGCGTGTGGATCATTATGGCAGGTTTTAGCACCATGTGTACGGTGGTCGCTATCGGGGCGGATATGAATATCCTACCACAAAAGCAATCCTCCAGCGTGGTGGACTAAGGCCTAACCCCTCTCATTCAGTAGATGAGTGCCATGGCATGACATGTATAAAACAGGGTTAGCATTATTTAGTAACCGTGACCCGATTATGTGAAATTGGCGCAATGCGTTATTTCGCGTTCAAAGGGAGCGTACTCCCCCGGCCCCTCATAATGACGACGCGGTTATTCGGTTTTTTTATTTAAATAAACGACGAGACGAGCAAGTCGCTCGCCTGATGGTAAACGCCACGCCTGCCTATAAGCAGAAGCAACACTACACAGAACTTTGAATTACAAAGCACTGCATGACAATGAACTGCGCTCGTCACCCCGAGACATTACATGTTAAGTCTAATGTTCAGTAATTTCACTGGCTTCAATGTCCTTCAAATCGAAACACAACAGTGCTTACACACTGTAGCTTGTCGGCAGAAATATACGCTGCTGTGGTACCAACCCAGTCGGCCTCTCGCATACGAGGGACCTATCACCTTGTAAATGTAGTTTGTAGTATATGTTAATGCTATATCAAGATTAGATCGTCATATTGATCGATTGCCTCGGTGGCGCAGTTGTATTGCGTACGCGATACGACCGCCGAGCGACCGACGTCACGGGTTCGGTCCCCGGGTCGGGTCAAATGAAATTGGGTTTTTTATATTACGAAATGCTTAGTATCAGTCCGGAGTCTGGAATTGTGCCCGGTATGGCGATAGACTCGCCTCCTATCATATCATGGGGCGGAAATACGCTCGGCGAAATGTGGGTGTACTGGTTACACCTCTGCCTACCCCTTCGGGGATTACAGGCGTGATTGTATAACAAAATCGACGCCTGGCCGCCGTCGCGACATTCCGCCTAGACATGTCTTACGTCACCCATCCGAATATACCATAAAACCATGGGGGCGAAGATTTGGCATCGCTCCGATGTAGGGGAGATTATTATCATGGCTTTTGTGTCAACACTCCGATTAAATGTAGGAACAAAGGAAAATATACCAACTGTGAAGAAAGCGTGTACTCTCTTTTAACACGCTTTTATTAGCTGCATACGTATGTTAGTATGTAACGGAAACTTTGAACAAGATTTTGACCCCTTTAGGACGTCGGATTAAATCGAAATTTGGCATTTTTTTTTAACAGTCACATACATAGTCCTGACACCACAGTAATATACGAGTCTTGTGTCGTGGGTATCAGAAAGTACAAGAGACTTTCGGTCTCAATTTACTATTAATATTAATTAATAGTAAATTATAATATAATAGTATGTTAATATTATTAATTTTATTCTACTACTAAAACCAACTAGCAAAATAGAAAATAAATTTTAATACATTTGAAGAAAAAATTTTTTTTTATTGTAAAATAAGCGTGGGGTGCATGGTGTCAATATTTATAAATATTTTATTGACAGATATGAGTAGAAGGATTGTCATTTTGATAATTGCTTAAAAAGGTGCACGCTTTTTACAATAAAGTAATTTTTTTTCTCCAAATTTATTAAAAACTTTGAAAATTTAAAAACAAATACATATCTCTAATGGTGCTGCCACACCGGTGTTATAAAATGTTTACAAACATTTTCTAACATTATCTAACATTGTGAAAAAATATATCAAATTTTTGTTAACAAATGTTTATTAATAATGTTACATGTAACATTTTATAACAGCGGTGTGGCAGCACCATAACATAGATGTTAGAGATATTTGTTACATTTTTGGAATAGGTTCGATGTAAAGGTATATAGGATGGTAGGTGGTAGGTGCAAGTTTATTTCTTCGTAGACCGGTCCGATTTAACGACACTGGTGAACTCACTCATTGATGACTCAAATACACATTGAGTGTTGCCAAAAATACGTAAAAATAACTTTTATCCCCGCTTCGTGATTCATTTGGTTGATTCAAGATTGAACTCCCGGTGACACGGGAGATTGCCACAGACATTTTTTTATGTGAATCATTCTTAGGGGGGAGGGGGGATAAGAAACGCGGAATTGATACAACTTCAGACATTATATATTTTACAAGGTGGTTGGTCCTTAGTATGCGAGAGGCCGTCTGGGTTGGTACCACCGCGCCGTCTATTTCTGCCGTCAAGCAACAGTGTGTAAGCACTGGTGTGTTTCGGTTTGAAGGACATTGAAGCCAGTGACATTACTGGGCATTGTGAGACTTAACATCTTATGTCTCGGGGTGACGAGCGCATTTCAGTACCATGCAGTGCTTTGTAATTCATAATTCTGGGTGGTGTTATCTCTGTTTATGGGCAGGCGTGGCGCTTACCATGAGGCGAGCGCCTTGCTCGTTCCGTCATTCAAATAAAAAAAACCTTGAATCATTTCATTATTTTCAGTAGTGTTGTCAAGCAAATACAAGTTTTACTTCCGCATTTCGGTTTCCTGACGCATTCCGAATGCGTTTTTTTCTTTAGGATACATACAATGCGCAGTCATTTCACTGGCTTCAACGTCCTTCAAACCGAAACAACAGTGCTTACACACTGTTGCTTGGCGGCAAAAACAGACAAAGCGATGGTAGTATGGTGGATTGTGTAGGACATTGAAGCCAGTGAAGTTACTGGGCATTGTAAGACTTAACATCTTATATCTCGGGCTGACGAACGCAGTTCAGTGCCATGCGGTGTGTGGTGTTGCATCTGTTTATGGGCGGGCGTGGCGCTTACTATCAGGCGAGCGCCTTGCTCGTCTCGTCATTCATTCAAATAAAACAGCCTACCTGGACCTACCACCTTGTAAATCTGTAATGTTACGGTACTTTCGCAATGAATGATCATCTAAGACAATGTTTCCCAACCTTTTTTAGGTCATGTCCCACCTTAACATTTTTTTGTTAAATTTGTCACCGATATCTAGCGTTGCATTTAAATAACCCAAAGCGAAAGCGTTAAAGTCGTATCGAGTCCATATTTAAATTGCCCCCTTAGCTATCAAATAGCCCCCCTATGGGGCGTGGGCCCTACGTTGGGAAACACTGATCTAGGAACAGAGGTATGGGAGAATTCATGGTTAGACGGGTGTTAGACGTAACACAGTCGTCCCACGGGTGTAACATGCCAATGTCGTTGACTATGTACATCCGTTAGTTCCGTAGTGAACCGAGAGGGCCGAGGTTCAATTTTTTTTTATAGCATTTGCCGGCAAACGAGCAAGTGGGTCACCTGATGGTAAGTGATCTCCACCGCCCATGTACGCCCACCACCAGAAGAATCATGGGCGCGTTGCCGACCTTAAAGGAAAGGGATAATTAGGGATTGGGAAGGGGAGGGGATTTGGGCTTCCGGATATCTCACTCACCGTACGAAACGCAGCAGCGAGCCTCTACTTTACATCGGTTTTCTGTGAGACAGTGGTAACGACCTGGTCAAAACTGTCTACAGCGTGGCTCTACCACTCAAACTTATCGGACAACTTGATTTATTCCTGAACAGCGATTCCCTAAAATCGAAACGAATCGTCATTAAGGCGGATAAAAAAAATGTCTCAAACGGACGGTTCAATAATAATCACTACATTTTATTTCTGTAACAGCAATCTCAATGTCACATCACACGTCGGTCGTAATTCTATTCTATAAGAAATGTTTAGTGCTTGTGTTCTTATGAGATTAAATTTCCTTCGCTTCGTTTTATGGCGGCCTATGGATGCCGTCTTTTTTTTATTTAATTCAATGACGAGACGAGCAAGGCGCTCGCTTGATTGTAAGCGCCACGCGTGCCCATAAACAGAAGCGACACCACACAGGACTTTGAATTACAAAGCACTGCATGGTACTGAACTGCGCTCGTCACTCCGAAACATAAGATGTTAAGTCTCATGATGCCCAGTTATTCATTCGCCTGTCCGGTCGCCCCCTCGATTTGCTTCTTCCCTCTGCGGAATGTGAAAAGCATTTATACAGGCCGGCATTCTGGTGACCACGTTTATTATTTCAGTTATATAATAATGTACTCTGTAAATCATTGTTTGTCAGTGGTCGCCTATGTACGTCTACATACAAAGCGGACGTGTAGTAATTGTCGATGCGATATTTTTTTTTTTACTTTTATATGTGATACTTTTTTGTGGCAAAGGACGCATTAACATACAGCCAACGTCATGTATCGTTATAAATCTTATCAGGTTGTTCAAGTCATCACTTAGATTTATTATCGCTGCTATAATAAATTCACAACGTGGTAAACATAATAATTAAGTATGTTAAAGTTCAATACTTGAATGACGGTGCATTTGCTGTTTTTGAGAAGTTTCACATTTTCTTTTTGTACTACATTATCAGATCTTAACAAGATTTATATGGAACCGTCCTTGGACTTAACAATTTTTTTTTTATCCTGACTCGGTAAAGTGACTACGCCACACCTGATTTTTAACCCGCCGCTCCACGGATATAAATAAACCCTTTCGAATGTGGAAAGAGTCATCAAATCGATTTACGGTTAGCAAAGATATCGTAGTATATAAAAAATATAAACGAATTATGAACCTCCTCTTTATTGGAGTCTGTTGAAACTTAATACCATCTAATTTGTATTTAAACACGTTTGCAATGTGCTAAGCTATCTAATAGGTAAATTGGGTTATGTGGTCACAAGCCCGGCTAGCTCAGTCGGTAGAGCATGAGACTCTTAATCTCAGGGTCGTGGGTTCGAGCCCCACGTTGGGCGCAACACATTTTTTCTTTTTTTATTCGATTTTTATTTTTATTTGGTCTTAAAAAACACCGCAACTTATACTGCCTTTTGCTTTTGTTAAAATAAACAAAAATTAAATATTACGTCATTCTAAAAAGTTATGCGTGGTTGGTTATACATGTATGTATATGCGCCGAAAAAGAAGGGGGTCCTCACCCCCTTCTTTTTTGTCGGTTAAAAATCATTCCACCATGATTTTTTTTATAGCATAGACCGGCAAACGAGCAAGTGCTGTTGAGTTTTTTTTTATCCTGGCTCGGTAAAGTGACTACACTACACCTGATGAATAAAGAATAGTGTCGACCAACGATAAACAATGTGTCCATCGTTGGTCGGCAAGATCATGCCGGCCTGCCAAAGGGCCAAGGGGGAGGGGACGGAAAAAGGGATGGGAAAAGGGTTAAGATCAGGGGGCAAGCCCCCTGGGGAGAACCGGATATACACTGGCTGACCCTGGAACGCGACCCACACAAGTTGGGCTACTATGGTAGGTTTTAGCACCAGTGTACGGTGGTCGCTATCCGGTCGGATACAAGTATCCTCCCACCAGCAAAACATGTATTCATATCTGGATTTTGAAAAGAAATCAGATGTTACGTTTCTTTCTTTATGCCGGCAAAATAATGTGATAGGTCGCTGGACGCTGTCATATCGGCAAATTAGTGTGTCCCTCCCCGCCCGCGCGCTTGTCGTGTGCTCGACTGTCGACCTGACCTTGCGAATCACATTCAAGAATGACCAGCTTCCCGTCAAGTTCATTGTAATGTCTTCCAATTGGCCAAGATTAGGGTCCGTGACCACACGATGAGTTCAGTAATGTCGTTACAAATTACACAGACAAAGCAGAGAACTCCGGTTCACGAAGCTGCGTCATACAATAGGGTAGGTGACGTGATTTTTGTATTATTTTAATTACTAAATTACGTTACTAAAAAGCTATTGCAGAAAGAATTTCATTGATCCATCCATAACAAAATAAATTAAAAGCCATTCAAACCTGATGAAGGAATAACGGACGACGCAAACTTTGACGTCACTTTTTTTAATTATTTCACTTCACATTATTTCAATCACTTACACAAAATTCTTTTAGGAAACAACAATAAATAGGCACAATCAAAACAGTTCAGTCGATAAGGCGTTTATCAAGAATCCATATTCAGAAACTCGCAAACGTCCAATCTATCATGTCTACTAATATTATAAAGCTGAAGAGTTTGTTTGTTTGAACGCGCTAATCTCAGGAACTACTGGTTCGAATTGAAAAATTCTTTTTGTGTTGGATAGTCCATTTATCGACGACGCTTAATATAACATTAAGCTGCGACCATTAAGAGCGAAGCATCTGTGAAAAACCCTACTAATATTATAAACGCGAAAGTTTGTAAGTATGGATGGATGTTTGTTACTCTTTCACGTAAAAACTACTGAATGGATTTTAATGAAACTTTACAATAATATAGCTTATACATCAGAATAAGACATAGGCTACTTTTTATCCCGGGAAAAGGAGATCACGCGGGCGGAGCCGCGAGCTAAAGCTAGTATGTTATAATACTAAGGTTCCGAGATGACCAGCGTTTTTGCGGGTCCACGCGATCAAGAGATATGTGACCTCTAATGATTGCCTATTGAGCTTTATTAACTGTACTTAAAGTTAATGTGATGTTCCGCTAATGTTTTCAACCGACATCGAAAAGGAGGTATCAATTCGTTTTTTATGTATAGCTGTAACTCGCGGTTTCAGCGCATATTACTGCCCTGCTCCTAGGTGTCATAGTTTTTTTTTTATCCTGGCTCGGCAAAGTGACTACGCTACACCTGATGGTAAGTGTAGCGCAATCCAAGAATAGTGTCGACCAACGATAAACAATGTGTCCATCGTAGGTCGGCAAGATCATGCCGGCCTGCCAAAGGGACAAGGGGGAGGGGAAGGAAAAAGGGATGGGATAGGGTTAGGATCAGGGGCCAAGCCCCCTGGGGAGAACCGTATATACACTGGCTGACCCTGGAACGCGACCCACACAAGGTGGGTCACTATGTCAAGTTTTATCACCAGTGTACGGTGGTCGCTATCCTGTCGGATACAAGTATCCTCCCACCAGCATGTGTGATATAAATATAAACCTTCCAGAATCAGCTAAATGATAGTGATAACGACATCTAGGACAAAGAATTTAGCATTTCCAAAGAGAGAGAGCTTCATAGCTCGGAGTCACAATATGCGTGTCACATAGACAACTTAACCTATATGTTGTCTGTAGCGTGTCACCATGGTATTTTTTTTATTTTTATTTATGGCTTTCGCATTATTATGCATTTTGCCAGTGTCAAGTATTATTTTTCTCAAGTTATTTTTACAAGAACGATGAAACACGGGTGCGGTCGATTTCAAGGTCTTGCCGGAGTTTTGGTGTTAACTCCTTTCAGTACGATGCTTAATTCACTTATTTCAATGTTTCCATACAATGTTCTTCATCGCCAATGTTTATTGAACAAATCCACACCACTTTTATACAATAAACACAACTCTAAACTAGTTTATGAAATAAATTAAAATAAGACGGAAGTTATAGTGTGTGAAGTTATAGAAGACGGATATGTGGTCGGTATAGATCTTCACCCCCTGTACGGTAAGTAGAAATGTTATGCATCTGTAAATATCCGTGAAACGAATTATGTAATCCACTGTCGATCCTGATGTATATGAGTTAAAGAAATATATAGATGTTATGCATTTGTAAATATCTGTGTAGCGAATTTTGCACTCACTATCGATATTGTTGAGTTAATATATCATCATCATCATCATTATCATCAGCCACAAGACGTCCACTGCTGAACATAGGCCTCCCCCAAAGATTTCCAGACCGACCTGTTGGAAGCGGCCTGCATCCAGCGACTTCCTGCGACCTTTATCTTTTTTACCTTTACTTTATTTATGTAAATATATGCTAACAACAAATCCACAACAATATGACAAAGAATTTCGAATCGAGTTCTAATGTTGCAATTTATTATAAATAACAGTATTCTTCGCTATAACTGCTGGTCAGCTAGGAAATGCACTGTTATACAAGACATATTTTAAACTGTGGCACACTTTTTTTTGAATATCATCTACAAGATAAATATTATTAAACTGTGTTTTTGTTTGAGATAATAAAAAAGTGAAAACACTTAAATGCAGAACTTTGATGAAGTGGTTTTTTTTTAAATAAACCGTTGGTTTTTTTGGAGTGTAACTTCTTTAGAATCGTTGTGATTTGAAACTCGATGAAACGAAAATGCGTCACGACAAAAAGATATTCATAAATAAGATTTAGCCTGCGAGAGAATGAGATAGATTACAAGTGTGCTGTCACGTGTCTTTGCGCCTGCGTACAACGAAGTGTCGGAAAGTCGGAAAATGTGTCTCAAACAACGTGGTGTATTATTCACGTGTTTTATTTTTTGCATTTGCGTATTAAAATTCGTTGGTTAATTAATTTATTTTAATAATTCTGAAGTTTCGCTTCTGCCGCGTGTGAATTGCATACACACACTTTTTTTCATCAGTGAATAAGATACAATTCAACCCAGGTACGCACGATTCTCAGCCTCAGTACGCTCTCACTGGACCAATGTGTTCGCAGTTGTGTCACCATTTCGTATAAATGTTTTTTTACACAATCTTTAGATGATACAGTGTGGCCCACTGACCGGTGGATACATTAACATAATCGACATACATAATGTATGAGGTGGTTTGTATGAGTCAAGAGTTTATACATACTGTGTGGCGATTAGGTTATCACATTAAATGATACCACGTATACTACATGTCATTCTTTAACCATACACAAAAAATAAATTAAATACCTACGATATTTAGTTAAGGGTCATTTTTTCTGATTTAACACGTTCATCGCCGACTAATATTTTACAAATTATTACATTCAGGCCGTGCCGGTCACAATGCCGGTCAGCGTACCGTATATCCCCATTTATGTCGTCAATGTTTTGACAAATGCCACTAAATTTTCAATATCCATTTTCATCTTTAGAGTTTGATTGTTGTTCGTATGACGTGTAATTCTTGAATTTTGATTAAAAAAATACCTAACATTTGTATTTTTTATTGTCCTTTTTTTTGCATAACTAACATTTTTTAACTTTTTTCTCTAAGTCGTAAAAATAGGTTTGCCATGAAAAAATCAAAAAACCAAGTGGTTACAGGTGTTCATTGGGGCCGCGCCGGTCATATTGTATGGTTGAATACACAGCTTTTGCATTTTGCGGCGCGAACGGGCTTCGCAAAGTAGGGTCTGGCGTGCCGGTCATTTTGACCCCCCATGGCCCCAATTGGTAGATCAAGTGCCGGTCATTTTGACCCACCATGGCGATGAACGTGTTAATATTTGAGAATATGTAAATGCGTTAGAATATCACCTGACAAATGCTGCTAGGTCCATGAATGACCCACGACTGCCCACGACCGGCGAGCGGCGATGCGACGCGGACATGCGTGAGACAAAGTACCTATCGCTGCGATAAATCGACAGAACGAAATCTTGAGTAAAATCCCAAACTATCGTAATAAAACTACGTACAAGTGCTTACACACTGTTGCTTGATGGCAGAAATAGATAAAGCGGTGGTACCAACCCAGACGGCCTCTCGCATACGAGGGACCTACCTCTACCTACCTACCTACCTTGTAAATGTTATTTTTATTTTGTCCTGGCAACATTTTTCTTTATAGCACATCACCGACAAAGGAGCAAGCGGGTCACTTGATTGTCATCCTCAATACCAGAGGAATCGTCGGTGCGAATTGCGAACCTCCTACGATTTTTTTTCGTCAGTAAATAAGATACTATGACACGGGACCTCAATTAACATGTACGTGTTATTTAAAGTGTCTCTATAACGCTATATAAATAACAGTTAGGAGATAACATAAAAGTTTATTGTAAACTTCTTTATAACTGCAAGCGTGCTTCACACACGAGCAAACCGGATTGTTAGATTTCACTTGGAGATAAAAAAATATATGTTGTTAGTTTGTTTCGCCCACATTAAGAGATTTTAGGTTCTTTTTTTGACTGCAATACACATGTTGGTTAGCGCAGTGCAGTCCATTAAAATCAGTGATCACCGAAAAATTGAGTTTATTCCTGGTCTCCAGAATCATGTCGGCCTGCATAAATGCTTCTTCAAACTCCGAAGATGGAACTAAGGCAGACACAGGTATACAAGGATGTACCCCTATACCCGCCCCAAATAACCATCAAATCATGTCGCAAGTGAACGGGATATACACTGGCTGATCGTGGAACGCGATCCATACAAGGTGTGTTGGTCACTATGGCAGGTTTTAACACCATGTGTACGGTGGTCGCTGTCCGGGCAGATATGAATATCTTACCAGCAAAAAACAAATAAATTGTTAAAGAAGAGAACTCCCATGTACAGTCCTATTGTGTCGGCCATCATGGGCGTAGTTTTTTGAATTGAAACTTTAGAATCGTTGTGATTTGAAAATTTGATGAAACGAAAAAGGTTGGTCACTAAAGAGGTTGGAAAGAAACAAGATCTCAAGTATGTTAAAATATGAAATGTAATATTTCGCATTCAAATTTTAATTTTTTTTTAAGCTTGGTAAAAGTATTATAAAAATAATAAACCTTTTAATTATCCTAATACCGCTGATACTCTATTTTTATCTCATTCTCTTGTAGGCTACTTTTCTGAAGTTTCACTTCTGCCGTGTGTGAACACACACACTTCTTTTTTTTTCCACGACACCTGCGCGTTTTCCGCTGCGGGATCGAGTTGGGATTGAACCGGTATGCTAGTAAACGTGCACGCACCATCGCGCCGGTTTCATTCACGTGGTATTGTATAATGGAATTCATTTACCAGTTACTGTTGTTATGTGTTGTTTTTATCATGACACGGCAAGGTGACGTCACTGGATCTGATTTTAATTACGGTGCAGTTCAAATATGGTGTCGACAATCTATAGAGAGTTTTGGCGGGAATTCTGACAGTGCAGTTCATCGCTTATTTTAATTTATTTCATAAACTAGTTTAGAGTTGTGTTTTTTGCATAAAAGTGGTGTGGATTTGTCCAATAAACATTGACGGTGATGAACAGTGTATGGAAACATTGAAATAAGTGAATTAAGAATTGTACTGAAAGGAGTTCATACCAAAACTCCGACAAGACCTTGAAATCGACCGCACCCGTGTTTCATCGTTCTTGTAAAAATAATTTGAGAATAAATTATACTTGACACTGGCTAAATGCATAATACTGCGAAAGCCATAAATAAAAAGAAGAAGAAGACAATCTAGAGACATTCATAAATTTTCATTCATTTCATTCAATCACAATTCATATCACAATTCATTCAATCCAGGGACACTGGACGGTCGGTAAAATAATGCTGGCCTGAAGTGTTTTTTATAATTTGATTGAATGACGAGACGAGCAAGGCTCTCGCGTGATGGTAAGCGCCACACCTGCTAATAAACAGAAGCAACACCACACAGAACTTTGAATTACAAAGTACCGCATGGCACTGAACTGCGCTCGTCACCCCGAGACATAAGATGTTAAGTCTCATAATACCCAGTAATTTCACTGGCTTCAATGTCCTTCAGACCAAAACACAACAGTGCTTCACACTGTTGTTTGGCGGCAGAAATAGACGGCGCGGTGGTACCAAACCAGACGGCCTCTCGCATACGAGGGACTTACCTTATACCTACTACCTCTAAGTTAAACCCACTCAACAACCTATGTATTAATGTAAACAAACAAAACCACAAACATGGCGAATTGCGGTTCACAATGCCTGCGCCGCGCAACCGGACTTCCGCGCATTGTCGCGTGCGATGCGCGCGTGTTTTTATTTTTTTCACGCCAAGCAACACCGTCATAGATCTTATTCAAATTTCGAACACTTCACCAATGACGTTAGAGTTCAGTGTTGCTGGTATAAATATCGCGTGAGGTATGGTAGTTTTTGTGTCGTATATTGGCACGGCTCATCAACGTAATACGGTGTAATTGATTTTCATGTTTGTGTGCGTGTCGTTTTGCTAATATTAAGCGTTTGGCGTGTCTAAGCGCACACGATATGTTTGTGTGTTTGTTGGTCAATAACGTAATAACGGCTGTATCTAGCGTCAATATCGCTTAAAATTAAGCTGGTGGTAGGATATTGATATCCGCCCGGATAGCAAACACTGTTACACATGGAGTTAAAACCTGCTATAGTGATCCACACGCCTTGTGTGGATCGCGTTCCAGGATCAGCCAGTGTATCCGGTTCTCGCCAGGGGCTTGCGACATGACTTGATGGTTGGTTGGGGCGGGTATAGGCGTACATCCTTGTATCCCTGTGCCTGTATCGGTCATCCGCATGTCCTGTTGCAGGCCCCTCTATTTGCTTTTTCTCTCTCCGAAGAGGGAAGTAGCATTTATACAGGCCGGCATGATTCTGGTGACCACCGGTGAACTCATTATTTATTGATAGTCACTAGTTTTTTGGACTGCACTACGCTTAGCATCAGGTGTAGTGAAGTCACTTTGCCGTGCTCGTATAAAAAAATGTCCTGTCCTTCACCACTGCGTTGGTACATTCAAGTTTGTACGTTTAATTTATTTTCTCATACAGTAAAATGTCTGGAAAAAAATTTGATTGGTGTGTATGATTACATTCTAACTGTAACGTTGAACGGACTGTTAGTTTCAATAAACACACGGCGTAACGTGATTTTATATTAGCGATATATTGGTAATTGTTGGTTGAATACGTGGTTTTATATTATGTCCATCTATAATTTTTTACATTTTTTTTATTTGATCGATTGATGAGATATGCAAGGCGCTCGCCTGATGGTAAGAGCAACGCCTGCCCATAAACAGAAACAACACCACACAAAATTTGAATTACAAAGCACTTTTTTTTTTTGAACGAAGTTCCTTACGGCAGGCTTGGAGGGGATAGGGATTTCGCTGCGTGACCGAACTGAAAAAAATGTGATAGTAAAACCGTAAGAAAAATGCGTGGAATAAAAGCGTTAAATGAGAAGTGCGCAAGCGCGACAGTCGCATAACCAGCCAGCGTTAGTTCCTTTTTTAAAATGAAATTCATTCAGCCAGTTATAGTTGAAGTATTTTTATATCTCCTTCGATTTTTAAAAGATTACGCTAGCTCGTTATTCGTCTTGCGATATATTATCTCTTGCCCTTTTTTATGCTTCCATTTTTGTCCAATGATATTGGTATTTATACATAGGGTCATGTATTTTTATATTTATTGCGTATGTTATATTTAGACTATACTCGGGTGTGTGATTAGATAATTTGGAACGAAGTTCCTTACGGAAGGCTTGGAGGGGATAGGGATTTCGCTGCGTGACCGAACTGAAAAAAATGTGATAGTAAAACCGTAAGAAAAATGCGTGGAATAAAACCGTTAAATGAGACGTGCGCAGGCGCGACAGTCGCATAACCAGCCAGCGTTAGCTGACCTCCCTGGAACATCGATAATTTCGAAGTCCCAGGTGGCGTCACACAGTGACCAGTCAACTTGGACCGGACTTTCACAAGACTTTGACCTTGAACCCCGACCGTGACCTTGACCTTGACCCCGACCTTGACCTTGACCCTCAAATTTAAAATTAAAAACAAGAAAAAAAAATACTGCAATTTGTGTCGATTCTACATTACATTACCTGGTGTCCCACGACACCACTAATTTTTTAATTTTTTTTTTATTCTGGATCGGCAAAGTGACTACGCTACACCTGATGATAAGTGTAGCGCAATCCAAGAATATTGTCGACCAACGATAAACAATGTGTCCATCGTAGGTCGGCAAGATCATGCCGGCCTGCCAAAGGGCCAAGGGGGAATGGAAGGAAAAAGGGATGGGAAAAGGGTTAGGATCAGGAGGCAAGCCCCCTGGGGAGAACCGGATATACACTGGCTGACCCTGGAACGCGACCCACACGAGGTGGGCCACTATGGCAGGTTTTAGCACCAGTGTACGGTGGTCGCTATCCGGTCGGATACAAGTATTCTCCCACCAGCACTGCATGGCACTGAACTGCGCTCGTCACCCCGAGACAACATGTTAAGTCTCACAATGCCCAGTAATTTCACTGTCTTCAATGTCCTTCAAATTGAAACACAACAGTGCTTACACACTGGTGCTTGCCGGCAGATATAGACGGCGCGGTGGTACCAACCCAGACGGCCTCTCGCATACGAGGGACCTACCACCTCGTAAAAGTGGGACCTATCACTTGGCAGTAAATACAGTGCAGTTCACATATTATCGCGACTTATTTTGTCAGACTGAACTTCTCATGTTAAATTATCGTCGTGACTAGAAAACGTTCACCTCTTTTATTAATTACTTCAATTTGCAACTATGCCGATCCCTCAGGGGATCGGGATGGCGACCGCATTAACATTTTAATATCGTACATTGTAGATTTCATCAACAAATAGAAAGGTGATAGTGTATTTACCTGTTTATAATCGCGAAAACGCGAACGCCGAACTGTGTATCGTGGCCATTATTGTATTTTTTGCGTAATTTTCATTATTTTTCGTTGGCAACATTAATTTAACAAATGCTTTCTAAAGGTAAGTGAGTGAGTGAGTGTTGTGAGTGGTAGAGCCACGCTGTAGACAGTTTTGTCTACAGCATGAATGGGCTGGCTCGTCCGGATCGTTACCACTGTCTCACAGAAAACCGACGTAAAGTAGCGGCTTGCTGCTGCGTTTCGTACGGTGAGTGAGATAACCGGAAGCCCAAATCCCCTCCCCTTCCCAATCCCTAATTATCCCTTTCCTTTAAGGTCGGCAACGCGCCCATGACTCTTCTGGTGGTGGGCGTACATGGGCGGTGGAGATCACTTACCATCAGGTGACCCACTTGCTCGTTTGCCGGCCTATGCTATAAAAAAAAAAAAAAGGTAAAGGTTTTACAAAGTGGTATGTCCCTCGTATGCGAGAGGCCGTCTGGGTTGGTACCACTGCGACGTCTATTTCTGTCGCCAAGCAACAGTGTGTAAGCACTGTTGTGTTTCGGTTTGAAGGACATTGAAGCCAGAGAAATTACTGGGCATTATGAGACGTAACATCTTGTGTCTCGGGGTGATGAGCGCAGTTCAGTGCCATGCCGTGCTTTGTAATTCAAAGTTCTATGTGGTGTTGTTTCTGTTCCTGCGCAGGCGTGGCGCTTACCATCAAGCGGGCGACTTGCTCGTCTCGTCATTTACTTTTTAAATATAGCAAAGACCAGCCAACGAACAAATCGATCACATGATGGTAAGTAATAAATTTCGACATCACATTGAAACGAAAGCTATGCTTTTTTTATGGCATATGCCGGCATACGAGCAAGTTGGTCACCTGATGGTAAGTGATCTCCACCGCCCATGTACGCCCACCACCAGAAGAATTATGGGCGTGTTGCCGATCTTAAAGGAAAGGGATAATTAGGGATTGGGAAGAGGAGGGGATTTGGGATTCCGGATATCTCACTCACCGTACGAAACGCAGCAGCAAGCCGCTACTTTACGTCGGTTTTCTGTGAGATAGTGGTAACAACCCGGTCGAGCCAGCCCATTCATGCTGTAGACAAAACTGTCTACAGCGTGGCTCTACCACTCAAACTTGATGGTAATTAATAAATTTCGACATCACATTGAAATGAAAGCCATGCTAAAGGTAGTCAATGTCACCTGATGATGAAAAGGCTCTGCTTATTATGTTATTGATGAACTAATCATTACTGTTTATTATATTAAAATATTCATAACTAGCGACCCGCTTCGCACGAGTATAAATGTGTTTGTTACATCACAAATCTTTGAATTTTTCGGCTTTTCTGTACTATAATATGTATGTATTATACATATAAACCTTCCTCATGAATCACTCTATCTATTGCTGAAAACTGCATTAAAATCCGTTGAATAGTTTAAAAGATCTAAGCGAACAGACAGCGGAAGAGACTTCATTTTATACTGTGTAAAGAAGATGTAACACGACGCAACGTCGAACTGAATTAGTAGAAAAACGTGTTTACTATACATGGTGTTTCTATATGGTTCTAAAAAAACATATTATTGGTCTCTTGTAGATTTAATTTTAATTACGTTGAAAAGTTCAAAACATGGAAAAATAATAATAGATAAATAAACAGATTTAATGTAATTGTCGAGTGTATTTTGATGATGCTATCTATGTATACATTAGTTGATACTGATTTCTATATATAAGTTTGTTTTACTTTTGTACTGACTTGTCATAAGCGCTATTTCAGTTGTATACATCTACACTAATGTTATATTTATTTTTGTATGTAACGAATAAACTTAAAAACTACATACTGGACCGATTTAAAAAATTCTTTCACCGTTAGAATCCTACATTATGCTGATGAACATAGGCTTATATCCCGGAAAAAGCTGATCACGTGGGTGGAGCCGCGAGGAAAAGCTAGCGATAAATAAACTATTTCATTTAAGAAAATAACAAAAATAAGGCTTACTTTTTTAGAACACCGTTTATAAAACATTTTTGATTAACCTACAAACTGGGTCGGCGAACTTTATTACATGGTTTTAGAATCTTTCGAACATCGTAATTCATGTTTTCCGAAACGTTTTGCGACTCTTAGCTCTTAGTTTTTTAGGACGTAGCGGTAATTTTTTTTTTTGGTAGAAATTTGAATTAAAGTCTTGAATTACTGTTAGTAACTGTAGTGCTAGACGGTACACATGGTGAAATACGGGCCAAAGCGGTTCCGGGGTCAGCCAGTGTGTATCCAGTAACTTCAATTGACAGTCTCCGTGGCGCAGCGGGCGAGTAGCCGGCTGTGAAGTGAGAGGCCGCGGGATCGATCCCCGCACCGAGACGAATGTTTGTGTGATCCACTAATATTTGTTTAGGGGTCTGGGTGTTGTGAGACCAAAAGTCACTCGTAGTTCCTGTTGCTCACGACACAAGACTGTTACTGTGGGGTCAGGACTATGTATGTGACTGTTGGGTGTATTATTTATTATTTATTTATCAATCCGATAATAAAATAGTCTGCAGGCAGCGACTTGGTTGCGCTCTGGCATTGCTGAAGTCTATGGGCGGCGGTGATCACTTACCATCCATTTACCATCAGGCGGGGGCCGCATGGTCGTCTATTGAACTTGACGATAAAAAAAAACTGCGAATGTCGTGAGCCGTAAGCAAAGCGGTATGGAAGGTGGTAGGTGCCTCGTATGCGAGAGGCCGTCTGGGTTAGTACCACCGCGCCTTCTGTTTCTGCCGCCAAGTAACAGTGTGTAAGCACTGTCGTGTATTAGTTTGAAGGGCATTGAAGCCAGTGAAATTAGTCTGATAATGCCCAGTAATTTCACTGGCTTCAATGTCCCTCAAACCGAAACACAACAGTGGTTACACACTGTTGCTTGACGTTAGAAATAGACGGCGCGGTGGTACCAACCCAGACGGCCTCTCGCATAAGAGGGACCTAACACCTTGTAGATGATCCCAGTCTGTATAAGGTACCCTCCCCTCAGTACATTTCGTTAGGCCAGCCAAGCCACGCCCAAAATAACTAAGCCAGCGTCCGTGGAAAGGTCACTTCACTCGTTAACATTATTTTGGACATCTTCGTAGTTATTAAACAAGGTCAACGTGATTTGTGAATGATGATTGCTCCTTATGTAATGTTCGGGCTACATTGTGTGGAAAGAAACCCGTAAAAACCACCGTATAGTACGGCACAATCTCACGGACTAATAGAGGATTTTTTTTATCCGAGCACGACAAAGTGACTGCACTACACGTGATGGTAAGCGTAGTGCAGTGCAAAAAACCAGCGACCACCGACAAACAATGAGTTTATCGGTGGCCACCAGAGTCATGCCGGCCTGTATAAATGCTTCTTCCCTTTTCGGAGAGGGAAAAACATATCGAGGGGCCTGCGACGGGATAGGCGGATGACTAATGCAGGCACAGTAACGTAACGTAACTTATTGATTAAAATAATAAATAAATCAAGTCATCTACCCCGTTTATGTGTGATTTTTCGAATGGAAAACTCAAACATAAACTCTGATTGTCCGGCCTCCGATCTGAAGTCAGGCCCTCAGGGTTACTCGTTCTAAGCAGGGTGCCCTTAGACCAGAGGTTCCCAGACTTTATTTCTCATAGACTACTTTCAAAACTTAGCTGGTTTTTACATTTTTTAATGTTTTTTATTTTTATACCATAGGCCGGCAAACGAGCAAGTGGGTCACCTGATGGTAAGTGATCTCCACCGCCCATGTACGCCCACCACCAGAAGAGTCATGGGCGCGTTGCCGACCTTAAAGGAAAGGGATAATTAGGGATTGGGAAGGGGAGGGGATTTGGGCTTCCGGTTATCTCACTCACCGTACGAAACGCAGCAGCAATCCGCTACTTTACGTCGGTTTTCTGTGAGACAGTGGTAACGATCCGGTCGAGCCAGCCCATTCATGCTGTAGACAAAACTGTCTACAGCGTGGCTCTACCACTCTACATTTCTGCCATATTCCCAAAACTTCTGCTGCTTCTTAAAGTATTATCTGCCTACATTGATAGGTGATGTCAAGCCAACATTTTAGTTCTTCACTATCGAAAGTGCATTTTCGTGGTCCCCCGCTTACGAATTGTGAACCGCCATTTTTTTGTCACGTCAACGTAGACCCTCGTCGAGTCTCCCGTGGACCCCTGGGGTCCACCTGGACCACTTTGGGAACTAAGGCCCTAGACCAGTGATTCCCAAAGTGGTCTATATCGACCCCTGGGGGTCTATGACAACCTGCAAGGGGTCTACGTCAGCGAAAAAAAATTTGGGGGTCCATGAAATGAAAATGGGGTCCACGATAGTGGATCTCAACACATACACTGATAGTACCTTTATACTTACATCATACTATCTTATGATATCATTTTACATAACAGATACAAAATTTTATTTTGAGTAGTTTTAATTTAAATTAAATTAATAAATGTATAAATTAACATGTGTTTTTACTTTAAGTTTTAAACACTAAACTTCACTACAATTAGAAATTTACAGGAAATCAATATCAGGTAAGTAGGGGGTCTACCCAACACGGAAAAACATGGCAAGGGGTCTACGACACAAAAAAGTTTGGGGAACTCTGCCCTAGACCAACGAAGACCAGCGACTGCTGGATAATTTTAATGCGCCGCCGAAACTGTTCATCATGTATTTATTTACAAATCGCCCTTGACCATGTTTCCTTCGTTCACGCAAAATGACTGAAGTAATTAAATCTCGATTGACACATAATCATAGTACAGATAAAGGTCGATTCCGAACGCTACGATTAATATGGCACTTGACCGGCGTCACGGCCACGACAATATGATCTCTTTTTTGAAGTGAAAACTTCTTTAGCTGCGTTGAGCATTTTTGGTAGGGTGCAGACTTGTGATTTCGCGTCAGCGACATGCTAATGTTAATTCAGACTGTACACGTATAACACATCGTAAATACCTGAGTGTGTGCTGTGCGCGTTAGACGCTTTTTGGATGGGTGAAATCTTGTGAGCTCTGAATATCTGTAGCTATACAGTCAGTCTGTCAGCCCGTCAGTCCGAGTTGAGTTGAGAGTGAGTACTAAAGAAATATACTTAAGTTATAAGTTTTCACTTCTATCGGCAGTGCCTATGACTGCCATTTTTTTTTCTTAATTTGTTTAGGGATTTTAACAATGTCAACCCCATTGTACCTTTTTAACTAATCTAAATACATAGTATGTTATGAGAAAGAAAATCACTGGTGGATACTTGTGGCAAGTGAACACAATTTAATTGCTATCTCCGCTTTTGGTTGTGACAAAACACTCTGTATTAGTCCAATGTCGAAAAATTTCAATTGAAACTCTTTCACCAGTGATTTTCGCTCAACTTTGTTTTCGATACAATCCACCAACACATGATGTACGTCCTCAATTTTATTGATTTTTTTGCAAAATCGTACATCTATACTAATAATAAAGCTGTAGAGTTTGATTGTTTGTTTGTTTGTTTGTTTGAACGCGCTAATCTCAGGAATTACTGGTTCGAATTGAATAATTCTTTTTGTGTTGGATAGTCTATTTATCGAGGAAGGCTTTAGGATATATAACATTACGCTGCGACCATTAGAAGCGAAGCATCAGTGAAAAATGTTGCAAAAACGGGGAAAATTATTCATATTTGAAGGCTTCCGGCATAGTGACTACGCCACACCTGATGGTAAGTGTAGCGCAATCCAGGAATAGTGTCGACCAACGACAAACAGTTGCGACTGCACTCCACAAGCGCAGGCGGCGGTCGTCTGTCGTTGCGTTCGGAATTCCCCTTAACTGCAGACACGTGTTTCGGCACGTAGCAGTAACTTGCACACGTAGTACAAGCCGACGGTGGCCGCGGCCCGGAGTGGGGCAATTAGTGGGTATTGATTATCGGCCCGCGTCGATGCCACTCTTGTGGTTTGACTCATCGCCTTAGGCATGCATAGTATCTACGAAATATGTAGATGGAGGATCATTATCTCTCTCACTGGCTGTTTGTATGTGTTGTATTTTTTTTTATCCTGGCTCGGCAAAGTGACTACGCCACACCTGATGGTAAGTGTAGCGCAATCCAAGAATAGTGTCGACCAACGATAAACAATGTGTCCATCGTAGGTCGGCAAGATCATGCCGGCCTGCCAAAGGGCCAAGGGGGAGGGGAACGAAAAAGTGATGGGAAAAGGGTTAGGATCAGGGGGCAAGCCCCCTGAGGAGAACCGGATATACACTGGTTGACCCTGGAACACGACCCACACAAGGTGGGCCACTATGGCAGGTTTTAGCACCAGTGTACGGTGGTCGCTATCCGGTCGGATACAAGTATCCTCCCACCAGCAGGAGCGTTGTGCTTACGATTTCATTATTACTCGTTTATTTATTATTTACTAGCTTTTCCTCGCGGCTCCGCCCGCGTGATCTGCCTTTTCCGGGATAAAAGTAGCCTACGTTCATCAGGGATAATGTAGGACTCTAATGGTGAAAGAATTTTTTAAATCGGACCAGTAGTTTTTAAGTTTATTCGTTACACACAAAAATACAAATATTTCCTCTTTATAATATTAGTGTGGATAATGTCCTGTAATTTCGCTGACTTCAATATGCTTAAAAACGAAAACCAATAGTGCCTAAACACTGCCACTAAGCAGCAGTAAACAGCGGTGCCTACCTACCTGATTGCTTCTTGCTATGGGCTCAAATTTTATCATTCAATTTGTGGTATACTAGGCTTGATTTATAGTTTCCTTCTTCTTCTTTTTAATTTATGGCTTTCGCATTATTATGCATTTTGCCAGTGTCAAGTATTATTTATTCTCAGTCAAGTATTATATATTAGTATGTTTGTTAACATAATATCATATTATAAAACATTAAAATTTTCGGCTTGTTTGTACTATAATATGTATGTATTATATATAAACCTTTCTCATGAATCACTCTATCTATTGCTGAAAACTGCATTAAAATCCGTTGAAAACATCTAAGCGAACGGGCCACGAAGCGACTTCATTTTATACTATGTAAAGATGACCTCATCAACAAAAGTTTAGGGATACTTAACCTCTAAACACGTTTAGTAATGTGAACTTTTCATACGATTTGGCATATCGTAAACATGTTTAGCGGTTAAATGTTTTTTTTTTATCGACGGCATAGTGACTACACTACACCTGATGTTAAGCGTAGTGCAGACCAAAAAGCTAGCGACCACCATAGATATAATAAAAAAAGGAAGATGCGTTACGTTCAAGCAAACGCTTACTAAAATACGGTCTTAATACAACTACATGCAAACCCGCTCACTACTACATAAATAATTATGTGCGTGCAATACAATGAAAAGGGAGAAAGAAATACGGCAAAAAAGAGAGTGTGACAGAGATAAGCCTATGCATCACATTCAATTTGAAACAAAAGATTCGGTCATCGCTGGCCGATCACGATCGTTCGGGTGCCGGGGTAGTGTCAACCAATTATTAAATAATTCCGTCTTTTAATTTGAGAAATAAAAATACAAATAAGGTAATAAGAAATATATTGTTACAATTAAATTGTATAATTTACGATTAAGTATTTGATTCAAACACTTGTCAAATGAACACGAAGGCATTGTGATCGAAATCCACTATTTTAATCGTAAGAGACGACACGTCCGCACAGTAAACTATTGTCGCATACACTGGTGAGAAGTGTGTCCATTGGACCTAGTTTGGCCGTCCTATGCGCTGTGCCTGTGAGCCGCTAACGTATCTTCCTTTTTTACTTATATCTATGGCGACCACTGACAATGAGTTTATCGTTGGCAATCAGAGTCACGCCGGCCTGTATAAATGCTTCTTCACACTCTGAAGAGGAAAGGAGCAAATCGAGGAGCCTGTGACAGGACAGACGAATGACCGATACAAGGATGTATGTACCCCTAAAAGCCACCCCAACCAACCATCAAGTCATGTCGCAAGCAATTTTTAAGCATTGTCATACAAGTGTGCCTTAGTAATAAATTACATTTATAATGTAATATATATCTTTGAGATAAAAATAAAAATGTCCACTTCCTCACAGCACGGGACACTTGTATGGTATCTTGAATTATGACGGCCATGTTTGTATTGCGTCATACACGCCGTATGTCGCGCAGATGGGACGGGCACATGATGTTTTGTTAATTATATCATTAAACTTTTGTCCACATTGCAAAGGAGATTCGCTGTTGATTTATTTCGTAAGTTGTAGAGTAATGGTGCTGCCACACCGATGTTATAAAATGTTTACAAACATTTTCTAACATTAAATCTAACATTTCTTAACATTTTCTAACATTGTCTAACATTTTATAACATTTGAAAACATGACATCGGCCCTTCTTCTTTGACGGCTTCTTTGACGACGCCGCTCTCAAAAGTACCGCCGCCCGCTGTTAAAAATGTTCAAAAATGTTACAAATTGTTAAGAAATGTTTACTAAATGTTGCTGCCACACCGGTGTTATAAAATGTTATATAACATTTTATAACACCGGTGTGGCAGCACCATATGTTGACACTATTGTCCACTACAGTGCGCCTATTCTTCTTCTGTTTTATTTATGGCTTCGCGTTATTATGCATTTCGCCAATGACAAGTATAATTTATTGTGTGGTGTGGAAGTTTTCAATGTCTTGTTGGAGTTTTGGTGTGAATTCCTTCCAGTACGATTTTTAATTCACTTATTTCAATATTTCCATACACTGTTCATCACCGTCAATGTTTATTATTTATTGCACAAATCCACACCACTTTTAGACAACAAACACATCTCTAAACTAGTTTATGAAATAAATTAAAATAACCGATGAACTGCACTGTCAGAATTCCCGCCAAAACTCCACTATTGTCCACAGTAGGGCGGCCTATTCTTCTTTTTTATTTATGGCTTCGCATTGTTATGCATTTCGCCAATGACAAGTACAATTTATTTTCAAGCCTTCACAAGAACGATGAAGTATCGGTGTGGAAGTTTTCAAGGTCTTTTTGGAGTTTTGGGTGTGAATTCCTTCTAGTACGATGCTTAATTCACTTATTTCAATATTTCCATACATTCATCACCGTCAATGTTTATTGCACAAATCCACATCACTTTTATACAACAAACACAATTTTAAACTAGTTTTAGTCGTTGGTTTTGTGGATTACACTGCGCTTATCATCAGAAGTAGTGCAGTCACTTTACTGTGCTCTGATAAAAAAAATGGAGTCATGTGAGAGTTTCGAACCTTCAGCACTCCACGACACAGCTGAAGTATACCTGACATTACATCAAGGGGCTAATAACTGGAAATAGGCTACATTATAATTATTTACAATCATAATTTGTCTCGCGCAAAGTTGACTCATTTGTGGAGAGACACAAGAGGTTACGCGTTACTATGCCTAGGCCTCTGTCTACCCCAATAGGGGTAGGTGTCTACCTAAATAGGGTACATAACGCGTGAGTCTTGTATATGTAAAAGTGAATCATATTCGCAATATTCATTAATCATTTGAATGAATATTGCAATAGATTAAAAACCGGTAAAACCAGAATCAAATTGGCGCGCATAATCCAAGTGTCAAAAGTGGGGTGACATTTTCACACGACACAGCCCACGGGCTAGGCCGTTTGAAATTGAAAAGCGAACCGGTACCGCGTCCGGCGCGCTGCGGGAAACGGATAATCGACGCGTTCTTAAAATTCAAAAATGGAATGTATTTGTTTTGTTTTTATTGCCATCTTATAATTTTTAATTACCAAAATGGTAATTTTTATTTTGTAAAAGTACTTTGTAAAATTGTCTTTGGATTAAAAAGAAATTTTATTTTCATGAATAATTTATTTGGATCTAAATAATGATAGGAACGCAGTGGGTTATTAATATACAGAACAGATTTTAATGTTAATGTATCACATTTGAATATTGTAATGTCTGATTCAAGACGATTGATTGTTAAAACTGTTACATATAAATAAATGAAAGCGGTTATTTTTCTGAAATAAAATATAATCAATAAACGGTCAAGTGCGAGCCGTACTCGTTCACTCTTTTTTTATAATTTGTTTGATAGGTTATGTCGTAATAACATGAAATTATCGTGAGAAATTACTATTGATTATGGTTCAAAAGATCGAATACATGTAAAAAAAAAAGGTATGCAGCTGAAATTTCTTTAATACATGTTTTATTATGGCAGTGAAACTAACATATAAAGCAATATAAAAGAAAAAACATGATACGATGCCACAGAACCATCGGTACACGATTTAAACTCGCACTGTTGTGTTTCGGTTTGATATGGAAGCCAGTGAAATTACTGGGCATTATGAGTCTGAACAGCTTATGTCTCGGGGTGACGAGTGCCATTCGGTGCCATGCAGTGCTTTATAATTCAAAGTTCTCTGTGGTGTAGCTTCTGTTTATGGGCAGGCGTAACGCTTACCATCGGCCGAGCGCTTTGCTCGTCTCGTCATTCGATCAAATAATAAAAATGATTTTTTAAAAACAACACGATGACGCCAATATTTATCGCATAATACGCTATGATTATTACGCTATGGTAACGCAACGCCTTGTGAGTTTTTTGTCGTCATTACTGAGCGCTGTATGTAACACGCTAATGATTCATTTGATGACATAGCTAATAAACAACTTGTGCATACGATGCGTAGACTTAAGTGGTCGTGTATTTTTATTAACTAATATCTCGTGGTATAAATCCTCAGTCATGGGGCCTTCCGGATAGGGCAATTCTGTTTGTTTATTGGCAACATGCAATACTGTAGCTGTTTTTTTTAATCAATAAGTTACCCAAAACCTTTTGCAGAAAGAGTTTTATTAATCCGTCCACAAAAACATAAATTAGAAGTCATTCAAATGTGATGGAGGGGCACTTGTCAAATAACAGATGATGCTAAATTTGGCGTCACCGTGGCAAATGGCCATTACGATGCACGCGTTGTGGTCTCATTTTTAAACCGATTTTGATTGTGTTTTAACAAAAGGATTTCTTTTTCGTATTATTATCTGTTGCGTAAAAAATAATGTATAATATTAAACATTGAAAAGTACCCTATGGTGCAATTATCTATTTTTCAATAAACAAATCTTTATGTGTAACGAATAATTTTGTTTTTCTTTTTAAATGGCCGTAAGTTTATCACGTTTTCATCACTAATATACCATAGTGTTGAGATATAGATGACCTTAATTAATGGCTTTTGGTATAAACATGTAAGATTTATTATTTACTTGCATACGTTCTCAAGTAATTAATTGGCAACTTGCTGTTATTTAAATATTCTTTTTGTCATTTATCTTAAAGTAAATGTGATTTGGTATTAGATATTGGTTGCAGGTTCGTCCGCATGAATTACTTTTTTGGACTATATCCCAGTGAAACTAGGTTACTATCGGGATGAATAGTATAAAATAGGATGAATAGTGCCAAATTTAATCAGCCAAAATGTGATTAAATTAATAAACATCCCAAATTCACAAAATCATAAATTCTGACTCCCATAGCAAATAGTTGGATAGTAGTAATATGGAAACAGTTTTTGCTATTCTCGTCTTATAGATTAAGAGTACGTAAATGATGATTGAACGTAGACATTATATGGATCGTACATCGCGTGAGAAGGTTGCGTTAAGACTTCGTCGATTCGACTTGTTAAATTACTGTACTCGTTAAGTAAAGTCGTAAATTTTGCGGTTGGCTCGGCCACGCTGACAGAAGTCTAAATAAATGATCTATTTCCAATTTGTATGGAGAATGTGGTAAACTAAAAAAAAAGTGTCGTGTGCAATTCACACACGGCAGAACTGAAACTTCAGAAAAGTAGCGTACAACAGAATGAGATGAATATAGAGTATTAGGATAGTAAAAAGGTCTAATATTTTTACAAATAACTAAAAAAATATTATTATTTATTTTTTTACCATTTTTGCTGGCGATCGCTCCTTCGTAGACTCCACACTCAAGTAAAGACAGCAGTGGGGCGACTACGAAAGCCCGAACAAAGAGGACACTGTATACTTGTAATCTATCTCATTCTCTCGCAGGCTACATCCTATTTATGAATATGTTTGTCTCTTTTTACTGTCGCTTTTTTGTTTCATCAGATTGTCAAATCACAACATTGCTAAAGAATTTTCACTTCAAAAATATGTAGTTTTTTATTAGAAATATATTATTAGAATCCGTTGAATAGTTTAAAACATCTAAGCGTACAGATAGCAGAGGCGACTTCATTTTATACTATATAAAGATGTTTTAACAAAATCTCTTCAGCAATTATTTAGACATAAGAGTTCATTCTTTAATTTGATATCGGAAGTTTTTTGTTTAGAAAATATCATCAAGTCCTGAATACACTGCGAACACATTCGCCAAACACTCAAGACATACAGCGGCACTAATTTACACATGACACGGATGACGTCACACCATGATATTATGGTCGGTCGGCCACGGTGAATCTATTAACGCACGGGACGACCTCCGCGGCGGTTTTAGAGAAAGTTGGCGCTTTTACGGGTGTGCATGTGTGTGTTTATATATCTACAAATGTTTATAAGTGTTTAGAGTTCTATAAGAAAGACTGATGCTGGGTTGCACCAACTAATTTAGCAATGACGAACATGTTAAAGTACCGGTTAAGCAAAACATGAGTTGACAAATGTTAGACGACGTCATAACTTTAGCTGTTAAGCGTAACCGAAGATTCGCTAGTTAAAGCTATTGTTTATGTTAGATAGCTGTCAGATGGTTCAATTATAACCTTCAAACTGATATGTCTCCTAAAGCGTCTGTGCAAAATAATAATATCATGTCTCTGCTTCTAGAATTAATCCAGGAATCTAGTAGTATCGGAATACGATAGTGCAACACATTCCGCAGTCAATGTTAAAGTCAGCGCTACTGTTATCGACAAACTTGACATAAACCTTAACTATAATTTCTATTATGATGCAACCCGGTCTAACTTTTGCCTACTCTTTGCGTGGTTACGTTTTTATCCCCGTACGACAGTGCCGATGGTTTATCGGTATCCTAAGGGACGGTGTGACAGTAATAAATATTTTTTTTTTTGCTAGAATGGCAGGAAGCCAGTGTAATTACTGGGGAATTATGAGATTTAACATCTTATGTCTCGGAGTGACGAGCGCAGTTCAGTGTCATGCAGTGCTTTGTAATTCAACGTTCTGTATGGTGTTGCTTCTGTTTATGGGCAGGCGTGGCGCTTATCATCAGGCGAGTGCCATGCTCGTCTCGATATTCAATCAAATAAATAAAATATCATTGAAATAATCATATGACATTTTGATATGACAGCGACGATATTCAAATGCTTATTTGTTTTTTTTTCTCCTTGTAGATGTAATTTATAACGGATTACGAATATATTACGCGAATAAATACAGTTATTGTCATGCAACCCACACACTCGAACCTCCTCCGTGCAAAGATTATATTCGATTAATAAAACAAAAAGTAAACAGACCAGTAAGTCTAGTACGTAATATAAATAAGTCCCCAGTTGTCGAATACGTATAAAATGATGACGAGACTTTTTATACTAGAGCGGTATAAATGGCTGCTTTACTGCGAGGTGAAGCTGTAAAAGCAATACAAGCTAACAGCACAAGTCCATGCGAAAAAAACAAGTCCTTTAAATTTACGATATTGTTGGTAAAATAGAAGATAAAGTTCAATGTAAGAAAGAGTATTCTGTTGGTTACAATTCGATTACATATAAATTATTGCAAAAATATTTATTTGATTAATCATATTTCTATGTTTTGAACTACTAAATTAATTCAAATGCCAATTACGTTAAGAATTTAACCTATTTTTCGTACAACCTTGGTTATTTAAGCATCTCAACAACGTCTGGAGAACAATGTCGTGAGAAATCACACGTTTTATGAGTAAGTCATGTGTGACGTTCTTGTCTAAAATTATTTTATATTTGTTATTTTTCAAATACAATTCAACTCTTATGGCGATGGGCTCTCGCCCCCTATCACATCATGGGAGGGAAATAAGCTCGGCGAAATGTGGGTGTACTAGTTTTACCTCTGTCTACCCTTTCGGGGATTACAGGCATGAGTGTGTGTGTTTTCCTAAATAATTTAATCTTTTTTTTTATCCTGGCTCGGCAAAGTGACTACGCTGATGGTAAGTGTAGCGTAATCCAAGAATAGTGTCGACCAACGATAAACAATGTGTCCATCGTAGGTCGGCAAGATCATGCCGGGGAGGGTAAGGAAAAAGGGATGGGGAAAAGGGTTAGGATCAGGGGGCAAGCCCCCTGGGGAAAACCGGATATACACTGGCTGACCCTGGAACGCGACCTACACAAGGTGGGCCACTATGGCAGGTTTTAGCACCGGTGTACGGTGTTCGCTATCCGGTCGGATACAAGTATCCTCCCACCAGCAAACCACCACTTAACTTATTTTAAGTCCATACCATATATAGATTCTATAATTGGTGAATTATGTAATAAAAAATCTACAATTATTAGTATAAATGAGGTCGGATGTAATTTCCAAGACTTATTAATTAGTTAAAGTGTAGCACCAATTTAATGTGGCGGAATGGTTGAGACTTGAGGTTTCCTTTAAGCGCCGTTTGAAAATAATTACTCAAGTTCCGGTAAGTCCTCCGTGTTTCACATTTTATCAAGAAAAGAAAATATAATAAACCATCCGTAAATTTAGATCAAGGAAATCTGACTTTTGTATGAAAAACATCGTTTATAATGCCACGTGAGTCACGTGACATTTTACTACAGTGCAGCGGTCGTAAAATCTACCATCGCGTTGGGCAAAAAATCTTGCGTTGGCAACATCGTCATCGACCGCGGCCAGTGCGCGGCGGCGCGGAGCGGGGTGCACCGCTGTCAAACTCCGTAATACAAATCTGTGCTGTTTATTCGCGATTAATTAATTAGAAAAAGCTTTTTACTGAATTAATTCGCGGTTTATCGCCCAATGCATTACAACTATAACGTTTGTTTGTCACGATAGGCTGTACGGTCGTGCGTTCGTGCCCATACCACAGTGAATTCCATACGCTCTTGGAGCCGCGCATCTATTTTTGTTTTGTAGCCCACTTTTATTGTAAATATTGTTTTTGGTGTCGAAACTGCGGTGTTGGTGCTTGGTGTTGATTCTTTTAAACCTTTTTCGTCGACAGCCAGCGTACCATGAAGATTGCAGGCGTGCCTGAAATGCGCTCACTTTCGAAATATTCGTCTCCGGTAATGTGAATTAGTGCCAACGCGAGTGTTTTTTTTTTATGTGATAAAAGTGATGTGCCAAACGTATAGATGGTGATATTTGTTCGAAAACATCGTAGTCATAAATAAAATATTAAAAAAAAATACATTTTAATTTGGAGCAATAGACTGTAGAGCGATTTTATAAAATTCATATTTATCGATATAAATTACTTATTATATTAATCTTAAAAAATTAAATCGAATTTGACCTAAAACTCAAAATGAAACCAATAACGACAAAACAAAGACAATTTCACTTCTAAACAAGCCAGTTCAAGGCTACAAAACTGAAAGTGATTCAAATGTGCTGCGACTAAATGGCAGTTTTTTGTTTAAAATTGCATTTTAGTTCGCCGAAGCCATGAGACGAGTGTTCGGCGTATGTTCGGACAGTTGGCTACTCTGCGGTCAGAATGTGAGGGAAACAGTCACTCCCCAAACACAATAGATGTTGTATGTTTGTTTTTTTTCTTTACTCTACTTTTTTATTTTTTTTTAATTAATTTTCCTTGCATGCATTATCGGCTTTGGTGAATAATGTGTCTGAGTTGTGAATCATTCTAAATTTAAATTGAATAAACATTTAACGATGCAGGCTGGAGTTAAATTCAATGATGAAATGTTATTTTCATTTTGAAATAAGAATGCTTGCCATTTGAAAAAGGAACACAATATTTACTCTGTACACCATAAGAATGTGGTGGAGGAAGTCTGTGCCCAACAGTGAGACACACAGACAGTTCTAGCAATCATAAAAGCATGTAGGGAATCACTCCACCACCCTGAGCTAAAGAGCCCTTAAATGTTGCCACATCTTGATGTTGGACAGGGAGCCCTCGGGTAGCTGATCCACTTGACTACTATCAAGCTCATTTTCCGTGAGTAGCTTCGTTTCGATGAGACGACCAACTATGCGAAAATTCTCTATTGTGGTAGCTAACAGAGGTAGCAAGGATAGAATATTTCGATTTGATGATACTCAAAAAATTATTATTTTATTTGTAGGACAATATGACAGTTAAATTATATAAATATTAACTAAGTAAATACAAAAAAATCAGCTGGTTAGTAATCATTCTTATGACCTCGTTATCGATACCTATTGGAAGCCCCTCCTTCCAATAGGTATGATTACTAACCAGCTGATTTTTTTGTTTTTAAATCTTTCCTCTTTATAATATTAGTGTAGAAGTGCTGATATGTGACATCACCATATTATTCACCAATGTTGATGACATAAAGTTTGATTATGTTTTTTAACAATGGATGTTTGTTATGTGTGCCAAATAAAGTGAAGGGTTTATTTGTACGGAACAATTAACAAATATTTAAGGAACTTCTTTACCCATGTTGAACACTTTTTGGTAGGGGAAAATCGGGTTCGCTTCATTACTTACCCCTTTGTGGAAGATGTTTATGTATATATTTGTTGTACAGATAGACTCTTTAATTTGAACGTTTACAGCATGTTGTAAATATAATAATTAAATATATTGTATTTCTAATAATACTGGGCTGGGCATACAAATAGTTATCTATGGTTTTTTGGACTCCATACTCAAAGAATACTAATGGAACATACCTACAGAGTTTAAGCCGTGCCATCAGACAGTTGAACCTTTAAAAAGCTTTTATTTTTTGGGTCTTTATAAGTGGGAGACGGAAATTAAACAGAATATGTGTAATTATATCCTCACTGAGTGGTAGAGGAACGCTGTAGACAATCTTGTCTACAGCATGAATGGGTCGGCTCACCTGGATCTCTGCCTCTGTCTCACAGAAAACCGACGTAAAGTAGCGGCTTGCTGCTGCTTTTGCGGTGGAGATTAATGAGTGAGAGTGAGATTAAAAAATGTGAATATTTAAAGATGTGGGTACAGAAACTTCTATGCGCAACTTCGACACGTACTTTCCGGTTTTTTATCGTATTATGTCAAATCATGATCGGAAGGTGGACTTTGGGATTAAGCCGGGATAATGCCAGACCTTAAGAAATTAGTGTTACGAGCAATTCCACATCTAAATGAGATTTTCTCAAATAATACATTGACCAGATAATAACGAAACAACAATGGAACAAAATTGTGACATTACACTGCTTCTCAGAGTCTCAAATTTCCTTTTGTTATGGTGTTTAACAATGACTGGGTGATGTAATACTAAATTTATCTCACTTACATCTTAAACTTAAATGTCATTCTTATTTGTGTCATCTTAGGTTAAATGAGAATAAAAACTGTCTCGATGGCGCAGTTGTAATGCGTACGCGGTACGCGGAGCTGAAGTCTCGGGTTCGATCCCCGGGTCGACTGAGTGTCTTGAAGTGAAACTTCTTTAGAATTGTTGTGATTTGAAACTCGGTGAAACGAAAATGTGTCACGACAAAGGCAAACATATTCATAAATAGGATTTAGCCTGCGAGAGAATGAGATAGATTACAAGGTTGCTATCACTTGTCTTCGCGCCTGCGTACAACGAAGCCTTCGGAAATGTGTGATAAACAACGTTTACAACGAAGCCTTCGGAAATGTGTGATAAACAACGTGGTGTCATCAACGTATCATTCAGTGTTTTATTTTTTGCATTAGCGTATTAAAATTCGTTGGTTAATTAATTTATTTTAATAATTCTGAAGTTTCACTTCTGCCGTGTGTGAACTGCATACACTCTTTATTTTTCTTCCTTTCTGCATGGCGATAGGCTCGCCCGCTATCATATCATGGGACGGAAATAGATCGGCGCAATGTATTGGTTATACCTTTGCCTACCTCTTCGGGGATTACACGCGTGAGTCTGTATGTATGTTTGTATGCTTCACGGCAAGTTCCTAAAAATGATTCGACCGCCAAACGATCAATTTAAATACAATGCGCAATTGAATAGATTTTGCCCATATTTTCCTTGAATGTAAAACGCTTTAAGATCTAATCTCTTGGAAATTACAATGTGTAATTAGTTTTTCCTTGACGGCTGAGTCAGGCTGCTTAATTAGAAAAAAATCTTTTACAATTACTAAACACCCGACAGTTACACGAAATCCTATACTACTCTCCTAATGTTAAAATATCTTATCGTCGGTGTCTGCCGCGTTTCGTGTGATGAGTGAGATATCCGGAGGCCCATATCCCCCTCCCCTTCCCAATCCTCTAATTATCCTTTTCATTTGGGGTCGGAAACGCACCTATAATTCTTTTAGTGTTGTGTGTGTGTGCATGGACGTTAAACATAACTTACCATCAGGTGACCCACTTAGTCGTTTGCCGGTCTATGCTATAAAAAAAAAAGTGTGCGTCTCGGGACGCTCGACAGAAGTGATAACTTAAACTAAAGTGGGTTAAAGTGAGAGCGGAGGAGCCTGCCTACTGCTGCCGTATGCGTGAGAGAAAGGGAAGCCAAACAGAGTGGCGCCGTAACACTTTACGTTACGTTACGAAGTCCGGTCAAAGTCATGTCAAAGTCCGGTCAAAGTCCGGTCAAAGTCGGGTCAAAGCCCGGTCAAAGTCCGGTCAAAGTCGGGTCAAAGTCGGGTCAAAATCGGGTCAAAGTCGGGTCAAAGTCGGGTCGAAGTCGAGTCAACGTCGGGTCAAAGTCGAGTCAAAGTCGGGTCAAAGTCCGGTCAAAGTCGAGTCAAAGTCGTATCAAAATCATGTCGAAGTCCAGTCAAAGCCCTGTCAAAGTCCGGTCGCAGTCCGGTCAAAGTCGGGTCAAAGTCGGGTCAAAGTCCGGTCAAAGTCGGGTCAAAGTCGTGTCAAAATCATGTCGAAGTCCGGTCAAAGCCCTGTCAAAGTCCGGTCGCAGTCCAGTCAAAGTGCAGTCAAAGTCCGGTCAAAGTCAAGTCAAAGTCGTGTCAAAATCATGTCGAAGTCCAGTCAAAGCCCTGTCAAAGTCCGGTCGCAGTCCGGTCAAAGTCGGGTCAAAGTCCGGTCAAAGTCTTGTGAAAGTCCGGTCCAAGCCGACTGGTCACTATATGACGCCACCTGGGACGAGACGAAAGTCGCAGGTTCGAAACCAGCCCCAAGAGCATACACCACTGACTTTTCTAAGTGACGTGTATATTAATTGTTAATTATCGCTTGCCACGCGGCCAGCGTGGTGGACTAAGGCCTGATCTCTCTCATTCAGTAGAGGAGGCCCGTGCCCAGCAGTGGGACGATTATAATTTACAGGGCTAATAAAAAAAAATAACAGGTACACTACATAAAAATCTGTGTAAAGCTGTCATATATATCGTGTGTTTTGACCATTTCTGTAATGTGGAAATATCGCGTTTTATGGCCCGATGTAATTATTTTACTATCCATAAATGTGTGTGATGAGTTGGGGTGCGACTGTTGGCGGATGGCGGATTTGGAGATTTCGAGATTTATGATAAGAAATTGACGTGTATCATCCCAAATATAAAGAGCTGGTGGTAGGATAATTACATCCGCCCGGATAGCGACCACCGTACACATGGTGTTAAAACCGGCCATAGTGACCCACTCAACTTGTGTGGACCACGTCCCAGGATCAGGCGGTGTATATCCGGTTCTCCCAAGGGGCTTGCGACATGAATTGATTGTTGGGGGTAGCGTGTATATATAGGGTACATTCTTTTATCCCTGTGCCTGCAACGGTCATCCACCTGTCCTGTCGCAGGGTCCTCGATTTGCTTCTTCCTTCTTTGGAGTGTGGAGAAGCATTTATACAAGCCGGCATAATTTTGGTGACCACTAATAAACTCATTGTTTGCCGCTGGTTTATTTTTGGACCACACTGCCCTTGTGTAATAATGATGTCACAAACCACATTAGCATATATTTATAATGACACAACTTTTTTGCTGATTTCAATATAATATGCAATCGTTACGAGAAATATATGTTTATTACCGAACAATGAACACACACAGACCTAGGTAGCACTCACTCAAGCTTGTAAAGTAAAATAATTTAAACGCAGTGTGAAAAATAAATGCAAGCCGGCATAATACTGGCGATGTAAGATAGATGCATCGTTTGTCGACGATTCTTGGCCAACCGAGCCTATTTTGAATTGAAAACAAAGAAATTGAAAAATAAATACATACATAGACTCACGCCTGTTTCCCATAGGGGTATGCAGAGACAACGGACTTCCACCTGCTACGATCCTTACACACCTCTTTGGCCTCTTTCACTCTCGTTATATATGTTAGATATTAAGGATCAAGAATAATTATAGTAAACATTTTGTTAGAAAAATAGCAATTGTATTGACTTGTAAGAAACTGGAATGAATCGAGAACAGATATCTGCAAACTATTGTATTACTTCACACTATAACTTATTAAATAATTGTATCTATTTATCTTTAAGCGTAATTGAAATGTTGAGAATATTCTAAACCCATATTCATCATTGTAAAATTAATATTCCAAATAATAAAGTAGTTGTATTGATTACTTAAACAATAGTAGGGTGACCGACATTTTGTTATAAAAAGCAGACATCTGTTGATCTCGAGTTAGTCTGGCTTGTGCAATGCCCAAGTGTGAACCTAATAAATATACCTGTGCTGAAGACTTTCTATTGTGAACATAAAACCCTGCCGAAATAAATATATGAGCTTGGAAGAAAAACTCTTTTATATATACTTCATGCATGCACGTCGGTTTAGGGTGCTTCTGACCTGGCCTTTCTCGAGAATATCTCAGACTGGATCTAAGAACGTTCGCCGAGGCTTTCCCTATCCAACTGTACCATTCACACTCGCCATAACAAAAAAAAGTGTCTGTGTGCAATTCACACACGGCAGAAGTGAAACTTCAGAATTATTAAAATAAATTAATTAACCGACGGATATTAATACGCAAATGCAAAAAAAAATAAAACATTAATAATACACCACGTTGTTTATGACACATTTTCCGAAGGCTTCGTTGTACGCCTTACTTACCTGTCCTACCCATTCACACTTAATGAAAAATATTTTTTTTAATTCAAACTGGACCCAGATAAAAAGACATGCGTAAAGTTTATTAGTAAATATCCGCTACCCGCTTGCGTTTGTCGCAACCAGCTTACTCTCTCGCTATCCGCTATCAAGATGCCCTCTAAATATACATCAGTTGTTAACCTAATTCCTCTATATTTTTATAGTAACATAAAATATAACTTTGCGTTCGAATGGATAGTCCGATTTCTATAATAAATCATTGTTGGGACATGAAGCGATTGGTATTTGGTATGTTAAAACCTGATTAAGTAATTTTTAGTTATGTTTTTTATAGTATAACGGCAAACGATCAAGTGGGTCACCTGATGGTAAGTGGTCTTCACCGCCCATGTACGCCCACGATACCCGAAGAATCATGGACGCGTTGCCGATCACAAACGAAAGGGATTATTAAATAGTTCCGAAGGGAAGGGACGAATGGTAGGTCTCGTATGCGAGAGGCCGTCTGGGTTGGTACCACTGCGCCGTCTATTTCTGCCGACAAGCAACAGTGTGTAAGCACTGTTGTGTTAGCGGTTTGAAGGACATTGAAGCCAGTGAAATTACTGGCCATTACAAGACTCAACATCTTATGTCGCGGGGTGATGATCGCAGTTCAGTGCCATGCAGTGCTTTATAATTCAAAGTTCTGTGTGGTGTTGCTTCTGTTTATGTGCAGGCGTGGCGCTTACCATCAGGCGAGCGCACATCGTCTCGTCATTCAAGCTAATGAAAATCTAGGCCCTTAGTTCCCAAAGTGGTCCAGGTGGATCCCAGGGGTTCATGGAAGACTCGACGGGGGTCTACGTTGGCGTGACAAAAAAATTGAGGTTCACAATTCGTAAGCGGGGGACCACGAAAATGTATCTGCTTTCGATAGTTCTTTTTTCTACTAGCCCTGTATTATATACGTCCCACGGCTGGGCACGGGCCTCCTCTACTGAATGAGAGGGATTAGCCCTTAGTCCACCACGCTGGCCTAATGCGGGTTGTTAGACTTCACATACCTTCGAATAATCTTATCGAGTTCTCAGGTATGTAGGTTTCCTCACGATATTGTTGATGTGATGTTGGCTTTCGATAGTGAAGAACTGAAATGTTGGCTTGACTTCGCCTATCAATGTAGGCAGATAATAATTTAAGAAGCTCAGCGACTATTAAATTGTCGAGTTTTGGGAATATGGTAGAAATGTAGCTGCAGGGGGCCCACCGGAACCAGCTAAATTTTGAAAGTACGCTATTTATTTTTTTTATAGCATAGGCCGGCAAACGAGCAAGTGGGTCACCTGATGGTAAGAAGAATCATGGGCGTGTTGCCGACCTTAAAGGAAAGGGATAATTAAGAATTGGGAAGGGGAGGGGATTTGGGCTTCCGATTATCTCACTCAGCGTACGAAACGCAGCAGCGAGCCGCTACTTCACGTCGGTTTTCTGTGAGACAGTGGTAACGACCCGGTCGAGCCAGCCCATTCATGCTGTAGACAAAACTATCTACAGCGTGGCTCTACCACTCTAAAATGAAATTCTATGAGCAAATAAGTCTGGGAACCTCTGATCTAGCCGGATGCGGTTACCATGTATATACTGTGAATGGTCGTGGATAATATACGTGACGTAGATATTATAATTACATTAGAACAATGAATGTGGTCATACCTCCTTATGTCACAGTTTGTTTGCGATCAGTTTGTATTGTGTGTCTTTATTATACGAATTCGTAATGTTGTTTAACTTCTCAGACTGGGTTGCACCATAATAGCTGTTATGGTTAAGGTTTACGTCAAATTTGACGATAACAGTGACGCTGACTTTAACATTGACTGCGGAATGTTTTGCACCATCGTATTCCGATATTGTTAGATTGCTTGATTAATTCTCAAAGCAGGGACATGATATTATTTTGAAGCACAGACGTTTTAGAAGATATATCGGTTTGGAGGTTATAACTGAACCATCTGAAAGCTATTTAACTTAAACAATTGTTTTAACTATTCGGTTATCCCAAGGGGCTTGCGACAGGCTTGCTCGATTGTGGAACGAATTTACCTGTGTCATAAAGTGTTGGCGACAGAAATAGACGGCGCGGTGGTACCAACCCAGACGGCCTCTCGCATACGAGGGACCTACCACCTTGTAAATACCTATATCGTTGGTTAAATTTGCCCACACCTTTCCGTGACACGTTGTATATGATGTGTATGTTCGTTTGTTTCAGGGCTCCCCACACGGGTCGGTGATGTCGTGCCAGTCCCTAGCGGCGCGCGCGTTCGCCGAGCCAGACAAGGACGGCGTCACACACTGTTCCGGGTTTCACAGGTGATGCGACAAACACAAGATAGTATTTTGAAGTGAAACTTCTTTAGAATCGTTGTGATTTGAGACTCGATGAAAATGCGTCACGACAAAGACAAACTGCTGGTGGGAGGATACTTGTATCCGACCGGATAGCGACCACCGTACACTGGTGCTAAAACCTGCCATAGTGGCCCGCCTTGTGTGGGTCGCGTTCCAGGGTCAGCCAGTGTATATCCGGTTCTCCCCAGGGGGCTTGCCCCCTGATCCTAACCCTTTTCTCATCCGTTTTTCCTTCCCTTTTCCCTTGGCCCTGGGATGAGATACCGCAGGGTCTTTATATAGTCGGCAACGCGCCCATGATTCTTCTGGTAGTGGGCGTACATGGGTGGTGGAGATCACTTACCATCAGGTGACCCACTTGCTCGTTTGCCGGCCTATGCCATAAAAAAAAAACATATTCATAAATAGGATAGGACGAGACAAGCAAGGCGCTCACCTGATGGTAAGCGCCACGCCTGCCCTTAAACAGATGCAACACCACACAGAACTTTGAATTACAAAGCGCTGCATGGCACTGAACTGCGCTCGTCACCCCGAGACATAAGATGTTTAGTCTCACAATTCCCAGTAATTTAATTGGCTTCAATGTCCTTTAAACCGGAACACAACAGTGCTCGCACATTTGTTGCTTGACGGCAGAAATAGACGGCGCGGTGGTACCAACCCAGACGGCCTCTCGCATACGAGGGACCTACCACACTGAATACAATGTTTTTTTTTTATCCTGGCTCGGCAAAGTGACTACGCTACACCTGATGGTAAGTGTAGCGCAATCCAAGAATAGTGTCGACCAACGATAAACAATGTGTCCATCGTAGGTCGGCAAGATCATGCCGGCCTGCCAAAGGGCCAAGGGGCAGGGGAAGGAAAAGGGATGGGAAAAGGGGCAAGCCCCCTGGGGAGAACCGGATATACACTGGCTGACCCTGGAACGCGACCCACACGAGGTGGGCCACTATGGCAGGTTTTAGCACCAGTGTACGGTGGTCGCTATCCGGTCGGATACAAGTATCCTCCCACCAGCAGATGTTGTTGCTGGTTTAAAAAAACCTAATTATATGTTTATACTTTTCAGATCTGTGCGGTTCAGTTCGGACTCTAGAGGTTCAACTCGAACACCCAATGATACAGAATGCAAGAGAGAAACGCCAGGTGAGCGCACATGTTCAGTGATGTCATTTAAATTATACATTTCCTACTAATATTATAAATGTGAAAGTTTGTTTGTTTAGTTGTTTGGATGTTTGTCCGTCAATCACGTTGAAACTACTGAACGGATTTTGATGAAATTTGGTATACAGACAGGGTATGAGCTGACTTGGGTGATAGGATACTTTTTATCCCGGAAAAAGCAGATCACGCGGGCGGAGCCGCGAGCAAAAGCTAGTAAGTACATAAGCTGGCTGGTAGCTGCTCTAGCCGGTGGTAGGATATTCATATCCGCCCGGATAGCGACCACCGTATACATGGTGTTAAAACCTGCCATAGTGACATACGCCTTGTGTGAATCGCGTTCCAGGATCAGCCGGTTCTCCCGAGGGGCTTGCGACATGACTTGGTGGTTGGTTGGGGCGGGTGTAGGGGTACATCCTTGTATTACTGTGCCTGCATCGGTCATCCTCAAAGGGGTAGGCAGTGGTGTAATCAGTACACCCACATTTCGCCGAGCGTATTTCCGTCCCATCATGTGGTAGGGGGCAAGCCTATCGCCATACCGGGCACAATTCCCAGCACCGGCCCGATACTGAGCATTTGACCCGACCCGGGGATCGAACCCGAGACCTCAGCATAGCAGTCAGTAGCAGTCAGTAAGTCATAGCGCCACTGAGGCAGTCGGAGATTACACACTTGATTATATGTAAATGGTAGAGCCATGCTGTAGACATTTTTTCGTACAGCATGAACGGGCCGGCTCGACTGTGTTGTTACCACTGTCTCACAGGAAACTGACGTGAAGTGACCGCTTGCTGTTGCGTTTTGTATGACGAGTAAACAGAAGCCCCTAATTCCCCCCCTCCCCTTCCCAATACTTCAATTATCCTTCCCTTTAAGTTCGGCAACGCGTCCATGATTCTTCCCTTATTGTGGGTGGTAGAGATCACTTACCATCCGGTGACCCACTTGCCCGTTTGCCGGCCTATGTATAAAAAATTATGCCTCAACAATCTTATTTTTTAACCCCCGACAAAAAAGGAGTGTTTACGTGTGTGTGCGTGTGTATCCATACGTTTTTGGATCGCTTGGATGGCCGGGTTTTGTTATAGTCATTATTTTTTGAAATAAAACTAATTTAAACCGATTTTATCCACCCCGTGACCACGAAGGCTGAAAAGCTTTCGAAACGTCGGGATCAAATTTAAAATTTAAAACCGCGATAAAATCCGTTTAAATTAGTTTTATTTCAATGAGTAACATTCGCGTAAACGTAAGAAGCCATCATTTTTTTTAAGCGGGGTTTACATAAATACTTATCCTAAGCAATGGACGAATGAGAGCTGTAAATTATGACAGTTTTTGTGAATGTTGCAGGTTCGATTTCGCTGACGGCGTTGGCTGTGACGCCGGTGACGTCACAGAGCTCCGCCATGAGCCAGTCCGCCCCCCCGTCTTCGGCGGCGTTCGACTTATCACACACGGTGAGTGGTAATGACTGTCTCAAATTTGAGCCGCATTACGCCTTAGATAACGATAATGTTAGGTCCTGACATTGCCACCGCATTGTCTAGTCCTGCCGCCAAGCAACAGTGTGTAGGCATTATTGTGTATTTTTCTTAATATTATAGCATAGGCCGACAAACGAGCAAGTGGGTCACCTGATGGTAAGTGATCTCCACCGCCCATGTACGCCCACCACCAGAAGAATCATGGGCGCGTTGCCGACCTTAAAGGAACGGGATAATTAGGGATTGGGAAGGGGAGGGGATTTGGGCTTCCGGATATCTCACTTAGATAACGAAAATGTTAGGTCCTGACATTGTCACCGCTTTGTCATGTCGTGCCGCCAAGCAACAGTGTGTCGGCACTGTTGTGTTTCGGTTTGAAGGACATTGAAGCCAGTGAAATTACTGGACGTCGTGAAACTTAACATCTTGTGTCTCAGGGTGACGAGCGCAGTTCAGTGCCATGCAGTGCTTTGTAATTCAAAGTTGTGTGTGGTGTTGCTTCTGTTTATGGGCAGGCGTGGCGTTTACCATCAGACGAGCGCTTTGCTCGTCTCGTCATTCAATAAAATAAAATAAAAAATGTTTATGAGAATTACTAAAAAGTAGGTTGTATGTACAGCCTTTTTGTAAACGGAAAGCAGAATTTTGAACTGTACTATAGGTACCCTCATATTCAGAGTAGTCACAACCATGCCGTGATTGAAGAAAAGAACCAATCAGGGAATTTTCTTGTCATCATCATCATCATCAGCCACAGGACGTCCACTGCTGAACATGGGCCTCCCCCAAAGATTTCCAGCCCGACCTGTTGGAAGCGGCCTGCATCCAGCGACTTCCTGCGACCTTTATCAGGTCGTCTGTCCACCTTGTAGGCGGACGTCCAACGCTGCGCTTGCCAGTACGTGGCCTCCATTCCAGAACCTTCCTGCCCCATCGGTTATCGGTTCTGCGAGCTATGTGGCCTGCCCACTGCCACTTGAGCTTGCTAATCCGTTGAGCTATCAATTCTTTCAATCATTTAATCAGATCAATCATTTATTGTCAGCAGCCCCCACCACCCATGCCGTCGTGCCGTTTCCCCAAATTGGAGGATTGTGCGCATTTCCACTACGACCGGGTGTCGCTCGGCGGTCTAGCGATACAGACGGCGCCCTGTGACGAGGACTGTGTCGACTCACCGGATGAAGGTATGTCAGAACATGGGTAGAACTATCTCAAACCACCTTCAGTTCTTGAGCGGTGGAGCTACGCTGTGAAATTGGGATATAAACTATCCTATCTTTCAAATTGGAGGATTGTGCGCATTTCCACTACGACCGGGTGTCGCTCGGCGGTCTAGCGATACAGACGGCGCCCTGTGACGAGGACTGCGTCGACTCACCGGATGAAGGTATGTGAAAACTGGGGTAAAAACTACATGAAACCACCTTCAGTTCTTGAGCGGTGGAGCTACACTGTAAAATTGGGATATAAACTATCCTACCTTTCAAATTGGATCAAACTTTGCACACAGTTTGTAAAATTTGATCAAAATCGGTTCAGTAGTTCATTACGGACAAACAACGTGACTCGAAATTGTTGTTAATAAAGATTAGCTGTGCCCGCGAACTTCGTTTCGCCATTAAAGAGCTTTCATTCAAACTTTCATCCCCTATTAGGGCCCTTTAAAAGGGGTTAAAATTTATAGAAAAAAATACCCTATGTTTAACCCTGGGTCATCAACTATATTTGTGCCAAAATTCATTGACATCAGTTCAGCGGTTTAGAATTTTCATATAAACTTTCATCCCCTTTTTATACCCTTCAGGGGTTGATTTTTGGAAAACATAGTAGCCTATGTCCTATTCTGATGTATAAGCTATATTATTGTAAAGTTTCATTAAAATCCATTCAGTAGATTTTACGTGAAACATTAACAAACATCCACCCATACTTACAAACTTTCGCGTTTATAATATTAGTAGGATTAGTTATGATTGAAGAAAATCGTAACAATGATATAAAAATGGCACTATACAAAATGCAACAGCAAGCTGGCACTGCTTGGTGTCTTGGTGTACGGTGAGTGAGATACATGGGGGCTCGGTCGAGCGTGCCCATTCAGAATTCTAAAATACTATCTGATATCTGTGTACAAAGACTAAGACTAAAAAATTTTTTTTTTACTTTCAAAATTTTGCCGTCCTAAAAAATTTGCCGCCCTGGGCACTTGCCCCAACTGCCCCTAGTGTAAATACACCGCTGTCTGTGTACTATCCGAGCTGGTGATGACTTCAGTATGTTATCAGTTATCCATGTCCCCCCCGCAGGTTGGGTGTGCCTGAAGGTTCGTTCTCACGTGAACAGCTGCGCGTCCTGTACGGAGACGGCGGAGTGTGAGGAGGGTGGGGTGGTGGGGGGTGGTGCGGGGGGTGCGGGGGGGCGAGCCCTCGCCTGCAGCTGGACCGAGCCCGGGGACGTCAGGGACTGGACGCTGCTCAGGAACCGGGGCAACTTTATACACCTGGATGATATGCTGCACAGGTACGCACGCACGCACACGCACGCACCCGCACGTACACGTATACGCACGCACACGCACACACGTATACGCACGCACGCACGCACACGCACACGTACACGCACCCTCGCACATATACACGCACGCATCCGCACGCACACGCGCATGTACCGCACGTACACACACGCACACACACACACACGCACACACACACTCACGTACACACACAAACATGTACACGCACGCATATACACGCACACGCACACACGCACGCTCGCACACACTGCACTTCAACTCTTTCACCCTCCCCTATAAATATATACACCCAAATATATACAACAGTCGAACTAGGTTAAACCTAGGTCCACCCCTAGACCATGAAGGCCACTGAGAAGCATTCGAAACGTCGGGATCAAAAATTGATAAAAAGCAGTAAAATCAGTCTAATGATGACGAGACGAGCAAGGCGCTCAAACCTGCCAATAAACAGAAGTAACACCACACAGACCTTTGAATTACAAAGCACTCAATGACACTGAACTGCACTTGTCACCCAGAGACATAAGATATTAAGTCATATAATGCCCAATAATTTCACTGGCTTCAATGCCCTTGAAGCCGAAACACAACAATGCTTACACATTATTGCTTGGCGATAGATTTGGCGAACAATTTGTTATAATTATCTGTGATTTCCATAAGATTCTAACAGATGGCGGTGTAAAGCAATTTATTGGCTGGGTTGAGAAAGTACCCAATACATGGCACATACTGTATTGAATAGTTTACTATAATATAATTTAACATATACCTTAGGCACAGCAATGGGTGGCCGGGTCTGCTAGTATTATATATCTGTAACACGACCACCGTTCGTTCCACAGATGTATATACGACAGGAAAGTGTCCGGTCTGCCGAACCTCACTGAGAAGATGACACCGGCGTTGATACTCGACGAGGACGAATACCGGAGGCTGATATCCGACTACGTGCATCACCTGTCGATCATAGCCGATGATAGCATCAACTGCGGGCCCGTGCTCAACTGGCTACAGATGGACAATAAAGGTGGGTTCCACTATCGACTGATGGGGTTAGTGATAGCATACTCAGAAGATGACAGCGGCGTTGATACTCGACGAGGACGAATACCGGAGGCTGATATCCGACTACGTGCATCACCTGTCGATCATAGCCGATGATAGCATCAACTGCGGGCCCGTGCTCAACTGGCTACAGATGGACAATAAAGGTGGGTTCCACTATCGACTGATGGGGTTAGTGATAGCATACTCAGAAGATGACAGCGGCGTTGATACACGACGTAGATGAGTACCGGAGGCTGATATCCGACTACGTGCATCACCTGTCGATCATAGCCGATGATAGCATCAACTGCGGGCCCGTGCTCAACTGGCTACAGATGGACAATAAAGGTGGGTTCCACTATCGACTGATGGGGTTAGTGATAGCATACTCAGAAGATGACAGCGGCGTTGATACACGACGTAGATGAGTACCGGAGGCTGATATCCGACTACGTGCATCACCTGTCGATCATAGGCGATGATAGCATCAACTGCGGGCCCGTGCTCAACTGGCTACAGATGGACAATAAAGGTGGGTTACCATCCACTCATGGGTTTAGTGATAGCATACTCAGAAGATGACACCGGCGTTGATACACGACGAAGATGAATACCGGAGGCTGATATCCGACTACGTGCATCACCTGTCCATCATAGCTGATGATAGCATCAACTGCGGGCCCGTGCTCAACTGGCTACAGATGGACAATAAAGGTGGGTCACTCATGGGTTCAGTGATAGCATACTCAGAAGATGACAGCGGCGTTGATACACGACGTAGATGAGTACCGGAGGCTGATATCCGACTACGTGCATCACCTGTCGATCATAGCCGATGATAGCATCAACTGCGGGCCCGTGCTCAACTGGCTACAGATGGACAATAAAGGTGGGTCACTCATGGGTTCAGTGATAGCATACTCAGAAGATGACACCGGCGTTGATACACGACGTAGATGAGTACCGGAGGCTGATATCCGACTACGTGCATCACCTGTCGATCATAGCCGATGATAGCATCAACTGCGGGCCCGTGCTCAACTGGCTACAGATGGACAATAAAGGTGGGTCACCATCGACTCATGGGTTTAGTGATAGCATACTCAGAAGATGACACCGGCGTTGATACACGACGAAGATGAATACCGGAGGCTGATATCCGACTACGTGCATCACCTGTCGATCATAGCCGACGATAGCATCAACTGCGGGCCCGTGCTCAACTGGCTACAGATGGACAATAAAGGTGGGTCCACCATCCACTCATGGGTTCAGTGATAGCATACTCAGAAGGGAGGGCCGAAAAAAAACCTTTTAACTTTTTTTCCTTAGTTTATGAAAATATCATCCGAAAAAACAAAAAAAAAACTGGTAAAGTTTGACTTTTTAATATTAATATTAAGAGGTGGCGCTTTGTAATTTTCGATTAAATAAATAAAATAAATAAATACACCCAACAGTCACATACATAGTCCTGACCCCACACTAAGATACTAGTCTTGTGTCGTGGGTATCGGGAACTACGAGAGACTTTCGGTCTCACAACACCCAGACCCCGAAACAAATATCTGTGGATCACACAAATGTTTGTCTCGGTGCGGGGATCGAATCCGCGGCCTCTCGTTTCACAGCCGCATGTTAAATTAAGTCGCATTATTGTTTCAGGTCACAAATTGCTCGTGGCGAACGAAGACTCAAGTTCAATAAACACACCGGCGGTGGCAGCCGCTTACTCTGTCAGGAAATATGTTTCACAGGTAACTGATTACATTTTATTTCTTATAATACAAGAATCTCTATATAGGTGGTAGTCACGGTGTGGACAGTTTTGTCTACAGCATGAATGGGCCGGCTCGACCGGGTCGTTACCACTGAACCCGACGTAAGTGGCGGCTTGCTGCTGTGTTTCGTACGGTGAGTGAGATATCCGGAGAACATCCCCCTAGCCTTCGCAATCCCTTAATTATACCTTCCCTTTAAGGTCGGCAACGCGCCTGTGGTTCATCTAGTATTGTAGGTGTACATCGGCGGTGGAGATCACTTACCATCTGGTGACCCACTAGCTCGTTTGCCTTCTATGCTATAAAAAGGTCCTGAGTCTTTGAGTATTTGGGCCCTTTATGGGTGTAATTTAAAGAAAAAAGTACCCGATGTTTAACCGTGGGTCATGGTCATGGTAACTATATTTGTGCCAAAATTCATTGAAATCGGTTCAGCAGTTTAGATTTTTCATAAAAACTTTCATCCCCTTTTTAAACCCCTCAGGGGTTGATTTTTGAAAAACATAGAAGCCTATGTCTTATTCTGATGTATAAGCTATATTATTGTAAAGTTTCATTAAAATCCATTCAGTAGTTTTTACGTGAAAGAGTAACAAATCAAACATCCATCCATCCATCCATACTTAGAAACTTTCGCGTTTATAATATTAGTAGGATGTAAATCACGCCTTTATTATGGGATGGAAATAAACGCGGTGAAACTTCTGCCGACCCTTCAGGGATACAGCCGTGTGGTTATGTACTTATGTATTATTTCTTTTTGTTACAGGCTCGAGACGAGATCAGCTTTGAAGTCGGTGATATGATATCAATCATTGACATGCCGGGTGAGTATAATAATACAAGTCCCACTATACTATGTCCCACTGCTGGGCACGGGCCTCTACTGAATGAGAGGGATTAGGCCTTAGTCCACCACGCTGGCCTAATGCGGGTTGGCAGACTTCACATACCTTCGAAAAATCTTATCGAGTCAGGTATGCAGGTTTCCTCACGATGTTTCCTTCACCATTAAAGCAAGCGATAATTAACAATTAATATAGTGCAAGCGAGTAGCCGACTGTGAAACAAGAGACCGCGGGTACGATCTCCGCACTGAGACAAATGTTTGTGTGATCCATAAGTATTATCTGTCTGGGTGTTGTTTGATCGAAAGTCTTTCGTAGTTCCTGATACTCACGTAGTTGCTGTTTCGTCTATTTTAATTAAAAAATATTGGTCTCCCAGGTCCTCAAGAATCTCTGTGGTGGAGAGGCAAGCGTGGGTTTCGCGTGGGTTTCTTCCCGAGACACTGCGTCGCTGTCATCGGTGACAAAGTGCCCCGCCACATGACACAACCACCTCCTATAGTTGGGTGAGTTATTTTTAATCTGCATTTGAAGTTGGTGTACATCGAATCGAATTACCCTCCAATAAGAAGTTATTTACTTCAAAAAATATAATAATATTTAAAAAAAAATAAATAAATAATAGTAAAAAAAAAATTAAAAACGCTTTTATAGAAAGTGCAATAAAATATAGAAAACAAATTATAAAAAAGTGTGCGTCTTGGGACGCTCGACAGAAGTGATAATTTAAACTAATCTTATATCTTTAAATGAGCAATTCTTGTATATATCTATACTAATAATAAAGCTGTAGAGTTTGATTGTTTGTTTGTTTGTTTGTTTGTTTGAACACGCTAATCTCAGGAACTACTGGTTCGAATTGAAAAATTCTTTTTGTGTTGGATAGTCCATTTATCGAGGAAGGCTTTAGGATATATAACATTACGCTGCGACCATTAGAAGCGAAGCATCAGTGAAAAATATTGCAAAAACGGGGAAAATTATTCATATTTGAAGGCTTCCGTTGCTAAGCTACCCGAATAATATTATTTGAAGGCTTCCGTTGCTAAGCTACCCAAATCTATACTAATATTATAAAGCTGTAGAGTTTGATTGTTTGTTTGATCACGTGGGCGGAGCCGCGAGCAAAAGCTAGTATATTTATATAATTGGAATCTCGGAATCGGCTCCAACGATTTTCATGAAATTTAGTATATAGGGGGTTTCGGGGGCAATAAATCGATCTAGCTAGGAATCATTTTTAGAAAATGTCATCTTATTCGTGTTTTATCATCTTAAAGTAGTCCCAATTTAAACTGAAAAATATGACTATATATATATATATATATATATATACTAGCTTTTGCTCGCGGCTCCGCCCACGTGATCAAACAAACAAACAATCAAACTCTACAGCTTTATAATATTAGTATAGATTTGGGTAGCTTAGCAACGGAAGCCTTCAAATAATATTATTCCGGTAGCTTAGCAACGGAAGCCTTCAAATATGAATAATTTTCCCCGTTTTTGCAACATTTTTCACTGATGCTTCGCTTCTAATGGTCGCAGCGTAATGTTATATAGCCTAAAGCCTTTCTCGATAAATGGACTATCCAACACAAAAATATTTTTTCAATTCGAACCAGTAGTTCCTGAGATTAGCGCGTTCAAACAAACAAACAAACAATCAAACTCTACAGCTTTATTATTAGTATAGATATAAAAATGAATCGCTGTGCGTGTGTCTCGCCAAAACTCGAGACTGGCTGTACCGATTTGGCTAATTCCGGTCTTGAAATATTTGTGGAGGTTCAGGGAAGCATTACCCGGCGTGAAAAAATGAGTAACATAAATAATAAGTAAAGGAAAACACTAAAAACGACAACTTAATTTTCCAATACAAACTGTTCCTGGGTATGAAACACTTGATGTCTTTTTGATGTGAAACATCTATAAGCGCAGGTATAAACCGGATTGTTGGAGGGACACGACAGGGACGGGAGAGGGACGGGACAGGGACAGGGACAGGGACAGGGACAGGGACAGGGACAGGGACAGGGACAGGGACAGGGACAGGGACAGGGACAGGGACGGGACAGGGACGGGACAGCGACGGGACAGCGACGGGACAGCGACGGGACAGGGACGGGACAGGGACAGGGACAGGGACAGGGACAGGGACAGGGACAGGGACAGGGACGGGACAGGGACGGGACAGCGACGGGACAGCGACGGGACAGCGACGGGACAGGGACGGGACAGGGACAGGGACAGGGACAGGGACAGGGACGGGGACGGGGACGGGGACGGGGACAGGGACAGGACGGGGACGGGGACGGGGAAGTTCACCGGGTCATCTAGATTAAGATTATTAATTAATTAATTAAGTCAATGAGTGTTTGCTTTGAGGTTAGACTTAATTCCTGACATCTATTGGCGAATAATAATACTACTTTTTTTTGAAGTTATACTTCTTTAGGCGCGTTATGAAAAAATGATGAGAGTGAAATTTTAAGATGCGCGCGCACCTGTGACACAAAATTAACAGTATGAAGCCGTCTGCTTAACCGCTCATTAAGTCTCGAAAAAAAAAGCTACCAACAAAATAGGAATTGAACCTCGATATTAGTCGCGCATGTTGGTACGCTCGTCACCTCTGATCACTGTTTTCATATTTATAATATTTATCAACATGTCTCTAGTTTATACATTCACAACACGTGTTTGAGTTTCATACAAGTGCGAATTATATATGTGCTAATCTTTATATATATAATTCTTCTGTGAGTGTGTATGTTCCTGAACTTCTCTTAAACGACTGGACCGATTTTGATGAAATTTTTTGTGTGTGTTCAAGGGGATCTGAGAATGGTTTAGATTCACAATTTTGTCCGCTGGCAATGTTTTTTTAATTAATTTTTAATTTATTAGTAGTTGTTGATTTTGGAATGTTTTACATTGAATCGCTCTGTGCGTGTGTCTCGCCAAAACTCGAGACTGGCTGTACCGATTTGGACAGGACGGGACAGGCCGGGACAGGGACGGGACAGGGACGGGACAGGACAGGGACAGGGACAGGGACAGGGACAGGGACAGGGACAGGGACAGGGACAGGGACAGGGACAGGGACAGGGACAGGGACAGGGACAGGGACAGGGACAGGGACAGGGACAGGGACAGGGACAGGGACAGGGACAGGGACAGGGACAGGGACAGGGACAGGGACAGGGACAGGGACAGGGACAGGGACAGGGACAGGGACAGGGACAGGGACAGGGACAGGGACAGGGACAGGGACAGGGACAGGGACAGGGACAGGGACAGGGACAGGGACAGGGACAGGGACAGGGACAGGGACAGGGACAGGGACAGGGACAGGGACAGGGACAGGGACAGGGACAGGGACAGGGACAGGGACAGGGACAGGGACAGGGACAGGGACAGGGACAGGGACAGGGACAGGGACAGGGACAGGGACAGGGACAGGGACAGGGACAGGGACAGGGACAGGGACAGGGACAGGGACAGGGACAGGGACAGGGACAGGGACAGGGACAGGGACAGGGACAGGGACAGGGACAGGGACAGGGACAGGGACAGGGACAGGGACAGGGACAGGGACAGGGACAGGGACAGGGACAGGGACAGGGACAGGGACAGGGACAGGGACAGGGGCAGGGGCAGGGGCAGGGGCAGGGGCAGGGGCAGGGGCAGGGGCAGGGGCAGGGGCAGGGGCAGGGGCAGGGGCAGGGGCAGGGGCAGGGGCAGGGGCAGGGGCAGGGGCAGGGGCAGGGGCAGGGACAGGGACAGGGACAGGGACAGGGACAGGGACAGGGACAGGGACAGGGACAGGGACAGGGACAGGGACAGGGACAGGGACAGGGACAGGGACAGGGACAGGGACAGGGACAGGGACAGGGACAGGGACAGGGACAGGGACAGGGACAGGGACAGGGACAGGGACAGGGACAGGGACAGGGACAGGGACAGGGACAGGGACAGGGACAGGGACAGGGACAGGGACAGGGACAGGGACAGGGACAGGGACAGGGACAGGGACAGGGACAGGGACAGGGACAGGGACAGGGACAGGGACAGGGACAGGACAGGACAGGACAGGACAGGGACAGGACTGTCCCACCGGGGGGAGGTGGAAGACGACCTGACTTCGAAGGTCGTCGAAGTCAATTAAATATGCGACGGGCTACCTCACGTGCTATGGTGCAGTACCTCACTTAATTGCATTTAATGTAAATGAAACATTTGTATCAAGTTTTGACCACATTTTAAACAAATATATGTAGGTGATACGAAGTTCACCGGGTCATCTAGTAAATTATATTCAGTAGTGATTTAAATTGAATATTTTGATTGATATTACTTACTATTTGTGAATATTAGTGAAAAAAATTGTGCTTATATACTTTTTCAAGTGCTCCAATATAATTGAGGTTAACTATCCGTATGTATTATTTATTGATATAAATTAAAATACTTTTATTTAATATAATTAACACTAAATATTATTAAATTATTAATGTTAAATACTTATTATTGGTTATTTAATGATGCCAAAGAAGTATAACTTCTCACGCGCGTACATAAGTACACGTACCCATTTTTATTTTTTTCACCCGAGCAAAGCTCGGTCGCCCAGGTACTGTAGGTTAAAGTGAGAGCGGAGGAGCCGGTCGAAGTCCGGTCGAAGTCCGGTCGAAGTCCGGTCAAAGTCCTGTCAAAGTTTGTCAAAATCCGGTCAAAGCCCTATCAAAGTCCTGTCAAAGTCCGGTCGAAGTCCGGTAAAATTCCGGTCGAAGCCCGGTCAAATACCGGTCAAAGTCCTGTCAAAGTCCGGTTAAAGTCCGGTCAAAGTCCGGTTGAAGTCCGGTCAAAGTCCGGTCCAAGCTGACTGGTCACTGTGTGACGCCACCTGGGACTTCGAAATAATCGATGTTCCAGGGAGGTCGGCTAACGCTGGCTGGTCGATGGACCGCTCGCGTTACGGAACGTTTCGGTTCACCCTCCCATAAGAAGTTATCACTTCAATAAATTTGAAGAAAAATGTACTTTATTGAAAAAAAAAAGCGTGGGGTGCATTGTGTCAATGGGTGGTAGTGGGTTATGGGTAGTTATAAATATTTTATTGACAGATATGAGTAGAAGGATTATCATTTTGATTTTATACCTTAAAAATTACCCCACGCTTTTTTTTTTACAATAAAATAATTTTTTCTTCAAATCTATTATAATTTATTTTCTATAAAAGCGTGTTTTTTATATGTGTTTCTCCCTCCATTTTTTTTTTATCCTGGCTCGGCAAAGTGACTACCTGATGGTAAGTGTAGCTCAATCCAAGAATAGTGTCGACCAACGATAAACAATGTGTCCATCGTAGGTCGGCAAGATCATGCCGGCCTGTCAATTTTTTTTTAAATTTAACAAAATTAACATCACCGTAGCTTGAGCTTAAACTAAACAGTAAACACCCATTGTACTGGCAGGTCGGTGGCGGTGGCTCCGATCAAGCCTGTGCTGCGGAAACACGGCAAGCTGATCTCGCTGTTCCGCAGCTTCATCCTGTCGCGACCCTCGCGCCGCAGCCTCAAGCAGCAGGGCATCCTGCGCGAGCGCGTGTTCGGCTGCGACCTGGGCGAACATCTGCTCAACTGTGGCGAGGACGGTGAGTGGACACTGATAACTCGTGGTATGGGCAGGACAGGAAGCTGATCTCGCTGTTCCGCAGCTTCATCCTGTCGCGACCCTCGCGCCGCAGCCTCAAGCAGCAGGGCATCCTGCGCGAGCGCGTGTTCGGCTGCGACCTGGGCGAACATCTGCTCAACTGTGGCGAGGACGGTGAGTGGACACTGATAACTCGTGGTATGGGCAGGACAGGAAGCTGATCTCGCTGTTCCGCAGCTTCATCCTGTCGCGACCCTCGCGCCGCAGCCTCAAGCAGCAGGGCATCCTGCGCGAGCGCGTGTTCGGCTGCGACCTGGGCGAACATCTGCTCAACTGTGGCGAGGACGGTGAGTGGACACTGATAACTCGTGGTATGGGCAGGACAGGAAGCTGATCTCGCTGTTCCGCAGCTTCATCCTGTCGCGACCCTCGCGCCGCAGCCTCAAGCAGCAGGGCATCCTGCGCGAGCGCGTGTTCGGCTGCGACCTGGGCGAACATCTGCTCAACTGTGGCGAGGACGGTGAGTGGACACTGATAACTCGTGGTATGGGCAGGACAGGAAGCTGATCTCGCTGTTCCGCAGCTTCATCCTGTCGCGACCCTCGCGCCGCAGCCTCAAGCAGCAGGGCATCCTGCGCGAGCGCGTGTTCGGCTGCGACCTGGGCGAACATCTGCTCAACTGTGGCGAGGACGGTGAGTGGACACTGATAACTCGTGGTATGGGCAGGACAGGAAGCTGATCTCGCTGTTCCGCAGCTTCATCCTGTCGCGACCCTCGCGCCGCAGCCTCAAGCAGCAGGGCATCCTGCGCGAGCGCGTGTTCGGCTGCGACCTGGGCGAACATCTGCTCAACTGTGGCGAGGACGGTGAGTGGACACTGATAACTCGTGGTATGGGCAGGACAGGAAGCTGATCTCGCTGTTCCGCAGCTTCATCCTGTCGCGACCCTCGCGCCGCAGCCTCAAGCAGCAGGGCATCCTGCGCGAGCGCGTGTTCGGCTGCGACCTGGGCGAACATCTGCTCAACTGTGGCGAGGACGGTGAGTGGACACTGATAACTCGTGGTATGGGCAGGACAGGAAGCTGATCTCGCTGTTCCGCAGCTTCATCCTGTCGCGACCCTCGCGCCGCAGCCTCAAGCAGCAGGGCATCCTGCGCGAGCGCGTGTTCGGCTGCGACCTGGGCGAACATCTGCTCAACTGTGGCGAGGACGGTGAGTGGACACTGATAACTCGTGGTATGGGCAGGACAGGAAGCTGATCTCGCTGTTCCGCAGCTTCATCCTGTCGCGACCCTCGCGCCGCAGCCTCAAGCAGCAGGGCATCCTGCGCGAGCGCGTGTTCGGCTGCGACCTGGGCGAACATCTGCTCAACTGTGGCGAGGACGGTGAGTGGACACTGATAACTCGTGGTATGGGCAGGACAGGAAGCTGATCTCGCTGTTCCGCAGCTTCATCCTGTCGCGACCCTCGCGCCGCAGCCTCAAGCAGCAGGGCATCCTGCGCGAGCGCGTGTTCGGCTGCGACCTGGGCGAACATCTGCTCAACTGTGGCGAGGACGGTGAGTGGACACTGATAACTCGTGGTATGGGCAGGACAGGAAGCTGATCTCGCTGTTCCGCAGCTTCATCCTGTCGCGACCCTCGCGCCGCAGCCTCAAGCAGCAGGGCATCCTGCGCGAGCGCGTGTTCGGCTGCGACCTGGGCGAACATCTGCTCAACTGTGGCGAGGACGGTGAGTGGACACTGATAACTCGTGGTATGGGCAGGACAGGAAGCTGATCTCGCTGTTCCGCAGCTTCATCCTGTCGCGACCCTCGCGCCGCAGCCTCAAGCAGCAGGGCATCCTGCGCGAGCGCGTGTTCGGCTGCGACCTGGGCGAACATCTGCTCAACTGTGGCGAGGACGGTGAGTGGACACTGATAACTCGTGGTATGGGCAGGACAGGAAGCTGATCTCGCTGTTCCGCAGCTTCATCCTGTCGCGACCCTCGCGCCGCAGCCTCAAGCAGCAGGGCATCCTGCGCGAGCGCGTGTTCGGCTGCGACCTGGGCGAACATCTGCTCAACTGTGGCGAGGACGGTGAGTGGACACTGATAACTCGTGGTATGGGCAGGACAGGAAGCTGATCTCGCTGTTCCGCAGCTTCATCCTGTCGCGACCCTCGCGCCGCAGCCTCAAGCAGCAGGGCATCCTGCGCGAGCGCGTGTTCGGCTGCGACCTGGGCGAACATCTGCTCAACTGTGGCGAAGATGGTGAGTCCACACTCATCGTATGGCGATAGCTTTATCCACTTGTACGTCCGACCTAAGAAACTATTCTTCGAGGCTTCTTACACTAACATCTCGTGATTGTTGTTGTAAACTAATTCGTCAGCTATCTAATAAACAAATGAAACACGCAAAAACTACCTGCAATTTGTTAATAACGACGGTTATATAAAATATGTCGTTATGGCTACAAAAGTATCCTTGGCTCCTTGGTATGCACCATAAGCGAGCTATGCTCGGTGTTTCTCTGCGTGATCAAATCAGAAATGAGGAGATCCGTAGAAGAACGAAAGTCACCGACATAGCTCAGCGGATTAGCAAGCTCAAGTGGCAGTGGGCAGGCCACATAGCTCGCAGAACCGATAACCGATGGGGCGGGAAGGTTCTGGAATGGAGGCCACGTACTGGCAAGCGCAGCGTTGGACGTCCGCCTACAAGGTGGACAGACGACCTGATAAAGGTCGCAGGATGTCGCTGGATGCAGGCCGCTTCCAACAGGTCGGGCTCGGGAATTTTTGGGGGAGGCCTATGTTCAGCAGTGGACGTCCTGTGGCTGATGATGATGATGATGGTAAGCGCCACGCATGTCCATAAACAGAAGCAACACCACACAAAACTTTGTGTTACAAAACACTGGATTGCGCTCGTCACCCCGAGACATAACATTTAAAGTCTGATAATGTTCAGTATTGTGTTTCGATTTGAAGGACATTGAAGCCAGTGAAATTACTGGGAATTAAAAGACTTAACAACTTATGTTTCGAGGTGACGAGCGCAGTTCAGTGCCGTGCAGTGCTTTGTAATTCAAAGTTCTCTGTGATGTTGCTTCTGTTTATAAGCAACTATCATGTGAGCGTCTTGCTGGTCTTGTCATTGAATGAAACCACTACATATGTATGTAGGGTTCGAAGATAAAAACGCAGGTTAGATTGGTGTTCAAAATTGTATTCCAACATTTATTTCAAGATATCTTATAAAATTGTGTCGCGAGACACGTACGCACTACACAGATCAATGGCAATGCATTTTCTGCCGTTCACTGTCATACGTTCATTCCTATCCATGCAAAGTTCACTCAATCATGTAAGTTATCTATCATTCATTTATGAGTGGTAGAGCCACGCTGTAGACAGTTTTGTCTACAGCATGATTGGGTCGGTTCAACCGGGTCATTACCACTGTCTAAAAACTGACGTAAAGTAGCGGTTTGCTGCTGCGTTTCGTACGGTGAGTGAGATATCCGGAAGCCCAAATACCCCTCCCCTTCCCAATCCCTAATTATCCTTTTCCTTTAAGGTTGGCAACGCGCCCATAATTCTTCTGATATTGTGGGCGTACATGGGCGGTGGAGATCACTTACCATCAGGTGACTCACTTGCTGGTTTGCCGAGCTACGCCAAAAAAAAAAAATCTGTTATACATTCGATCCTATATATGTATGTATGTATATATGTGTTTGCAGTGCCGTGCGTAGTGGTAGAATGCGCGCGCGCGATCGAGCAACGCGGCGCCGTCGACGGCGTGTACCGGTTATCCGGCGGCAGCGCGCTCACGCAGCGGCTGCGCGCGCAGTTCGACGGCGCGCACGCACTCACCGGCGCGTCCGGTACGTCCGGTACGACCGGTGCGTCCGGTACGTCCGGTACGACCGGTGTGTGCGTCACGCCCGACCTCAACGTGCCAGACCCGCACGCCGTGCCCAGTCTGCTCAAGATGTATTTCCGGTTAGTGATACATAGTCACCTATCTGAACACTGCTTAGTTTAGTTTAGCTTTGTGGTAGGCAGCGGCTTGGCCGTGCCCCTGGCATTGCCGATGTCCATGAGCGGCGGTGACCGCTTACCATCAGGCGGGCCGCTTGCTCGTCTGCCTATCAAGGCAATAACGGTACGAGCGGCGCGTCCGGTACGTCCGGTACGTCCGGTACGTCCGGTACGTCCGGTACGACCGGTGCGTCCGGTACGACCGATGCGTCCGGTACGACCGGTGCGTGCGTCACGCCCGACCTCAACGTGCCCGACCCGCACGCCGTGCCCAGCCTGCTCAAGATGTACTTCCGGTTAGTACTGACAACTATCTAAACACTTCTTCTTTCTGCCTTGCGTTATCCCGGCTTGGTGCCAGGGTCCGCGTTTTTTTTTTATAGCATAGACCGGCAAACGAGCAAATGGGTCACCTGATGGTAAGTGATCTCCACCGCCCATGTACGCCCACACCAAAAGATTCATGGGCGCGTTGCCGACCTTAAAGGAAAGGGGTAATTAAGGATTGGGGAGGGAAGGGGATTTGGGCTTCCGGATATCTCACTCACCGTACGAAACGAAGCAGTAAACCGCTACTTTACATCGGTTTTCTGTGAGACAGTGGTAACGACCCGATCGAGCCAACCCATTCATGCTGTAGACAAAACAGTCTACAGCGTGGCTCTACCACTCAAGAAAAATTAAATAAATTAATTGTATAATATGCATGTATATATTTATTTATAATATTTAATTAATATGTATACCAATTATATTTGTGTATACTTTTGAAATTAGCTTATTGCACATTCTTGACTACCCTACCTTTGTCCTTCTTTCATCTCCATCCCGTGGTTGCCTGTAAGACATTGCCCTAAGGCCACGGTCTCGAACTCAGCGGGTGCGGCGCGGGTGCGGCGGCGGCGCGGGCGCGGCGGACACCCGGTCTCGAAGTCAGCGGGCAGATCGCGCGGCGCGACGAGCGGCGTAGTGTTGTGCATAGAGAAATTAGTGTTCGCGAACGAAATGTCTAAACAGCGACGACAATATCTTTTTGATACAAATTTATTCGTAACTTAACTTAGATTTATTGTGGGCAAAAGAAGATGTGAATTTCTACAACCAGGCAAGGTAACAAAAAGGCGAGTTTCATCGGAATTATGAAAAACAGAGACAATATCCCGATAAATTCTATGACTATACCCGAATGAGTGTAGAAACGTTTGATTACATACTTGAAGCTGTCAAGTGCGATTTAGAATCTGATATTAAAAAACGATATATATCTCCAGCAGAAAAGTTGTACCTGACGCTAGGGTAACGATGTACATCCGAATATGTTTATTGATAAATTGACAAAAACAACAATTCTGTACCTAGATAAGTTATATAGGAGCGCCGAAGATTTTTAAAAAGAATACAAATCTTCGCAATGAAGCTTTATTATTATTTATACTCTATACTTGTTTACCATTGGTATTCAGTTCTAGGAATTCTGATCAAAATAAGCGCACCTGCGAAACACGTGTTCGGGTCATTTATTGTAAATACGTTTTTGAATGAACTTTAATCACAACAAGAACATCTGCAAAAATATTGGTCAACAAGTTTTTATTACTTCACAAACAGGTGGAGGATGCATAACTATCTATGCATTAATTTAATTATTTTACAACATTTGAGTTCCCAGACATCGTAATTTTTATGGATTACTTTTTATTGGACCCACTAATCAGGCTTAATTATTTATTTACGTAGACATGAACAAAACAATAATTACTTTATTGACAATAAAACTTTTTTATATTCACTTAACTCCAATATTCAGTTCGTTTTTTATTTCTTCCCATAACTTGTTAATTACCCTCCTATTTTTATGATTTCTATATTTGCTGTTCCATATTGGTGTCCTATCAAAAATCAATGAAATCATTTGCTCCATCACGTCGGCGGGCATTTTTGATAACGCACAACACTACGTCAATGCAGACGCGCAGGCGCCGCTCGTACGTCGCTCAACGCGCCCGCGCCGCGCCGCGGCTTTCGAGACCGGGTCCATTTAAATCAATGCATTTGAACGCGCCGCACCCGCGCCGCCGCCGCTTGCCGCTGACTTAGAGTCCGCGGCCTAAGCGATAAGGTCGCCAATTGTACTTCTAATATTAGTTATATTTTAATGTTCTATCCTGTACTCCTTATGTGCAATAAAGTTTAAATAAATAATGTCAGTGAGGAGACTAATACATGAACCAATAAGGTTTCCACAGATAAATGAAGCATTATAAAATTAAGAAACGATAAAAGAAAAAGGAACGTTTATATTAGTGACACTAAAAGATTAAGAAGCATTAAAACTAAATACAGTCTACTAAACTTTTTTTACAATTTGAAGTTTTAACTAAATTAATATAGGATCAAGAAAAATGCTTCATTGGCCCTTTTTTCAATCACTGCATGGTTGTGACTACTCTGGATATGAGGTTACCTATAGTACAGTTCAAAATTCAGCTGTCCATTTACTAAAAGGATGTTAACTCATTCAAGGAGATGAACTGAACTCATCAAAGAAGTTTTCACTTCAAAAATGATAATTTAAATGTTTGTTACAGTGAATTGCCGAATCCTCTATGCACGTATCAATTGTACGAGAGGTTTGTGAAGGCGGTGCAAGTGCCGGATGAGACGGCTCGATTGGCCGCCGTAAGGGATGTCGTTGTGAAACTACCCCCACCCCATTACAGGCAAGTGTTTTACAATACTGTTATAAATGTGAAAGTGTGGATGTTTGTTAGTCGATCACGCCTTAATGTCTGAACTGTTTTGGATGAAATTTAACTTCTCAGTCGTTATACATGGTGTTAAAACCTGCTATAGTAATCCACACGCCTTGTGTGGGTCGCGTTCCAGGATCAGCTAGTATATATCCGGTTCTCTCGAGGGGCTTGCGACATGACTTGATGGTTGATTGGGTATAGGGGTACATCCTTGTATTACTGTGCCTGCATCGGTCATCCGCCTGTCCTGTCGCAGGACCCTCTATTCGAAGAAGCATTTATACAGGCCGGCATGACTCTGATGACCACCGATAAACTCATTGTTTGTTGATAGTCGCTGGTTTTTTAGATTGCACTACGCTTACCATCAGGTGTAGTACAGTCACATTACCGTGCTAGGTTAAAAAATAAAACTGTGTTATGTTGTGTTGTTGCAGAACAATGTCGTACCTGATGCGTCACCTGCGGCGCGTGTCACTGTTGAGTAGTATGACCGGAATGACGGCGCGCAACATGGCCATCGTGTGGGCGCCCAACCTGCTGCGCTCGCCCGCGCCGCAACACGCGCTGCAGGGCGTCGCCGTGCAGGTCACAATCTGCATTACACACTACAAACATTAGACACTATACACAACAAACATTACACACAACAAACATTACACACAACAAACATTACACACAACAAACATTACACACAACAAACATTACACACAACAAACATTACACACAACAAACATTACACACTAATACTATTCTTATGGAAAAAAGGGCACACTACAAATATGGCACATTACACACTACAAACATTACACATTACACACCACAAATATAACCCATTACACACCACAAACATTAGACATTACACACCTCAAACATTACACACTATACATAACAAACATTACACACTATACACAACAAACATTACACACTATACACAACAAACATTACATACTATACACAAAAAACATCACACACAACACATTACACACAACAAACATTACACATTACACTCAACAAGCATTACTCGACCGTGACACTCAAGTACATTTTTTTTTATATCATCTATATCTATATTTTTTTTATATGATTCTATGGTCTACCAGCAAACGATCAAGTGCATCACCTGATGATAGTGTCTTCCGCCACCCATGTACAGCCATAATATTAAAAGAATTATAGGCGCCCAAAAAGCCCAAATCCCCCTATTCTTTAATTATCCCTTTCCTTTAAGGACTGCAACGCGTCCATGATACTTCTAGTATTGAAGTACATATGCGGTGGAGATCACTTACGATCAAGTGACCCACTTGCATGTTTGCCGGCCCATGCTGTAAAATAAACAAATAGATAATGTCAAAATAACTTAGTATATGGAATTATTTTGTCGGCAGGCTGTTGTGACGGAATTCCTGATATGTTACGCGGAGGAGTTGTTCGCACAGGAACAAGGGGATGATTCGGGACCGGAGTCGCTGGAACAGGTGTGTTGTGTGATCCATACTCGTGAGTCACGGGTCAATCGATGTGGCTAGTTAGTGTATTAGTTTATAATAAGGATTTTAACAACTTGAAATGTGATGCATAATCGTGAGTCACGGGGATTAAACGGTGTGGCTAGCTAGTTTATTAGCGTGATTATAAAGATTTTAACAACTTGACACGTGATCCATACTCGTGAGTCACGGGACTGGCAATAACAAGAAGAAGATTATCATGATTAGTTCATCAATGTATTTACAGGATCAATGTGAAACACAAGAGGTGGAGCTACGTGGCACTGAGTCGTGCAGACGGCCCAAGAGTTTGCCGATCAACCCGCCCACCAAGTTGTTGAGGTGAATATTAATGGCTCGTATTTAAGTGGAGTAGTGGCTTGCTGTTGTAGGTATGGTGTGAGATATCCGGAGGCCCAAATCACGTTCTCTCTCATCATCATCATCATCAGCCTCAAGACGTCCACTGCTGAACATAGGCCTCCCCCAAAGATTTCCACACCGACCTGTTGTTCGCGGCCTGCATCCAGCGACTTCCTGCGACCTTTATCAGGTCGTCTGTCCACCTTGTAGGCGGACGTCCAACGCTGCGCTTGCCAGTACGTGGCCTCCATTCCAGAACCTTCCTGCCCCGTCGGTTATCGGTTCTGCGAGCTACGTTCTCTCTCCCGGTACCTTAATTGTCCCTTTCCTTTAAGGTCGGCCACGTGTGTATGATTCTATTTTATTTTGTTTAATTGAATGACGAGACGAGCTAGGCGCTCGCCTGATGGCAAGCGCCACGCCTGCCCATAAACAGAAGCAACACCACACATAACTTTGATTTACAAACCACATATAGCATTAGACTGAGCTCATCACCCCGCGACATAACATGTTAAGTCTCATAATGCCCAGTAATTTGACTGGCTTCAATGTCCTTCAAACCGAAACACAAGAATGCTTACACACTGTTGCTTGACGGCAGAAATAAACCGCGCGGTGGTACCAAACCAGACGGCCTCTCGAATACGAGGGACCCACCACCTTCTTCTTTTTATTTATGGCTTTCGCAGTATTATGCATTTAGCCAGTGTCAAGTATAACTTATTCTCAAGTTATTTTTACAAGAACGATGAAACACGGGTACGGTCGATTTCAAGGTCTTGTCGGAGTTTTGGTGTCAACTCCTTTCAGTACGATTCTTAATTCACTTATTTAAATGTTTCCATACACTGTTCATCACCGTCAATGTTTATTGAACAAATCCACACCACTTTTATACAACAAACACAACTCTAAACTAGTTTATGAAATAAATTAAAATAAGCGATGAACTGCACTGTCAGAATTCCCGCCAAAACTCCGAATGTAACCTCGTGTGTGTCAGTTTGGAGGAGGCGCGGCGTCGTGGGCGCGCGAGTGGCTCGTCTCCACCGCGCTCGGCGCCTCCCGACCCACCGTCGCCGTCGCCGTCGCCCACACACTCCACCACCACGCCGCTGCGGCCCATGGCACATTTGCAGCCGCAGTACATTGAGGTAAATATTATTTACATATTTATATTTATTATACGAGTGGTAGAGCCACGCTGTAGACAGTTTTGTCTACAGCATGAATGGGCTGGCTCGACCGGGTCGTTACCACTGTCTCACAGATAACCGACGTAAAGTAGCAGCTTGCTGCTGCATTTCGTACGGTGAGTGAGATCAAAAAGTATAAGAAAAAAAATTTTGACACTTTAATAATATGGACCGTTTATTTTGAAAGTGGTGCAAGTCCATTTTTGAGAAAAATGAGCTATCACGTAATTCATGCTTAATTAAATGTAATTTTTTTAAATATAACTAGTCCGTGTTTAATTTCTCAAAAAAATCCCATGTTTTGTACAACTTAAAATCGGTCGGTAAATGAAATTGCATAATCATCGATTATGAAAGTGGTGTAAGTCCAATTGACAGAGGTAGGTGGCATAGGAGATGGATGCCGATCAGTGTTTTGTTATTTTTTATTTATTTTATACTAGCTGTGTGCAAGAGGTGACTTCATGCTGTTTGAAGCACTTAGAAAATGTAACGACCCAAAGCCATGTTATTGCCTACAGTGACATGTGTACTGGGCAAAATCTAAATTTACAAATGGCATTGATGCGGTTCAAGGTTGTCCAGTCGGAAAACAGCATTGAGATAATTGACCACAAATTTTTACTCTCGGGGCATTCATACCTTCCGAACGATGCAGATTTTGGCATCATAGAAATGGCATTGAGAAAAATAAATTTTGTGTACACACCATAAGATCACTATAATTTAATAGCACAATGTAGAAAACAGGTTAAATTCATTTTATATGAAATGAAACGGGAGAATTTCATTTCAACAAAAAATCTCCAAAATGCAATTAAAAAACAGATAAAAAAAAATATTAATGTGGAACAGGTCAATTGGTTGCAAATATGTTGGTTGAGGTTCCTCAAAATTGCACCATATACCATTTTTTATAAAACAACGATGACGGACGCAGAATTTAAAATTATCAATTTGTTACCTCTACGTCCTGGAAGACCGTTAAAATTTGAAAAAATCGCCCTGGAGCCTTTGTATCAAAATGCCAGACCTATTACGTACGAAAAATATAAAGACATGAAGCAGCTACTACCCTATATACCTCTGGTGCATCATGCATATTTTGAAACACTACCACATGCAGAGAATAAGTAAATTCTTGTAATCAGTATCTTGTAATGACAATGTAATTGCCGTCTAAAATAAAATTTTATGTGTTGTTATGCGTATTTGTAAACAAAATTATATTAAAATGAAGTATATTTTAAGCGATATTTGATTTTTCAAAATTGAAATTAAACGATTTTTACAATTGTCTAATTTTGAAAGTGGTGTAAGTCCGTTTACAGCACATAAATATGTGTTATCGTAGTCTAATTAGCCAAAAACAAATTTATATAAACAAATTAAATGTTGATAAAACAATAGAAAAAATGCCAGACCTCATATGATTTGCCTGTATTTTTAAATCAACAAATATAGTAACCTTTAATTTTCTCGAAACAAAAGAAAATGGACTTACACCACTTTCAAAATAAACGGTCCATATATTTTGATATGAGACCAATAGAGACAAATGTTTGTGTGATTCACAAATATTTGTTCCGGGTTTGTGGGACCGCAAGTCCCTCGTAGTTCCTGATACCCACGATACAGGTTAACCTAGTGTGGAGTCAGGACTATGTGTGTTGGCTGTGTATTTATTTATTCGCAAAAGCCCAACATTGCCATAGCGTATATTTCAAATCATAATCCTGTACATCAGTGTTTCCCAACCTTTTTTAGGCCATGCCCCACCTTAACATTTTTTTGTTAAATTTGTCACCGATATCTAGCATTGCATTTAAATAACCCAAAGCGAAAGGGTTAAAGTCCTGTCGAGTCCATTTTTAGCTTGCCCCCCTTAACTATCAAATTGCCCCCCTGTGGGGCGTGGGCCCCACGTTGGGAAACACTGTTGTACATTTTTAACAAGTTTACTTTAATATATCACGCCTAACTAAACTCATTTTTGATATAGACTGCAGATAACTCATGTAATCATCACACTGTATCGATTTGAAGGACATTGTAGCCAGTGAAATTACTGGGCATTGTGAGACTTAACATGTTATGTCTCGGGGTGACGAGCGCAGTCCAGTGCCATGCAGTGCTTTGTAATTCAAAGTTTTGTGCGGTGTTGATTCTGTTTATGGGCAGGCGCTTATCATCAGGCGAGCGACTTGCACTTCTCGTCATTCAATTAAATTCATCCCTTAATTGAATATTAATTAGCTTGAATACTAATCCATTAACATGTACGCAGGTCGGTTCCGGTCCCAATAATCTGCCACAATACCACACCGTGCTGGACTTACCACTGTCAGGTTAGTGACATTACACTCATTGTCATGCCATCATATAATTGGATGAAAATACTATGCGTACCAACTAAGAATAGGATCGCGTTTGCTGCCAACTTCACACGATAACTGGCAAAATAGTACTGCTAGCAAAATAAAGTGCAAAAAAGAAATTTCATATATTTTTTATTGTTAATAGATATAGATTTAATTATTGTATAAACATTATATTCATTTAATAAATACTATTCTTGAATTTTATTAATGGACTAGCTTTTGCTCGCGGCTCCGCCCACGTGATCAAACAAACAAACAAACAATCAAACTCTACAGCTTTATAATATTAGTATAGATTTGGGTAGCTTAGCAACGGAAGCCTTCAAATAATATTATTTGGGTAGCTTAGCAACGGAAGCCTTCAAATGTGAATAATTTTCCCCGTTTTTGCAACATTTTTCACTGATGCTTCGCTTCTAATGGTCGCAGCGTAATCTTATATATCCTAAAGCCTTCCTCGATAAATGGACTATCCAACACAAAAAGAATTTTTCAATTCGAACCAGTAGTTCCTGAGATTAGCGCGTTCAAACAAACAAACAAACAATCAAACTCTACAGTTTTATTATTAGTATAGATAATTTTCGATAAATTAATTGTGGAACTGTATGGAAACAGTTTAAAAAATGAACAAATACACAGTTAATGCTACTGGTCACCCTAATATGACGCAATTTTGTGACGCTATTGAGAAGCTACCAGGGTGCCGTTAGCTACGCTTTCGTGTATACTCGCGTGTGTCTTATATCTGTTGCCTACTGGACTTCCTTGTTATTGTTATAAATATGCTTTTTCTTTGAAATCCTACTCATTAATAATTAATTTGGCGTGAAATGTATTAGAAATACAAAAAAAGCGTACATAAAAAATTTAAACTGAATATAATTTGTTTACTGATTTTTTTGCACACCATACACTTTGGTAATGAAGTTTGCGCGTATTGCTGAACAAAATGGCGTCTTGACAGTCCTATTCTTATTTGGCACGCATAGTATGCAATAATATTTCAACCCACATTAAGTAAAAATTAACATATTATAACTAGCGCCTTGCTCGTCTCGTCATTCAATCTAATAACGTTATTTCTGAATATTGCAGGCGCCAAGCGTGGATTGAAGCGTTCACCGTCGGGTTGGCGTGGATTGTTCACGCGCAGTAAACAACAGCGGCACAGACCTGCACCACCGCCACCACCACCGGTCGTACCACCGAGCGTGAGTGACATTTGTTTTACCTTGGAGTTTTGGCGGGAATTCTGACAGTGCAGTTCATCGCTTATTTTAATTTATTTCATAAACTAGTTTAGAGTTGTGTTTGTTGTATAAAAGTGGTGTGGATTTGTTCAATAAACATTGACGGCGATGAACAGTGTATGGAAACATTGAAATAAGTGAATTAAGCATCGTACTGGAAGGAGTTAACACCAAAACTCCGACAAGACCTTGAAATCGACCGCACCCGTGTTTCATCGTTCTTGTAGAAATCACTTGAGAATAGATTATACTTGACACTGGCTGAATGCATAAAACTGCGAAAGCCATAAATAAAAAGAAGAAGAATTTGTTTTACCAGTTGGCGACTGATGGTAAGCGGTTACCGTCAGCCATGGACGTCAGTTAAGGGCACAGTCAAACAGTGGATATTTATTAAGCGTTTGATAAATGAGTTCATTCAAGAGTCTTCCTCTCTCTCTCTTCTCCTGTTGAGTGGTGTGATGATAGAAAAGAGTGGTAGAGCCGAGTAGACAGTTTTGTCTGCTGCGAACTTTCTCAATCCCTTAATTATTCCTTCTCTTTAATGTCGGCATCGCGTCTATAATTCTTCTAGTATTGTGAGCTGTTGTGACCAATTTTTCCATTAAAAAGTGAACTGTATACAATATGCTCCTTTTCACCACCTTCTCTCTAATGCCGTCGGGCATTTATACATTATCCCTACTTTATATCCTACTAATATTATAAATGTGAAAGTTTGTTTGTTTAAATGTTTAGATGTTTGTCCGTCAATGACGCTGAAACTACTGAACGGATTTTGATGAAATTTGGTATATAGACAGGGTATGAGCTGACTTGAGTGATAGGATACTTTTTATCCCGGAAAAAGCATATCACGCGGTCGGAGCCGTGTGCAAAAGCTAGTTACTCATAATTGTCCAATCAGTTTCGAATAAATAATTTAGCAGTACAAGTGTGTTTTTTAAAAAGGACAGAGCGTACACGAGCGTTGGAAATCACTAACCATCAGGTGATCCATTTGCTCGTTTGTCGGACTACGCTATAAAAAAAATCCCTCCAATATGAGTATTCTGTAACGGGTTGTATATATTAAGAAAGAAGAAAGAAATAAACCTTTATTACGAACATGAAAACATGCACATGTACAATTTTAATAATAAATAAGTATAGTTAGATTAATAGGTTGCACGTCCTCATGATGGCAAAAGGTGGCATGCTCAGCATAATGCTGTGTTGTGGCGATCCACAACACAAGGCTAATTTTCAGCAGCCACCTAAAGTGACATCTAGACATTATTAATTGTGTATGTATATATGAATAATATAGAAAGGTTCTGGAATGGAGGCCACGTACTGGCAAGCGCAGCGTTGCACGTCCGCCTACAAGGTGGACAGACGACCTGATAAAGGTCGCAGGAAGTCGCTGGATGCAGGCCGCTTCCAACAGGTCGGTCTGGAAATCTTTGGGACAGGCCTATGTTCAGCAGTGGACGTCTTGTGGCTGATGATGATGATGATGATGTATATATTAATGTTTGTGTATCCAGGAGCCGTTGGTCCCTGGCGTCCGTCCTTCCCGCTCGTGCGAGTCCGTGTCGGAAGCGGACACGTTGGCGCCGCTCACACGAACACACACACAACCGCACAGACAACATGCCAGGTACAACGAACATACGTTACTTCTTCTTCTTCGTCGTTACGTGGTCGTGGTCACGATGATTCGTGTCGAAATTATGATGTTTTATGAGTGGTAGAGCCACGCTGTAGACAGTTTTGTCTACAGCATGAATGGGCTGGCTCGTCCGGATCGTTACCACTGTCTCACAGAAAACCGACGTAAAGTAGCGGGTTGCTGCTGCGTTTCGTACGGTGAGTGAGATAACCGGAAGCCCAAATCCCCTCCCCTTCCCAATCCCTAATTATCCCTTTCCTTTAAGGTCGGCAACGCGCCCATGACTCTTCTGGTGGTGGGCGTACATGGGCGGTGGAGATCACTTACCATCAGGTGACCCACCTGCTCGTTTGCCGGCCTATGCTATAAAAAAATGTTGTTGCTCGTCGCACGATCTCTCTCCATCTGTCTCTGTCAGACGCCAATCTGGTGCATTCATTGACGGGGCCTCCTATACATTACTTACCCAAACCGATAATCGCTGATGTGTCTGCCCTCCCCCAGTGAACGTCCTGAGCCGAGGTTCGTACCCCAAAGGGGGTGGCCTCAGCGGGGTCGCTTAAATGTTTTTTTTTTTTATCCTGGCTCGGCAAAGTGACTACGCTACACCTGATGGTAAGTGTAGCGCAATCCAAGAATAGTGTCGACCGACGATAAACAATGTGTCCATCGTAGGTCGGCAAGATCATGCCGGCCTGCCAAAGGGCCAAGGGGGAGGAGAAGGAAAAGGGATGGGAAAAGGGTTAGGATCAGGGGGCAAGCCCCCTGGGGAGAACCGGATATACACTGGCTGACCCTGGAACGCGACCCACGCAAGGTGGGCCACTATGGTAGGTTTTAGCACCATTGTACGGTGGTCGCTATCCGGTCGGATACAAGTATCCTCCCACCACTCACTCATTTCACGGTGAAAGAGGAAGGAAGGAATCATCATGAGGGAACCTGCATACCTTTTTTATTTTTTTTATCCGAGCACGGCAAAATGACTACACTACACCTGATGGTAAGAGTAATACAGTCCAAAAAACCAGCAACCACCAACAAACAATAAGTTTATCGATGGTCACCAGAATCATGCCGGTCTGTATAAATGCTTCTTCCTCCAGAAAGAAATAAATCAAGGGGCCTGCGACAGGACAAGCGGATGACAGTTGCAGGCACAGTAATACAAAGATGTACCCCTATACCCGCCCCAACCAACACATCAAGTCAATTCCCAAATCCCTCGGGAGAACCGGATATACACTGGCTGATCGTGGAACGCGATCCACACAAGGTGTGTGGATCACTATGGCAGGTTTTAACACCATGTGTATGGTGATCGCTATCCGGGCGGATATGAATATCCTTTACCCACCCTATAGAACAGAGTTTCCCAGACTTGTCTCTCTCATATACCACATTCTAAATTTAGCCGGTTCCGTTGGACCCCCTGCAGCTATATTTCTACTAGATTCCCAAAAATCTATAAAAAAATATGCAAGTATTCAAGTTCGGTTCTCCCCAGGGAGCTTGTCCCCTGATCCTAACCCTTTTTCCATCCCTTTTTCCTTCCCCTCCCCCTTGGCCCTTTGGCAGGCCGGCATGATCTTGCCGACCTACGATGGACACATTGTTTATCGTTGGTCGACACTATTCTTGGATTGCGCTACACTTACCATCAGGTGTAGTGTAGTCACTTTGTCGAGCCAGGATAAAAAAAAATGTGTGCATGTACTAGTGTACACACGTAGGTAGTGAAACGTCTTTATGACCTTATTTTTCGAAAAATGATCTACTATATGCAACTTTACAGAAATTAGTTAAATAAAGTTAAATTAGATAAAGTTTAAACAAAAGGCTTTTATTATCATAGAATACAAAAAAAAAGTGTGCGTCTCGGGACGCTCTACAGAAGAAGTCCGGTGGAAATTCGCTCAAAGTCCGATCAAAGTCCGGTCATCTGGTCAAAATCCAGTCAAAGTCCTGTAAAGTCCGGTTAAAGTCCTGTTAAACTACGGTGAAAGTCCGGTCAAAATCCGGTCAAAATCCGTTCAAAGTCCGGTCAAAATCCGGTCAAAGTCCAGTCTAAGTCCGGTCGAAGTCTGGTCAAAATCCAGTCAAAGTCCGGTCAAAGTCGGGTCAATGTCCGGTCAAAGCCCGGTTAAAGTCTGGTCAAAGCGCGGTCAAAGTCCGATAAAAGTCCTGTCAAGTCCAGTCAAGGTCTGGTCAAAATCCAGTCAAAGTCAAAAACGTGACGCGTGCCGCGTAACGGAAAAATGTGACGATTTTATTTTTCTAACGCCGATAAAGAAGTTTCACTTCAAAAAGTTAGTATACGTCCATGGTTTACAATCTGTCGTCGATGAAGTACCAATACCTCCTAAGTGTTGAGAATCTAATTTTACACTCGACTGTTTAAAATAAGGTTTTTTTTTTACAAAAACTGTTTAAAATAAGGTTTTATTTATTTTGATCAACTATGTATTGATAGTAAAATAGTTTCCAATATGTACATTACCTTTTTATTAGTTACTAAGAGATGTGGTTTATGTTTAAGCCTATTGTAATAAAAAAAGTAATTTTGGACTAAATTGTCAGTTAGGAGGTATTGGTACTTCATCGACGATATGCAAACAGTATTCATAAATAATACAATAAAATAATAATATGACTTTCATACAAAATTGATATACATCAAACTTGATATATTATCCGATATATATCAAAAATATCCGATATTTTGATATTTATAATAAATATCGGATATTTTCGAACCCTGGTTTATATATAATCTATGGTATAATGTCAGGTCATCGTCATGCGACTCGTACTTCGAGCCGTGGCAGGCGGAGCTGGCGGACATGCGGCTCAGACTGTCGCCGCAGGAGAGGGACAGGCACATGTTCAGCGAGGAGGATGACGCGCAACATCGACAACATGTGAGTGTATGTCGCGTGCAACATCCACCACGGGTCTGTTACACAACAGTTCGTGTGCGTGTGTGTGTGTGTGTGTATGCTCAGACTGTCGCCGCAGGAGAGGGACAGGCACATGTTCAGCGAGGAGGATGACGCGCAACATCGACAACATGTGAGTGTATGTGTCGCGTGCAATATCCACCACGTGTCTGTTACACAACAGTTCGTGTGCGTGTGTGTGTGTGTGTGTATGCTCAGACTGTCGCCGCAGGAGAGGGACAGGCACATGTTCAGCGAGGAGGATGACGCGCAACATCGACAACATGTGAGTGTATGTGTCGCGTGCAATATCCACCACGTGTCTGTTACACAACAGTTCGTGTGCGTGTGTGTGTGTGTGTGTATGCTCAGACTGTCGCCGCAGGAGAGGGACAGGCACATGTTCAGCGAGGAGGATGACGCGCAACATCGACAACATGTGAGTGTATGTGTCGCGTGCAATATCCACCACGTGTCTGTTACACAACAGTTCGTGTGCGTGTGTGTGTGTGTGTGTATGCTCAGACTGTCGCCGCAGGAGAGGGACAGGCACATGTTCAGCGAGGAGGATGACGCGCAACATCGACAACATGTGAGTGTATGTGTCGCGTGCAATATCCACCACGTGTCTGTTACACAACAGTTCGTGTGCGTGTGTGTGTGTGTGTGTATGCTCAGACTGTCGCCGCAGGAGAGGGACAGGCACATGTTCAGCGAGGAGGATGACGCGCAACATCGACAACATGTGAGTGTATGTGTCGCGTGCAATATCCACCACGTGTCTGTTACACGACGAGTTCGTGTTCGTGTGTGTGTGTATGTGTGTGTGTGTGTGTGTGTATGTGTAAGAGCGTGTTCGGAAGGAAGTGTGTGTGAGTGCGCGTATCCGAGTGCGTATGCGTGAGAACATGTGTACCTGAGTGCGTGTGCGTGAGTGTGTGTGTGCGTGAGTGTGTGTGTGTGTGTGTACCTGAGTGCATGAGTCTGACTGCGTATGCGTGAGTGCTTGTGCCTCAGTGCGTGTGTACCTGAGTGCATGTGCGTGAGTACGTGTGCACCTGAGTACGTGTGCTGAGGCTGAGTACCATAATATGTATGTAATGGTGCTACCACACCACTGTTATAAATTTTTTACAAACATTATTAAACATTTGTTAATAAACATTTGATAAAATGTTATCACAATGTTAGATAATGTTAGTAAATGTTTAATGTTAAAAAATGTTTGTAAACATTTTATAACACCAGTGAGACAGCACCATATTATACATTTAAACCTTCATGAATCACCCTATCTATCGCTGAAAACTGCATTAAAATCCGTTGAATAATTTAAAAGATCCAAACGAACAGACAGCGGAAGCGACTTATAATACTATGTAAATATTCTCGTCCACAGGACGACTCGTTGTGTTCGACTCCGCCTGAGTCAGGATTGTGCAGTGTCGAGCCCAGTCCCAGGAGGAACCTGCGGGTGGATATAGAGACCGCTAACGAACTGGCCGAAAGGTATGTAGTGCGTCCCGACTGTTGCCAGTATTATGTCGGCCTGTCTATCTTGGGGTCACGCTGTAGACAGTTTTGTTTACAGCTTGAGTAGGCCGGCTTCAGATATTAATCTTATACGGGACCAACCTTGGGGGTAAATTCTGAAGTAACACTCTTTGGTGTGATTACTTTGAATCATTAAAATATATCGATATTTGATACAAATATACAAAAATATACAAGGTGTTTCAAAAAGGTGCGGTTAAATTTTAGCAATGTGCAGTGAAAGTAGAAGTGTATGAAATATAAATTAGTGTAAAATTTTAGGATGTCTATATGTTGATAAGATCCTGTACATAAACACTTACTGTCAGGTGTATGTAACGACCCTTAAATATGACCACACCCGTCTGTAACATGTTGTATACAGTTTAATTGAGAAATGCCTTTTTAAAGTCGGTTAAAGAAATTTCTTTTAAATCGAGGCGGGGCTTGCGACAGGACGGCCGGTTGACCGATGCAGGCAAAGAGGGATACATGGATGTACCCTACGCCCGCTCCAACCAACCATCAAATCATGTCGCAAGTCCCTCGGGAGAACCGGATATACACTGGCTGATCCTGGAACACGATCCACACAAGGCATGTGGGTCACTATGGCAGGTTTGAACACCATGTGTACGGTGGTCGCTATCCGGGCGGATATGAATATCCTGCCACTAGCAAAATCAGCGTATTCGACTCGCTGCACGGTTGCTTGGTCCGTGGGGTCCCTTAATGTAATTTTTGTTCCCAGACGTCGCCAGGCCCTAGAGGAGCAACTCTCCCAGCTGGGGTACATCGATGGGGAATCCCCCCGGGCTCGTGCCCCCCCTGAAAAGCGCCACTCCGCCCGCCCCGCCAGCCCGCAGCACGCCGACATCGCCAAGAGGTCAGTGGTAGTGGTAGCCACCCGGCTCAACACGGCTCTAATGGAGCCCACACACGTTAGGGTTTGCATGATGGTTTTAACTGTACATTTTTTATTTATTTTTTATCCTGGCCCGGCAAAGTGACTACGCTACACCTGATGGCAAGTGTAGCACAATCCAAGAATAGTGTCGACCAACGATAAACAATGTGTCCATCGTAGGTCGGCAAGATCATGCCGGCCTGCCAAAGGGCCAAGGGGGAGGGGAAGGTAAAAGAGTTAGGATCAGGGGGCAAGCCCCCTGGGGAGAACCGGATATACACTGGCTGACCCTGGAACGCGACCCACGCAAGGTGGGCCACTATGGCAGGTTTTAGCACCAGTGTACGGTGGTCGCTATCCGGCCGCATACAAGTATCCTCCCACCAGCATGCATAACCGACAGGAATGCCCCAATGTGTGTGTGTGCGATAAAACTGTACACTTTTCAGTAATATGAAACTCGGTTATACCTGTCGGTTAATCACAAGATGTGTGATCTGTTTTTACAATTGTATGTTTTTATTGTGTAAAATTAAATTTTTAATGTCTCTGTACTCTTTATAGCCGTATTAATGCAGACAAACACTATAATGTGTGCATTTCTTTTATTTTTTGTTACTTATGTATTTTGTATATACTTTTTACTCTTGCATTACTACGGGGTTTTTATAATAAAAAATGTTGAGAATTTACAGATGGGTAAAAACTCTGAAAAATAATATCAGAGGGACGAGAGTGGGGCATAGAGCCCCACATAAAAATAAAAAAAAAATACCTGTCGGTTATGCATACACAGTTATAACCATCATGTCAAACCCTAACGTGTATGGCCTCCATAACGTGTACTTTATTCATCTGCTACAATCATCATCATTCATCCCCGACAAAAATTGAGGTGTTCTAATTTTGACTACTTTGTCTGTCTATAATACCCTAGTGTCTAAATGAAAGGACCGATTTAAAAGCAGTGCTTTATTTGAAAGCTGGTTTAAGGGGTTACATGAGTTTGACGGCTTCAAATTTTTTTTTTTTTGAAGTGATAACTTCTTATGGGAGGGTGAATCGAAACGTTCCGTAACGCGAGCGGTCCATCGACCAGCCAGCGTTAGCCGACCTCCCTGGAACATCGATTATTTCGAAGTCCCAGGTGGCGTCACACAGTGACCAGTCAGCTTGGACCGGACCTTTGACCGGACTTTAACCGGACTTTGACCGGGCTATGACCGGAGTTTGACCGGAGTTTGACCGGACTTTGACAGGTCTTTGGCCGGTCTTAGACCGGTATTTGACCGGACTTCGACCGGACTTTGACAAGACTGACATTACTTTGACTGGACTTTAACCGGATTTTGGCAGGACTTTGACCGGTATTTGACCGGGCTTTGACCGGTATTGGACCGGATTTCGACTGGACTTTAACCGGACTTCGACCGGACTTTGATAGGACTTTGACCGGATTTTGACAAGTCTGATATTACTTCGACTGGGCTTTAACCGGATTTTGGCAGGACTTTGACCGGTATTTGGCCGGACTTTGACAGGGCTTTGACTGGACTTTGACCGGATTTTGACAGGACTTGACTGGTATTTGACCGGATTTCGACCGGACTTTGACTGGACTTTGACCGGATTTTGACAGTACTTTGACCGGTATTTGACCGGATTTTGGCAGGACCTTGACCGGTATTTGACCGGATTTCGACTGGACTTTAACCGGACTTCGACCGGACTTTGACCGGGCTTTGACCGGATTTTGACAAGACTGACATTACTTTGACTGGGCTTTAACCGGATTTTGGCAGGACTTTGACCGGTATTTGGCCGGACTTTGACAAGGCTTTGACTGGACTTTGACCGGATTTTGACAGGACTTGACTGGTATTTGACCGGACTTCGACCGGACTTTGACTGGACTTTGACCGGATTTAGACAGTACTTTGACCGACATTTGACCGGATTTTGGCAGGACTTTGACCGGTATTTGACCGGGCTTTGACCGGTATTTGACCGGATTTCGACTGGACTTTAACCGGACTTCGACCGGATTTTGACAAGACTGACATTACTCTGACTGGGCTTTAACCGGATTTTGGCAGGACTTTGACCGGTATTTGGCCGGACTTTGACAGGGCTTTGACTGGACTTTGACCGGATTTTGACCGGACTTTGACTGGACTTTGACCGGATTTTGACAGTACTTTGACCGGTATTTGACCGGATTTTGGCAGGACTTTGACCGGCATTTGACCGGTATTTGACCGGACTTCGACCGGACTTTAACAGGACTTTGACCGGATTTTGACAAGACTGACATTACTTTGACTGGGCTTTAACCGGATTTTGGCAGGACTTTGACCGGTATTTGGCCGGACTTTGACCGGACTTTGACTGGACTTTGACCGGATTTTGACAGTACTTTGACCGGTATTTGACCGGACTTTAACCGGACATTGGCAGGGCTTTGACCGGTATTTGACCGGACTTCGACTGGACTTTAACCGGACTTCGACCGGACTTTGATAGGACTTTGACCGGATTTTGACAAACTTTGACTGGTATTTGACCGGACTTTGACATGACTTTGACCGGACTTCGTAACGTAACGCGTTACGGCGCCACTCTGGCTTCCCTTTCTCTCACGCATACGGCAGTAGTAGGCAGGCTCCTCCGCTCTCACTTAAACCCACATTGGTTTAGTTATCACTTCTGTCGAGCGTCCCAAGACGCACACTTTTTTTTTTTTTTATTTATTGTGTTATTAAATTCTACAACATCATTAGAATATTTTTTCCTTAATGAAGATGGTTCTACAGGTTTATCTCCATTAATGAAGGTAATTTTCTGTCCATCCAAAGGTTTTCTGGCAGAGATCGCTCGTAGCGATAAGACCGCCCATTGTAAAACCATTAAGTAGTCCTATGCTAATTTATTTTAAGTGATTATTGGTTATACAATAAAGAGTTTTTGTATTGTATTGTAATTTTGCGAAACGATGGCTCTACTGGCGTGGTACCAACATCGTATCGCAAAAACCTGAAGTTTAATGACATCTCGCTGTTACATTTTGTCTCACGTAATCTCTTACGGGAGACACCCAAATCCCCTCCCCTTCCCAATCCCCACTTTTGTTTAATGTCGGCAACACGTCTATAAATAAATAAATTAAACTAACCTAACCTAACAGTCACATACATAGTCCTGACCCCACAGTAAGATACGAGTCTTGTGTCGTGGGTATCGGGAACTACGAGAGACTTTCGGGCTCACAACACCCAGACCCCAGATTTATGGATCACCCGTGGCTTCTCGCTTCACAGCCGGCTACTCTAGCCACGGAGGCTGTATATTTAATTGGTGTACAACAACCCTTTATCACCTATGACAAATATAAGGGCTGTTCTAATTTTGACTCCTTTGTCTGTCTGTATGTGACATACTAACGTCTAAATGGAATAAAACACGTAAATGATACACGACGTTGTTGATGACACATTTTCCGAAGGCTTTGTTATACGCAGGCGCGAAGACACGTGATAGCATACTTGTAATCTATCTCATTCTCTCGCAGGCTAAATACTATTTATGAATATATTTGTCTCTTTATCGCTTTTTCGTTTCATCGAATTTTCAAATCACAACGGTACTATAGAAATTTCACTTCAAAATTTGTTTTTTTGAAGTGAAACTTCTTTATAATCGTTGCGATTTGAAAATTTGATGAAACGAAAAAGGTTGGTCACTAAAGAGGTTGGAAAGAAACAAGATCTCAAGTATGTAAATATATGAAATGTAATATTTCGCATTAAAATTTTAAATAATTTTTAAGCTTGATAAAAGTATTATGAAAATAATAAACCTTTTAATTATCCTAATACCACTGATACTCTATTTTTATCTCGTTCTCTTGTAGGCCACTTTTCTGAAGATTCACTTCTGCCGTGTGTGAATTGCACACACATATTTAAGGTCATCACTGTTTTTTTTTCCCAACAGATTATGCAAAGACCGCGACAGTCCCATGGCGTCCCAGACGGATTTCCAAAACACCACGAACAACGTCAAACTGAGGTGAGACGACTTTATATAGTCTGTGGTTTTTTTTTTCAAACCTTCGCTGTGAATTGTCTATGAAAAAATAAAATTATAAAATACTAGCTTTTGCTCGCGGCCCCGCCCGCGTGAACGTTTACAATTGACAAAGTTTCATAAAAACTTTCATCCCCTATTTTATACCCTTGGGGGTAGAATTTATCAAAATCCTTTCTTAGCGGATGTCTACGTCATAACATCTACCTGCATGCCAAATTTCAGCCCGATCCCTCCAGTGGTTTGGGCTGTGCGTTGATAGATCACTATGTCAGTCAGTCAGTCACCTTTGAGTTTTATATATTTATATAAATACATATCTGTATCTGGTATGGCGATAGACTCACCCCCTATTATATCGTGGGACGGAAATTAGGTCAGCGAGTCATGGGTGTACTAGTCTCATGGTCCCAGAAAACCCAGACCCGAAACAAGCATTCGTGGATCACACGTCAATTTATCTGTGTGCGGGCATCGGACCCGCGGCATCTCGTGTGTTACATGCCTGCGAAAAAATAGTGCCAATTTGTTACAGTGTGGTTGCATGGGACCATTTTATTCCCAAAATGTCACACTTAAATCGGCTGTGTGATAAAGCTGTGTTGACAGTTTTGTCTATACCATGAAAGAGCCCGGCTCGACCGGGTCGTTACCACTGTCTCACAGAAAACTGACGTATACGTACGGTGAGTGATATATTAGGAGGCCCAAATCTCCTCCCTTAATTATCCTTTCCATTTAATCTCGGCAACGCGCCTATGATTCTTCTAGTATTGTAGGCGTACATTGGCGGTGGAGATCACTTACCATCAGGTGACCCATTTGCTCGTCTGTCGGTCTAAGCTATAAAAAAACGTAACACATGGGAACAAACTTTACAAGTTATCCCATTGACTGACTGGTTGGGGTTTTTTTTTCACTATTCTTCCCAAAGAGTCACAATGTGTCACATTGAGGGTGTGACATATTGGGAACGAACGCTAATAAGTAATATGGACAATTCACAACGAGTGTTTTGTGTTGTAAGTTTTCATACGACTGATATGTTTCGTTTGAGCTCAAAGCCTGTCACTATTATAGTACTTACGATATAAAATTATGCGTTTTGGCAATTTACGTTTTTTACGAATCCGTATGTACATACATTGTCTAGTCTTCCGGGTCTCATCAAGAAAAATAATTGATTGTTTTAACTGCTTTGTATCGGACCAATAAACGATTGCAGAAGCCCATAATTAAAATATTAGTACTGTACGGTGGTGTATGTTTGTGTGTTTGTATGTGTTAATACTAAATAATGAGACGCTTTAACTGTCGAAATATTCAGAAAAATTTAACAATTTGTTGTGACATAATAAACTAAAATTGGTTGCAACTATTAGTAAATAATGTTTCCTTACTTAATTCCACTACTGTTACACATAATTTGTTAAGCAAATTTATTATAATATGTAAAAACGAAAACACTGAATCTTATTTATCATGCATGTATCTTTTTATATACCAAAATGCATTGTTATAACTTTACCACAATGATGAATTTTCGAAATTTTCCAATCGATATTTACATATCTGCGATAACATAATATTCAATTCAATATTGGAGGGTCGATCGCCTCGAGGAAACCAGTCGCCAGCTGGTCTAATTTGGCTTAACTAAAGTAATCCTAGTAATGAAACCCGTCGTAATATCATACTCTCGAAATTATACAAATTAGATATGGGTCATTCCATGTAAAATCGTCTTAAGGAAAAAATTTTTTTCCCGACTCATTTTAGATTTTGGTGTAACTTTGAGAAACTCTACTCTAGGGTCCCAAAGAACAAAATTTACACGAGTTTGATTTTTACAAGCGCTTGTTTCCGCCTATTTAAACATAAAATTTTAAAAATCGATATTTTTAAACCTTATCAACATTTGCTGTGAAATTTTTCTGTTTGAAGCTATCTGCATGATCAAGACGGAATTCACAGTGGGAAAGATAGTAGTTTAAGTGTAAATGAGGAGAATTGGCTCGGACGATCCCTTTGAATAATAGCACCATGCTGAAAATGAGTGTTTTTTAGTCATTTTTCGTGAATTTTAATCGACTCTAGCGTCTTAACTGTTGAGAATTAAAAACTCATGCTCCGCGGGAATTAAGTATACATATCATAGACAAAATTCAGCCACAAGTTGACTTGAGCAGCCCACTCTTCATAGAAAAAAACTTTCCTTCAAATTTTGGAATTTTAAAAAATCCCAATTTTCAGGTTATGAAACGAACGTGTTGACTGCGAGATAAAAATCTGATACTCACAGAATCTACTGTTTTTACCTTCAACTTAAAATTACTACATCACTTGTTTTGTTATTTTAATGTTTAGTGCATGTACGAGCCGTTTTTTTTTTCACAGCAAACATCTGGACGTTTTTACTAATGGATTAAAACTAAAAAAGAAAAATAAAAAAAAAAACAAAAAATGTAAAAAAAAAAACTACTAGGTATTTAAAAAAAAAATTGAGTAAACATGAAAATAACAAAACAAGTGATGTAGTAATTTTAAGTTGAAGGTAAAAACAGTAGATTCTGTGAGTATCAGATTTTTATCTCACAGTCAACACGTTCGTTTCATAGCCTGAAAATTGGGATTTTTTAAAATTCCAAAATTTGAAGCAAAGTTTTTTTCTATGAAGAATGGGCTGCTCAAGTCAACTTGTGGCTGAATTTTGTCTATGATATGTATACTTAATTCCCGCGGAGCATGAGTTTTTAATTCTCAACAGTTAAGACGCTAGAGTCGATTAAAATTCACGAAAAATGACTAAAAAACACTCATTTTCAGCATGGTGCTATTATTCAAAGGGATCGTCCGAGCCAATTCTCCTTATTTACACTTAAACTACTATCTTTCCCACTGTGAATTCCGTCTTGATCATGCAGATAGCTTCAAACAGAAAAATTTCACAGCAAATGTTGATAAGGTTTAAAAATAACGATTTTTAAAAGTTTTATGTTTAAATAGGCGGAAACAAGCGCTTGTAAAAATCAAACTCGTGTAAATTTTGTTCTTTGGGACCCTAGAGTAGAGTTTCTCAAAGTTACACCAAAATCTAAAATGAGTCGGGAAAAAAAAAATCCTTAAGAAGATTTTACATGGAATGACCCATATATAAATAAGTAGGCTATATGACTCGACACCCTGTCTCTAATCTAAATCAGCACTTCATTACTCTTAGGTTGTACTGCAGCATATAACTGAAAGAAGGGACCCATTATTGGAGTAATATGGTTTATCTTAATTATATTGTTGAGAATTGTTTCAAAAATTAACGTCCTTTCATACTTTTAATTATAAGCTCTGAAGCCATATTTGTTCGGATTAGAAATGAAATCAAAAGGGAAACTAAACACACACAAACAAACATCACCGTCAACAAAATAACAAAAATAATTTTCACGCTTGCTTCATCTAACATTGCAGAGAGCGAAATTCGCCGCGTAAGACAAAATCCACACGATACAGCGGCGTACACCACGCCGTCGACGAAAAGACGGTGGCTGTGACACGACTTAGTTGGCACGGGAAAGATGGTCACTCGACACTGATCAAAATAGATTGGCCCGTTGAGAATAACTCTATGAGTAATCTAACGACCAGCACGATTAATTCTAGTCCAATGACACCGGCCACTCCTGTGTACGATCCACTTGAGAGCGATTCGGAAGTGAGCGAGAGTAATAAACAAACTATAGAGATCAAAAACGACGCATGCGTCAGTTGTGACAAAGAAACTTGTCTCAAATGTGAACTAAAAGCCACGGATTTTGAGTCCAAAGTGTATGAAACCAGTTTGGATGCAAGTCCTGTACATTCAGGAAGTTACAATTTGAATAGATTGTCGGCTGTGTCGACGTCTTCAAACTCCGATCAGGAGAAGAGGGCCAATGATGTCATCAAAGTTATGACGTCATCACACGAAAGTTCTTCCAGTTACTCAAATGTTAGCTCCAAACAAGACGAGTTGTATGAATGCTATGGATTTACAAGACCAAATTATATTAATCTACAATCATCTAGTACTAGCAAAAGTTCTCCGGGATCTCCATTAAAAAGTCCGTTAAAATCCACCATAAGTATAACATTCAGATCTCCAACCAAAGTTAAAAATGAATTCGAAGATATTGACGGAACTCACACACCGACAAACGATAGAGATTCTGTCTACGAAGACATAGATTTAGAGAAAAACTTGTCTATAGTTGAGGAGGCTAGTGTACCGGAAACGGATGCGAGTCTACCAACACAACAAGCGTGCCAACCTGAGCATTTCAACGACGATCTCATTATATTAGAAACACCTACGGAACGATTTGAGGACCCAGTCGATGTGTATAGTCAAGTAAAGTTCTTTAAAAAGAGTATAGAGGAAGTCAATGCTTTGATTTTTGACACTCCAGATACCGACAGCCATTATGAAAACGTCAAATTTGATAGACATAATGATTATGAAAATATCAATGTGGAACTAAAACTTTGTGATAAGAAATTAGAAATCACAGAAGTTGATAATAAAGAACCGGATTCCATTGAAAAAGACAATGGTAATGTCATCAAAAAGAATTTGAATGTTCGTGAACTGGCTATTAAATTCGAAAGTCCTACAGAACAGAAACCGCCGTTCACGTTCGAGAAATTTAAAGCTGAAATTAAATATCCTAGTTTGGAAAGAAAAGAGGATAGAAGAAAAGAAGACACCAAAGATTCTAAAGCTAAACTTGCGAGGAGTTCAAGCAACGCGCGATCGCTGGACGAAAGTGCTTTCGTGAAAGAATTTGGACAAGAAAAATCTTATGTCGATAGAAGAAAAAGTCTTGAAGTGAGGGACGTAAAAAGAAACATAAAATTACTAGACTTAAACCTAAATATGGAGGAGAATGAATCTAAGAATAGCGTGACACCAACAAGTGAAAACAAGATATCTTTAATACAAAGATTTAATGAAAAACGACCATCAGATATTAAAAGCTTAATTGGTGTTGATACAGAAAAGAAGCTAAGTAGGGAACGGATAGAAAAATACAAAGAAGAAAGAAGGAATTTCCTAAGAGAGAAGTATAGTTCCCAATCCTTCAGAAGTAATCCAGAACAATTAACAAGGATTAAGATAAAGAAGGATTTCGATGATAAAGCCGATTCTGAAAGGTTGAGTGACCTTCCTAAATTTGAGAGGAGGAACACGGTTGATCTAGGTCAAAGGATGAGGTTTTCTGTGGCCAAGAGTGCTAACAATTTGGACACTATAGCGTCCCCCACTAGTCCTGAGAAAGGGGAGGCCAGCGTCGATCTGAGAAGCAATGAGAGGTAAGGTTTCAGATTGAGGTCGAACATGGTGCTCTTTTTTGGGATTGAGATTATAAAGGGTGTTTCCTTAGTGACAGTTTTTTGTTCTTTTCAAAATATATCACTTTTCATTATGTAGTATACATGCGTGTCTGTCATTTGGAGGCTAATATTTTTTTCGAAAAATTACAATCACAACTAAAATTAATTATAGTGTTTTTTTCATGTTTTTTTACTCGCCCGTGGTAAAATGGAAAAACATATTTCGAAAAAATCTATGTCGACCTCAATCCTTTTTTCTGTTTGTTTGTATTTATTTGATTGGCGTTTAAATGTTTTTCATTGGAATTAAATTTAATCTTTTTTTTCTAAATTTAATAATTAATAACATTAATCAATTCACTTGTACATAACATTGTCATTTAAAAAGAGTGTTTGTCTTAAAGTGGTATGTTCAATTCTTTGTTTATTTTTCAGTTTTTTTTTCACTATAGTCGAGTAAGCTTTACACCAGATTTTTGAAAGTATCAAGAAAAAATTTCTCCCTATATGTCAGAGTGTAACTTTTGTTTTTGATCGTTTCATATTTTATTCGGTACTAGCTGTCCCCTCACGTTTCAATGCAGGGACCTTACTGTTCTGCTCCCATGGGTCATAGCGTGGTATACATAAAAACCTTCCGGAATAAGTTATCTATATTATAGAATACGACATCACATCTCAATTACAAAGGAGAAATACTACTACTTTAAAATATTTCTGCCGAATATAGATGTTGTGTACACACTAGTCCTCAAAACTGTAACTTTTGTATTTGCTAAAATAGTAGCAAATACAAAAGTTACAAAAAAAACGTTTATTTAATTAAACAATGTTGTAACTCGAATTAAAAAAGGAAAATATATATTTTAAAATAAAAGAAAAGATATATTTCTATATTTTTCACTATAACGCGACGTAATTGTTGGATGATCCCTTGGATAAAAAACATTAGAAAAAAATTGTACCGCTTACTGACAAACCTCTTAAACATAAAAAAAACTATTTATGACAAAATTAAAAATAAAAAAAAACCTTTTCAGAAAGGAGAAATCGTCGCCATCGTACAACATTCGCGACATGACCGCCATATTTGAACAAAAAACACAACACACGGGTTGACAACGCGTTTATTTTTATTTTGATTAAATTTTTAATTTAAAAGTACACATAGGGTGGTGTGGTTTTGATGTGTTTAAAAAAAAATTAAAACGCAGTTATTTTGGTTATCGAATTACCTTTTTTATTGAAATATGTTTTTGGACAAAGGATATGAATAGACAATATTATGGAGGTCTTATTTTCAAGCTTGTGTTATATTTTTCTCACATTAAAAAAATGGCAACTGGCAACACAGTGATTTATTTTTATTCAATTGGATGTGTACAGTACTGAAATATTAAATATTTAAAAAACCACGCCACACAATGTGTGAAAAACTCGTTTTGTAAGTGTTATCGTATGATTTAATTGTAAAATGCTTTGTATTATGAAAAGGAATTATTAAGTTGTGCCTGAAAATACTATGGCATGCAGTCACGAAACTGAGTTAATTGTATGTTTTTTTTTTGTGTTTATGTGTTGCCATATATGTTATTGTCTGATGACTATGGGAATTCAATTTTAAATAGCCTTAAATAAGCCTAAAATACACCCAACAGTCACACACGTAGTCCTGCCCCCACAGTAAGATACGAGTCTTGTGTCGTGGGTATCGGGAACTACGAGAGACTTTCGGTCTCACAACACCCAGACCCGAAACAAATGTTTGTCTCGAACCCGTGGCCTTTCGCTTCACAGCCGGCTCCTCGCCCGCTGCGCCACGGAGGCTGTCATTGCAAGGCTGTGCCTTAACCATCCTATAGAAAAAAAAACGAAAAAAAATTTAGGCATCAATACTTTTTTCAAATTATTGCCTGAATTCGATTGAATCTCAAAAATGTATCGATGTTTGGTATTACGAGTGTATCAGTGAGACTCAAGTTCGCGACTGCACCGAGTATATTCGTCTATGTATAAGAATTTGTTACGTTAAATTATTTATTAATGTACTATTACGTGTTCTTAATGTATATGCGATGTTGCGGGACTGCGGTTCTCAAAGTTGACGCCTCTTACAGCCCCCTACAGGCACTGAAGTGAAAGAGGCTTCAGTTAGAAAAATAAATTTGATACACTAATATAAAATAGTGTTGTTTTTGAAATAAAACTAATTTAAACGGATTTTATCGCGATTTTTTATTAATTTGGACTGGATGAGTGGACTGATGAGTCTCCACCCCGTGACCACGAAGGCTGAAAAATCTTCGAAACGTCGGGATCAAAATTAATAAAAAACCGCGATGAAATCCGTTTAAATTAGTTTTATTTCATTGAGTAATATTCGCGTAAACGTAAGAAATCATTATAGTGTTGTTTTGATCGGTTCAGGACTATTGGGAAATTATGTAATGGACCAGAACTAACCAATGACTTTTAGAGAAATCGTCGCTATGCGTTCGCGTTCACTATAAGGCCTCATATTTACGTTAATGAATACGGGAGTTACTGTCCTTTGATACTACATTGGCCACTAGGTCGATAAAGAAGTCAGGTTGACAGACGTTTACAAGGTGGTAGGTCCCTCGTATGCGAGAGGCCGCCTGTGGTGGTACCACCGCGCCGTCTCTTTCTGACGCCAAGCAATAGTGTGTGAGCACTGTTGTGTTTCGTTTTGAAGGACATTAAAGCCAGTGAAATTACTGGGCGCAGTGTGAGACAACATCTTATGGTCTCGGGGTGCTTTGTAATTAAAAGTTCTGTGTGGTGTTGCGTCTGTTTATGGGCAGGCGTGGCGCTTACCATCAGGCGAGCGCCTTGCTCGTCTCGTCATTCAATCAGATCAAAAAAAACGTCATCTGCCGTGAAGTAATGATCTGTCCCGTGGCATCGCACCACTGTCTAACATCACACCATTACACAAGTATTATTTAATTTTAATTTACCCCTCAGTATGTATAGATTTGTTGCGTTTTTGAAACATAATGGTTGGTGTAAGCAGATTTGGCAGCTATTACCGTAATATGTGGGTTAGCCCTTATCATTTTTATAATAGATTTTTAAAATAACGTTCGGAATTCGACTGTATTCTTTTTTTAATTTAAGCCGTTAGAAAATATATATAAAAATAAATCTTAGGTTACAGCGTGATATACAATTTTCAAATTTAAACAATGTATAATATAATAAAGGAATATTAAGGGGCCGTAAAACCCCCAAATTGCATTTTTTTAAAATTAAAAACTGCCTAATTGGCAGTGAAATTTACCAACCAACATTAAAACAACTTTGTTGACAAGCCTAACTCCTTAGTAGGAGAGGCTTACAATACAATGCAGCGCATGATTTTATTATTACCTAGCTGTCCCTCGCGGTTTCACCTGTATGTTATTGCCCTGCTCCCATGGGTCATAGCGTGATTTACATATAAACCTTCGTCATAAATCACTCTATCTATTGCTCAAACTGCATTAAAATCCGTTGAATTTTAATGCAGTTTAAAAGATCTGAGCGAACAGACAGCGAAAGCGACTTCATTTTATACTATAAAATATTTAAGGGACTTCCTATACTATATATAGTTGGTTGTGCTTTCTTAAAAGGTTGTATGACTGCATACACAGCCATTGCGTTTGAAAAATTCATCTTTTTTGTGAATCTCTTTTTTTTTGTTACACACCCATCTGCCTTGGAATACAAGATCTTTTTAGTGATCGACTAATTTGAAATGACGCGATGAATCAATCTTAACCTTGTTGCATACAAAATTGATGTTGATCAGTGTTTCCCAACGTGGGGCCCACGCCCCACAGGGGGGCAATTTGATAGTTAGGGGGAAAAATTAAAAATGTACTCGATACGACTTTAACCCTTTCGCTTTGGGTTATTTAAATGCAATGCTAGATATCGGTGACAAATTTAACAAAAAAATGTTAAGGGGGGCCTAAAAAAGGTTGAGAAACACTGATGTAGATTGATTCAGTGAGTCATTTAGGTTAGACAATACTATTCGACATCTATTAAACGTGTTCTCTATTCGATTGTTGCCATAAAGAAATGAAAATGTAATAAAAATATGCATTTATTATCTATATTTTTGTAAACAGTATTTATCAAAATAGACACTGGTTATGGAATTGTGTAGAGACAATTTTTTGCTTTTTGTATTATTATTTTTTGGTGTCGACATTTTTGGCCCCTAGTTAGGGACGCCGGAATAAGCTGTTAAATAGCTTGAAACATTTCTTTTATTAATTCAAGCTTAAATCTTCCATATATATACTACGGCCCCAGTCTATCCCCTACAAAGGGCCAAAATTGACGGTATTCAAAATTAACTGCAGAAAATGTTTGAGGAGTCATTCATAAAATATGCGACGCAAAATTTTACCTTTTAAATCCCAAATTAATATTCTGTTATAAAAGCTAGAGCACCTGAAATATGAAACCGTTTCTTAGGGGACTGTTAAATCTCTTAATCTTATACAGTGTCAAAATTATGTGCAAAATAATTAGCTTACCAGGGGCCCCTAAATAGATTTAGTCCGGCTCCTATTTTCGAACGTAATTTATGAATGACCCCTAATCAGGGGATAGTCTCCTCTGTGATATTATGAATCTGTAACGTATGTAACCGAGCAGTGACTATTTAATATCTAGGCTTGACAACTTTGTATGTACATGTAAGAATTTCTGACCGCTATATAAATTATTGTACTAAACAAACATGCTTTCGAGTATTTCGCATAAAATTAATAGTTGTTACCAGGTTTTATATATTTTGAATGTATTTCTAACGCTAAGCAGCATCTGTGTTTCGGTTTGAAGGGTGACGGTAAAATAAATTAATTAACCAACTAATTTTGCTTTACACTAATGCAAAAAAATAAAACACGTGAATAGTACACCACGTTGTTTATGACACATTTCCGAAGGCTTCGTTGTACGCAGGCGCAAAGACACGTGATAGCATATTTGTAATCTATCTCATTCTATCGCAGGCTAAATCCTGTTTATGAATATGTTTGTCTTTGTCGTGACGCATTTTCCTTTTATCTAGTTTCAAATCACAACGATTCTAAAGGAGTTTTACTTCAAAAATAAATCTGGTAACAACTATTTCACGTTAAAAAATCAAATAATATCAAATACTCTCTTGCTGTGAATATGTTTTTATGTTTATGTTCACAATATGAAAACAAATTACTATAAAAAAACTACATAAATGTATTTGTGAAGATAAATATTTAAACAAGAAATATACGACTGTGACACCGCCAAACAATTATCCATTTTCTAAATAAAAACTGTTAAAATCTAAAAAAATCCCTTTTGTAAAATGTATAAGCGACTATATAAAATAGCGTTGTATCTACACTGTATCGCGTGGGCGTACTCAGTTGGGTGGCAATGTGGGGTGAATCAAAAATATATTGCATTTAGCTTCTGTAGACCCTGATATCGCATTTTTTTATTGATTTATTATTTTTGTAGATAGTGCTGCAAGAATTTGATGCAGTAATATTAAAATATTGTTATTCTTAAATTTTATCTCGTCTAATAGATTCTAAATAATGAAAATCAAATTGATTGTATCTTATATATGCTTCTAATAATGCTTAAAATTGAATGACTTCAATCCAAATAAAAAAATATTACTGCTTGGGAGGGTCAAATGCCATCAAAATCCCTAATTGAGTATGCCTACGCTAACTTTTCCCATATAAGCATAAATGAAAAAATGTAAAGGTTTAAGAAACTTATATTGTTATTCGCGCGTGCACAGGGCCGGACTCGGTTGATCGCTGTGGGGCCCATACACGTGTTTCTCATATTTCAGATCTGTCCTAAGTTTTAAGCGTCATCGTATAATTGTATATGTGCTTTCGATATTGTAACAGTAAGTAGGGAATTTCTATATTGGAATTACATTGTCGCGGTAAGCGACGGCTTGATTGTGTGATTGATAAAAAACGAATTCATTGCGAAATGAATGATAGAATAAAATGAAAAAATAACTATCAATTCTTGGCTACAAAGTCAAATAAGACATGTTTCGCGAAAAGTTATAAATAAATAAAACTAATTAATGTAAAATACTTTCTAAAGACTTTGAATTCTGTTAATTAAATTTTAATTAACAGAATTCATTAGCTTTGTGCTATTAAAATACCTTAAAATTTATTATTTGTTAATTTGTTTATTGTCAATCATACACACAACTGTCAGGTAAATGTAGTGTGAATGAGCAACGACATACAAGTCTTCAGAAACGGCTTTAATTATAATATACGTAGTGTAAATTGTCGCCATTGTCCGGTCCTGAGCAGTTACTATTAATGTAAAAACTACCGAGCTTTAAGCTTCTCCCGTTATGAGAGCTACGCCGGCTTTAGTCGCGTTACTTGCACGTAAGCAAGATTATTACACACTTGGGGGGTCAATTTCCCCCATTGTGACGCGCGACTACGGCCCTGTATGAATTTTTGTGTAATATATTATACAATATTTATAAGCTTGTAGACGACGTATGAAGAAATTGAAATGATATACAAAATAAAAAGGTATTATGAATTATGAGTTTGTTTTTTTTCCTTGAGTTTTGGTGTATCGAAAATATTGCATAGAAATGATTATAGTAATAGATATTTATTGCCAAATTTAAATTACAACTATAGTCATCCATAGAAAGTATAAACAAAAATAATGGCAAAAGGGCTTGAAAACTTGATTCCAGTATAAATTGCAAATGAAATGTATATCCGTTTCTCCCGAGGGGCTTACGACATGACTTGGTTAGTTAGCGCTACATCCTTGTATTACTGTGCCTACATCGGTCATCCCCCTGTCCTGTCGCAGGCCCCTCGATTTGCTATTGCGCTCTCCGAAGAGGGAAGAAGCATTTATACAGAGCAGCATGATTCTAATGACCACAGATTAACTCATTGTTTGTCGGTGGTCGCTGGTTTTTTGGACTGCACTACGCTTACCATCACGTGTAGTGCAGTCACTGTGCCGTGCTCGGATAAAATAAATAAATCCTAAACTCTACTAGATCCATGTTGTATACAACTCCAGATGTTATTCGCATACTGTCTAACATAATGTTACGCTTATTGTACCAGAGACCACACTCCTAAAGAATATATGTGTGGATTGTTCGTACGGTCGGCAGTTTTTAGAGCATGGGCACGCAGGCAAATCAACCAACCTAAATTTAAAGTTTTACCTTAAGTTGCCATGGCCCGCGAGAAATTGTGAACACAATGATCGAAATCTATCAAAGTTTTTATTAGGCGTTGAATTCGTGTCACATTGTTTGTCCGCGATTTAGCTGGTGGGAGGATACTTGTATCCGGCCGGATAGCGACCACCGTACACTGGTGCTAAAACCTGCCATAGTGGCCCACCTTGCGTTGGTCGCGTTCCAGGGTCAGCCAGTGTATATCCGGTTTTCCCCAGGGGGCTTGCCCCCTGATCCTGTCCCTTTTCCCATCCCTTTTTCCTTGCCCTCCCCCTTGGCCCTTTGGCAGGCCGGCATGATCTTGCCGACCTACGATGGACACATTGTTTATCGTTGGTCGACACTATTCTTGGATTACGCTACACTTACCATCAGGTGTAGCTTAGTCACTTTGCCGAGCCAGGATAAAAAAAAAAACTTCTAAACTACTGAACCGATTTTAATCAAATTTTGTAAACTGTGCAGTTTGATCCAACTTGAGAGATAGGATGGTACAATCTCAATTTATAGTCGCAATATTTTTTTTATTGCAAATTGTTTTAATTAACTGCGAGCTCCATAAGATTCCAACAGATGGAGGTGTAAGGTAATTTACCGGCTGGATTGAGTAAGTATCCAATAGATGGCGCATACTGTATTGAATAGTTTACTACAATATAATTTAACATATACCTTAGCCACAGCACCGCGTGGCCGGGTTTACTAGTCGAATATAGATAAAATTAATTAATACCACTATTAGAAACATTGTTTCTTGCAACGGACTCAAACCAATTGAAACAGATTTTAAAAAAATCAATAAAATAAACTAGAAAAATAAAACTCATTTATAATAAAAAGAGTGTATTTATAAGGCAAGATACTACATATTAAATACTAATAAAATGTAAAATAACTACAACCAACGTTCAAACTTCATAGACAAAGATTCTAATATTATAGTCCACAAATAATTGTTTTACGTTTGAGTGTTTTGAGACCGAAAATATCTCGTAGTACCCACGACACAAGACAATCTTATGCCCGTCTTCACAAACAACAGCTCTTTGCGAAGTGTCGAATTTTGTGTACATGATTGGACTTTTGTTTTATAGCATACACCGGCAAACGAGCAAGTGCGTCACCTGATTGTAAGTGATCTCCACCGCCCATGTATGCCCACCACCAGAAGAATCATGGGCGCGTTGCCTACCTTAAAGAAAAGGGATAATTAGGGATTGGGAAGGGGAGGGGATTTGGGCTGCCGGATATCTCACTCACCGTACGAAACGCAGCAGCAAGCTGCTACTTTACATCGGTATCCTGTAAGACAGTGGTAACGACCCCGTCGAGCTAGCTTATTCATGCTGTAGACAAAACTGTCTACAGCGTGGCTCTACCACTTTTATCTAGTGCCAAAAACTAACCAATGACGTTTAGAGAATTCGTCACTATGCGTTCGCACTCACTATGAGGTCTCATAGTAACGTTTATGAATACAGGGGTTAGTGTGGTCAGGTCTATGTGTGTGAATGTTGGATATATTTATTTCATACATATTTTGTGAACTACATAATTTGTTGACCTTAATTCGACTAATATTTTACAAATATGTTAGGGATAGTTTTATTTTTTCTAGAGCACCTTAAAATTATACAAATACGGTTAACATAGACGGTCAAAGCGATAACCAAGACATTTAATTCGTCAGTACTAGCGCGCGAAATTACAATGTTTTTTTTAAATTGTCAATAAAATAATTTCGCGAAAATAATCACAATGGATACAGGAAATAATAATGAAAACTAAAAATATTGCTTTTATTGAGTTATTTTAATGTAAAAAAAATAAAAATTATTTTATGGACATTTATAAATTTGTTAATTACTATGATTATTTAGTAGATGTAGATTGTTTGCGTAAATTTAAATTTCAACGATTTTCATATCGAAGAATCGAGATGCAATTTTTTCAAAAATAGAATCACAGATGAATTAAATTTCGAAGAGTACACGTTTTAGAAGAGTTTAGTTGACGCTACACATTGCGTTAATTTGCATACAGCCGATATTTTTAAAATGAAAAACCGGCCAATGATGAGTCTTACTCGCTCACCGAGGGTTCCATACATCCTTTGATTTTCTACTGTTTCTTATTTTTACTATTTCTCAGAATGTGTAGCATAATTACACATATTCTGTAAAAATGTCAGTAACCTATTACGGTTTAAAAAATAGAGAGCATTTTAAGTATAGAACATAGAAGACGTGGCGTAGGCTTCGTCTGGTGTTACCATATGTTATTAATTTGCAAATTTTACTTTTTATTTCACTATTTATATGACCAGATAGAATTTTATTTTCTTTCTTTCTTTCTATAATAGGATTGGTATTGGTATGGAACCCCAAAAACTACGCGTCGCTTGGCGCCGCCGAGTTTTTTGTTTTCGTTGCACTAACATAGACCTTATTCATAAACTTATAAGGTTAAATTTCACATCTGCTTCCACGCCGACCTTCTACCCGCTAATGCCTAAATAAACTTTGGTTTAATTTTGATATAATAAAATTATTAGACGATAATTATTTTGCTGTCGGTACTCGCGACAGTTATCAAAAAAATATATTCGAAACGAGTATAATAAATAATACAAAAATTCAGTTGGTTTGTTAAAAAAATGGAATACGATTATACTTCCAAATTAAATTAATAAATTCGTTCAAACTGTTCAGTCGCTCTATACACAAAAAATAACACTGGTCTGCAACGAAATCCTCCTTCAAAACATTTTGTCATAAATATGTAGATTTTGATGCTCTGAATCTGTTTCCGATGTCCGATTTTTTCTATCACGTCTAGATTTTTTGATATGATTTTTTTCCAAAATATCATAAATATTTAGGTTATTTTTAATTCGTTTTATGCGTTCACATTATAAACAATGTATATACGTACGAAATAGGTTTTTGCTAGTCCTAAGAGAAAGAAGGAAAGTGCCGAAAGTGATTTCTATGGTAGAACATATGCGCCTGCGCAGTATTTACTGTTACTTTAGAACAGTTAGTTGGAAACTTGTCTTTTAATTGTTTACTTTCTATATCAAATACTTTAGTAAGTTTTGCTCAAAATTCATATTATATTTACATTTTTTTTTAAGTATTTTATGTGTAGGTTATCCATTTTTTTGTAAACAGAGATAATAAATATAAAATAGTTTTTTTTTAATTGAATTTCATTCAAATTTAGGTTCAAAAATGCCGCGCACTTGTAAAAATACTACAGACTGTTTTTGCTACATTTGTGGTGAGTTTACTATAAAAACACAGCGAAATGCGACAACAGATCTTGTTAAAAAAGCTTATCAGCTTTATTTTGGATTCTCTATCGATGAGAGGGATAAAAGTTGGTTATCAAAATTTTACTGTAACAGTTGTTCAAGAACGTTGAGAGGTTGACCTCAAGAAAGTCACACATCTATGCCGTATACGATGCCAATGCTTTGGAGTTAACCTCAGAATCATGAAAACGACTGTTATTTCTGCATGACATCAATACGAGGATTCTCGAAAAAAAAAACAAGACTGTATGTATATCCAAACATCCACAACAACATACTACTACCGACAAATCATTCGAAAGCTTCTTTTGCTTATAAAGCTTTAGGATGCAATATGCTACTTAAAATTCGTTTTTTGGACTCGTATGTACATTTCTTTCCGTAAAATCTCGGTGCCGTATCAGATGAGCCTGGTGACAGGTTTCATCAGGATATTATGCATATTGAAAGATACTACAATGGAAAATGGTCAGCAGCAATGCTTACTGATTTTTGTTGCTCGATTCGCCGAGAAACTTCGATGGAAATGATGATAAACTAAAAAACTACAAAATTACTTGAATTGTATTACCATAATAAGATAATTATACTGATATTTCTATAACTTGTGACTGTAAAATTAGCATTTTTCGCTGTAAAACTTAGACCGTAGTCTTTTTTAACTTTTTTGTAATTGTGGTTAATGTGAAAATATCGTTTTTTAATTAAATGGACATTATACACAAAATGTATGTGCTGTATGTATTTGCATGTTATATTCTGTGTTTAGAGCACCAAATCTAACGTTATCATGCATGAAAACACAGAGGAGGAAAAAAAAATTTTTTTTTGCAGACCAGTGTAATTATGTAAAAAATATAACTACTTCTTAAAACTAATTACTGCACGATATAAAAAATTACGTGTTCAAATGTACGTCCATTATCCAATTTTCTGTTGGGAAATTGCTGCTAAAAATGTGGTTTATTATGATGGGAATTTTTAATTAACTATATTACGAATTATCTATATTGTTTTTTACACATTAATTTTCTATCATAATTAAAAATACTTTTTTTGTTTAATAATTTACATGTTTCCTTTATATTATGCTAATGCTATGATGTGAAAATATAAATTCATATGTAAATGCTTTTTATTTCTATATTAGTTTTTTTTTATGTACATAGTTATTTTTTTTTATTATGTGCGAGGAGGTGACCACACAGTCATATCTCAAATTTTAGTTAGGAGTGGGTTGGGGAGTTATTTTTTAGATAAATAAGGCGAGGACCAATGTAGGTTAAATTTACTGGAACATAGAATTATGATACAAAGCACTTTGAGTCACTCGGGTCATGGGGAGGCAATTGCCACCTTTGTAAACCCCCGCCCTCCTGAAACCCCCCACGAGTCCATAAATAAATAATAACACTACCAAGAACATTGAACTACAATCTGCATGGACCTGGACTGCGCATACCGAAACGTAACAAATAAATAAATAATACTTATTAATTTTATTGAAAGACATCCCAATTAGGACATTATTTGAATTCCAGTTTTCGAGAGTTATTAGATATACATTATACGTTTATCCTTCGTTGAAATTAAGAATGAAATTAAAAAAAAATCGTATAATTTCTTAAAATTCAAAATAATATAATAGGAAACTGTCATTAACAGTTAGTTCACACGATTCAATATTACTTGATTCAAGTCAATTCTGTTTGACCCGCTGTTACGTCGACGTGACACGATAATTTTTTCAAACTATGATGTTGATAAATAAAGGTATCAGTTCTTTTTTATTTATGGCTTTCGCATTATTATCCATTTCTAAGTAATTTTTACAAGAACGATGATACACGGGTGCGGTCGATTTCAAGGTCTTGCCGGAGTTTTGGTGTTAACTCCTTTCAGTACGATGCTTAATTCACTTATTTCAATGTTTCCATACACTGTTCATCACCGTCAATGTTTATTGAACAAATCCGCACCACTTTTATACAACAAACACAACTCTAGTTTATGAAATAAAATAAGCAATGAACAGCACTGTCAGAATTCCCGCCAAAAACCAAATGGTATCAGTTATCGTCTCTGTATATTTAGTCTGTAAATATATTTTTTTATTCACAATTCTTTCAAAATACCATAATATGGTCTCTAGAAACGGTAGACAAGTTGTCGTCTATGGTCAAATACATGTTGAATGAAAAAAACATGGCGGTCGATGACAGGAAATGCCATATGTCATGGGAATCGTACAATTCCAATAGAGAGCATACTCGGTTGTTTTGGCGCGATTGGGCTGGCGTGAGCTGAAAAAAAAAACACAAAAAAAATAGTTTTTTTTTTATCAAGTCTCGGCAAAGTGACTACGCCACACCTGATGGTAAGTGTAGCGCAATCCAAGAATAGTGTCGACCAACGACAAACAATGCGTCCATCGTAGGTCGGCAAGATCATGCCGGCCTGCCTAACTGCTTCTTCACACTCCGTTTAAAGGACCCCATATTATAGGAAGGAGGGAACACGTGTGCTTAACCCCCGAGAAAAGAGAGGTTTTTGATGTGTCTACCTGTAATTATGTGTCTGTGGCACTGTAACGCTTAACCGAATAGACAGAATCGAATGCGATTTTTTTATATATTTTTTATAGCATAAGCCGGCAAACGATCAAGTGAGTCACATGGTGGTAAGTGATCTCCACCGCCCATGCACGCCCACAATACTAGAAGAATCATGGGCGCATTACCGACCTTAAAGGAAAGGGATAATTAGGGATTGGGAAGGGGAGGGGATTTGGGCTTCCGGATATCTCACTCACCGTACGAAATGCAGCAGCAAGCCGTTACTTGTCTTCGCTTTTCTGTGAGACAGTGGTAACCCGGTCGAGCCGGCCCATTTATGTAGACAAAACTGTCTACAGCGTGGCTCTACCACTCAAAATTTGTTATTTTTAAATTTTATTTGTTAGGATGCCATCCATAATGTTCCGTGAAAATTTCTTCCAGATATATATTATGGTTCAAAAGAACCCTTAAACGGCAGGACAGACAGATAGACAGCCTAGGCTTCGACTTAATAATACTGTTCTAGGGATGTTGATAGAATATTGCATCGATATTTTTTTATTCGTTAATAGGCTTGCGTTTGGCCTATATCTCGCCTGATGATAATTGGCGATATATTTTAAATCCGCAGTTTTTATTAGTCATCGAAATCATATTTAATGCGATATTTTTTTAAATAGGATGCCAATGAAATGTGGACCGAATCTGAACTGAAAAAGGTCATCCAAATATCAAGCCGATATATCGATATGGTCTTCTCAATATCTCAAAATCGATATTGATACTTTTCAAAAATATCGATACGATATAAAATGGTAATTTATTGCACGACTGACTTGTCCATATTGTTAAATTAACTATTTGGCATTTATTTAGGTCTCTTGATAAAGATCCCGTATCGATAAATCCTATTTAAAACAACACTTACCGCCCAGTTAGTGCTTTGGTCAAGGTAAAAATAACTCGATCCAAACCAAACGCCGTATGTCATTACGATGTACACCCAACTGTAATAAAAACACGATATCACAATAAGGTAGTTGACTTTTTTTTTTCTTTATTAAATCGAGTAAGTTACGTTACCAAAAACTTTTTTTTTATAACATAGGCCGGCAAACGAGCAAGTGGGTCACTCGATGGTAAGTGATCTCCACCGCCCATGTACGCCCACCACCAGAAGAATCATGGGCGCGTTGCCGACCTTAAAAGAAAGGGATAATCAGGAATTGGGAGGGGAGGGGATTTGGGCTTCCGGATATCTCACTCCCCGTACGAAACGCAACAGCAAGCCGCTACTTTACGTCGGTTTTCTGTGAGACAGTGTAACGACCCGATCGAGCCGACCCATTCATGCTGTAGACAAAACAGTCTACAGCGTGGCTCTACCTACTAAAAAAGAAATTTATTAATCCATCCAAAAACAACTGTTTCAAGGCATTCATATCTGATGGAAGGGGTACCTAGGGTTAAGGGCTTAGGGCTTACTTAGGGGGAGGGGTAGCAACAGCGTGTAAGCACTGTTGTGTTTCTGTTTGAAGGACATTGAAGCCAGTGTAATTACTGGGTATTATGAGACTTAACATCTTATGTCTCGGGGTGACGAGCGCAGTTCAGTGCCATGCAGTGCTTTGTAATTCAACGTTCTGTGAGATGTTGCTTCTGTTTATGGACAGGCGCGGCGCTTGTTTTTTTATCCGAGCACGGCAAAGTGACTGCACCACACCTGATGGTAAGCGTAGTGCAGTCCAAAAAACCAGCGACCACGGACAAACAATGAGTTTATCGGTGGTCACCAGAGTCATAGCGGCCTGTATAAATGCTTCTTCCCAGCATAGCTTACCATCAGGCGAGCGGCTTGCTCGTCTCGTCATTCAATCAAATAAAAAAAATAGATGTTTGTATTCACCTGTACCATCTGATGGACTCGCGGTGTAATAACTTCATTACAATGTAGAACAGAGTGTACAGGAACAAATTGCTCATCAACACTAACAGTAAGTGCGATGCGAAGTCGCGCGAGTGTTGGGCGACACTGTAACAAACATAGTGGTACTTCTGTAGACATTACAATACAGTGTCATTTCTGTAGACATTACAATACAGTGTCGTTTCTGTAGATATGAAAATATAGTGTCATTTCTGTAGACATGACAATACAGTGCCATTTCTGTAGACACGAAAATAGCAGTGTTATTTCTGTAGACATTACAATACAGTGTCATATCTGTAGACATGGCAATACATTGTAATTTCTGTAGACATGACAATACAGTGTCATTTCTGTAGACACAATAATACAGTGTCATTTCTGTAGACATGACAATACAGTGTCATTTCTGTAGACACAATAATACAGTGTCATTTCTATAGACATGACGATACAGTGTAATTTCTGTAGATATGACAATATAGTGTCATTTCTGTGGACATTACAATACAGTGTCATTTCTATAGACATGGCAATACAGTGTCATTTCTGTAGACACAAACAGCCAGTGTATTTTTTAATTCTGATTCGACAAAGTTACTACGCCACACCTCAAAATAATTTGCTGATAGAATTCATATCCGCCCGGATAGTGACCACTAGTGTTAAAACCTGCCATAGTGATCCACACGCTTTGTGTAGATCGCGTTCCAGGGTCAGCCAGTGTACATCCGGTTCTCCCGAGGGGTTTGCGACATGGCTTGATGATTGGTTGGGGCGGGTATAGGAGTACATCCTCGTATCCCTGTGCCTGCATCGGTCATCGCTTGTCCTGTCGCAGGACCCTCGAATCGCTTGTTCCCTCTCCGAAGATGGATGACTCTGGTGACCACTGATAAACTAACTGCTTATCGGTGGTCGCTGGTTTTTTGGACTCCACTACGCTTACCATCAGGTGTACTCACACTTTGCCGTGCTCTGGTGATGGTATTGGGAATGTCGCACTCACCCATAAGCGGCTATGGCCCAGTTGGCCAGGTTGGCTATGACCAACAAGACGCAGCGGCCGCAGTAGGTGGGCGTGATGGCCGCCAGTGGGCGGTACGATAGCTCACGGACCGCCCGGTATATCACACCAGCATCTGATAAACGTACACGGTGAATGGTTACACACTGGACGTGAGCTATATGTGTGTTTTTGAAGTGATAACTTCTTATGGGAGGGTGAACCGAAACGTTCCGTAACGCGAGCGGTCCATCGACCAGCCAGCGTTAGCCGACCTCCCTGGAACATTGATAATTTCTAAGTCCCAGGTGGCGCCACACAGTGACCAGTCAGCTTGGACCGGACTTTGACACGACTTTGAAACGACTTTGCCACGACTTTGCCACGACTTTACCACGACTTTGAGACGACTTTGAAACGACTTTGCCACGACTTTAAGACGACTTTGACACGGCTTTGACACGACTGTGACACGACTTTGACACGGCTTTGATACTTCTTTGACACGGCTTTGACACGACTTTGACACGACTTTGACACGACTTCTACACGACTTTGACACGGCTTTGGCACGACTTTGACACGACTTTGATACGACTTTGACACGTCTTTGACATGACTTTGACACGACTTTAACACGGCTTTGACACGACTTTAACACGGCTTTGACACGACTTTGACACGACTTCGACACGTCTTTGACACGACTTCGACTCGACTTTGACACGGCTTTGCCACGACTTTGCCACGGCTTTGACACGACTTTGACACGACTTTGATACAACTTTGACACGACTTCGACATGACTTTGACACGATTTTGACACGGCTGTAACACGACTTTAATACTGTTTTGGCACAACTTTGACACGACTTTGATACGACTTTGACACGTCTTTGACACGACTTCGACATGACTTTGACACGACTTTGACACGGTTTTGACACGACTTTAACACGACTTTGACAGGGCTTTGACGGGACTTCGTAACGTAACGCGTTACGGAAAGCCAGACAGAGTGGCGCCGTAACGTAACGCTTTAAGGCGCCACTCTGTCTGGCTTCCCTTTCTCTCACGCATACGGTAGCAGTAGGCAGGCTCCTCTGCTCTCACTTTAACCCACATTATTTTAAGTTATCATTTCTGTCGAGCGTCCCGAGACGCACACTTTTTTTTTTTTTATAGCATAGTCCGGCAAACGAGCAAGTGGGTCACCTGATGGTAAGTGATCACCACCGCCCATGTACGCCCACCACCAGAAGAATCATGGGCGCGTTGCCGACCTTAAAGGAAAAGAATAATTAGGGATTGGGAAGGGATACGGGATTCCGGATATCTCACTGACCGTACGAAACGCAGCAGCAAGCCGCTACTTTACGTCGGTTTTCTGTGAGACAGTGGTAACGACCCGGTCGAGCCAGCCCATTCATGCTGTAGACAAAACTGTCTACAGCGTGGCTCTACCACTCAACTCACTCAATTAATAAATACACCCAACAGTCACATACATAGTACTGACCCCACAGTAAGATACGAGTCTTGTGTCGTGGGTATCAGGAACTACGAGACACTTTCCCTCTCACAACACCCAGACCCCGAGACAAATATTAGTGGATCACACGTCCATTTGTCTCGGTGCGGGGATCGAACCCGCGGCCTCTCGCTTCACAGCCGGCTACTCTACGCTACTCAATGCATTTAAATCGTCACAGTTATACATGAACATGCATAAATATATATAGATATTATCCAGTGGTAGAGCCACGCTGTAAACAGCTTTGTCTATAGCATGAATGGGCTGGCTCGACCGGGTCGTTACCACTGTCGCACGGAAAACCGACGTAAAGTAGCGGCTTGCTGCTGCGTTTCGTACGGTGAGTGAGACATCCGGAATCTCAAATCCCCTTCCCTTCCCAATTCCTTTAAGGTCGGCAACGCGCCCATGATTCTTCTGGTATTGTGGGCGTACATGGACGGTGGAGATCACACCTTTAGGTGACCCACATGCTTGTTTGCCGGTCTATGCTGTAAAAAAATACAACAAATGAAATAAGAATCTCCTTTATGAAATCGGTTCAAAAATCACTTACCTAATTTGAATCGTCCCAAATAATAAATCTGAAAGGTCATCACCAAACACGTGACCAAATGTAGGACAGTGAAAGCGATCCAGAAGTATACGTTCGCGTTCAAGACACCCACAAGACCTGTAACAATAGAATTACTGAGCATTATGAGACAGGTTGGCTAGGCGTATCTAAAAAATACAATAATTTCTATAAACATGTAAATGTAAAATTTTATTTGTATGCAAAATTTCATCCAAATTTGTCGAGCCGTTTTCGAGAAACCAATGGCATATTTATTTATTTAGATAAGGGAATAAACAAACAAACGGAGTTAACAATAGTTGTATAACATTCAATACAAGCATTGTAAACAAATAGTAATCGCAACTCTGGTTATATGCAACCACCGCATATGCCACATTATTGAAACAAATTAAAAATTAAATTAACAATCATTAAAAATTTAAATACAAGCAACACAATTCAAATTATAACATAATTAAATAACAGGTTCACTATCAAATAAAATAATAAAAAAGAGAAATATTATACAAATGTATATTTCAAAGTTCAATCTTACTTAATATTTTATTCTTAAATTGTATATCTGGCTACTTATACATACATTTACTACATAAGTAAAAAGAGATTGCTTTAAACTTCAGAGTGATATTGATCGGCTCTCAGAGTACTATAAGCGTAACAGAATCAGCGTGAATGTGGATAAATGTGTACATATTACATTCACTCGTAAAATAAATCGCGTAATGTATAACTATTCCATCAATGGAAATCCCATAAAGCAAGTTACTGAAGTAAAGGACCTTGGGGTTATTTTAGATAGTAAAATGTTATATGATAAACATATCGATTCAGCAGTTGAAAGAGCATATAGAGGATTAGGACTTGTAAGGCGAGTATGCAGGCCATTCACGGACATCTCTTGCTTGAAAATGGTCTATTACGCTTACGTGCGTAGTTTGTTGGAATTTGGAAGCGTCATTTGGTCGCCTTGTTATTCGGTGTATATTAATAAAATTGAGAGAATTCAGAAGAACTTTATAAATTTCTTAAAATACCAAACCAAAACCAACTTCTTTACATATGAACAAGCCTGTGAACATTTCGACATGATTAGTTTGTCTAACAGAAGAAAACTATTAGATATGACCTTTCTCCACGACATAGTCAACTCCAGACTAGATTGTTCTACCCTAACGTCGTACTTTGGTTTGAAAGTGCCGTACCATGCCCCCAGAAAAGCCTGTTACAACGTCTTTTATGTTCCAAAAAGCCACACTAATTATGGACAAAATGAAATGGTCTCCCGTCTGACTTCTACATATAATACGCTTTTTAGTAACATTGATATTTACGCATTCTCCAAGCAGGTCTTTAAAGTTAAAATTCTAAAACAATTATCCCGTTAAATTATCTGTATTCTAATGTATTGTTTTCTAATAATTTTTATGCTATATCCATATTTTCTTATATATATTTATATAATTACCCACTCACCCACACATACACACGAAATCATTATTATATTTTTTAATCTCACTAACAACTGCAGGTGTATCTCTCAGCACTTCCCCTCACCACGACTGAAGTAATTGTTTATTATAATTTATGTAGTGATATCCTGTAATTGGCGAAGAAATGCAGAACATGTATAAAATTTTCTTGTGTAGTATATAAGCTGTTGGATGTCCAAATAAATAAAATAAAATAAATAAAATAAATACATTTACTACATAAGTAGTAAATGTATGTATGTAGTAAATGTATGTACATTTTCTGCTTATACATATTATGAGAAATTTTGATGTTTTTGAGTTTGGATGTTTGTGAGTTTGGATGTTTGTGAGTTTGGATGTTTGTGAGTTCGGATGTTTGTAAGTTTGGATGTTTGTAAGTTTGGATGGTTGTTAGTTTGGATGTTAGTGAAATTGGGGCGTTAGAGTTTTGATGTTTGTGAGTTTGGATGTTTGTGATTTTATTTGTAAGTTTGGATGTTTTTGAATTCGGGTGTTTACAAATCAATCTCGCTCTAACGGTCAAACAGATTTGAACGAAAAGGGAGAGGAGGGGGGGGGGGGGTGTAAAATAAACTTACCAACGAATATAATAAGTGCCAGCACTCCGAATGTGGCGTGTGCTCGCGCGTTGATGTCCGGATGTCTACACTGATATATCTTTACCATGCACAGGACTGACGTCACATACATGAACGATGTGTCTGGAAAAATACACAAGTGGTAGAGCCACGTACAGCTTTGTCTACAGCGTGAAAGGGACCGACGTGAAACGTTTTACTGGTGGGAGGATACTTGTATCCGACCGGATAGCGACCACCGTACACTGGTGCTAAAACCTGCCATAGTGGCCCACCTTGTGTGGGTCGCGTTCCAGGGTCAGCCAGTGTATATCCGGTTCTCCCCAGGGGGCTTGCCCCCTGATCCTAACCCTTTTCCCATTACTTTTTCCTTCCCCTCCCCCTTGGCCCTTTGGCAGGCCGGCATGATCTTGCCGACCTACGATGCACACATTGTTTATCGTTGGTCGACACTATTCTTGGATTGCGCTACACTTACCATCAGGTGTAGCGTAGTCACTTTGCCGAGCTAGGATAGAAAAAAAAAATTACAACAGCTTCTTTTTATTTAATTAGATAAGACAAGCAAGTGGCTCGCCTGATGGTAAGCGCTACGCCTGCCCATAAATAAAAGCAACACCACACAGAACTTTGAATTACAAAGCACTGCATGGCACTGAACTGCGCTCGTCCCCCCGAGACATAGGATGTTAAGTCTCATAATGACTTCAATGTCCTTCAAACCGAAACACAACAGTGCTTACACACTGTTGTTTAGCGGCAGAAATAGACGGCGCGGTGGTACCAACCCAGACGGCCTCTCGCATACGAGGGACCTACCACCTTGTAAGGTCAATATAAATGTATAAACAACTCACCGAACTGAAAGTTCATGCTATTAGGACACACGTGGTAGGCGGCAGAGAGCAATCCTTCACTCACCAGAGCGATGCCCATCGCGTACAACAATCCGAAGTGTTGCGGGATGCCGAGCTCTTTCTACAACAGTTCGGTTCAATTGTGATATCATGTGATATCACGCATAATCTGATATCACATGAAATCACGTACAATACTGTGATATCACGTACAATTAATTCTAAATAGCATATCAATTGTCGTTGGTATCCTAGTCCGTGAATCCCTTCACTTAAGGATGCCCTCCCTTTTCCCCTGCTTGTTGGTGTGCATTTTCCTGCCAGCCTCTAGCTCGGCGATTATTCCAAAGTTCCCTTAATTCTAAGTTAGTCTTATTAATGACAAATGTTCTGTACCTGACCTGTCATAAGCGCTTTCTTAGCCTACATGATTAATAAAGATTTTGATTTTGATTGAATAATTAAATTCATATTTTCGTAGCACACCGATTTAATTCCAATGAAGAAAAATAAAACAGAAAAATAGTCATGTCAAGTTAAAAACAAAGAACGGGAGCATTTATTTAAAAACACTTTTAACATTTTGTGAGTGGTAGAGCCAAGCTGTAGACAGTCTTGTCTACAGCTTGAATGGACTGGCTCGACCGGGTCGTAAACACTGTCTCACAGAATACTGACGTAAAGTAGCGGCTTGCTGCTGCGTTTCGTACGGTGAGTGAGATAACCGGAAGCCCAAATCCCCCTCGCCTTTCCAATCCCTAATTATCCCTTTCAATTAAGGTCGGCAACGCACCGATGATTCTTCTGGTATTGTGACGTACATAGGCAGTGGAGATCACTTAACATCAGCCACCCACACGTTTGCCGGCCTATGCTATAAAAAAAACAATAATCACAGCCACAAGAAATCACGTGATATCACATATTCATTTCGTTCACTTGAAAAAACAATATATTCACACTATCTATACAAATAAATAAAATTGGAGTTTCTGTTTGTAATATTAAAATAACCGCTTTATACTAAGTGCATTTGGATGTATACACGGTACATATATCAAAACAACATTTTTTACTATTTTTGTCTGTCTGTCTGTTTGTTTCAGCTAATCTTTGAAATGGCTGAACTGAATGAGGCTTTCACTGGCAGATAGCTGATGTAACAAATAGTAACTTGGCTACTTTTATTTTAGAAAGAAAATAGGATCTCACGAAAAAAATTAAAACCAATGAAAATTTTAATAATATTCGATTCTAATATGTATAAAACACCTTGATATGGGTTTCACAAATTTAATTCAATTTTTACAACGAGTACAATTACATTTTTCTGTATTATACATATCCCACTGGTGGGCACGGGCCTCCTCTACTGAATAAGAGGGATTAGGCCTTAGTCCACCACGCTGGCCTAATGCGGGTTGGCAGACTTCACATACCTTCGAAAAATCTTATCGAGTTCTCAGGTATGCAGGTTTCCTCACGATGTTTCCTTCACCGTTAAAGCAAGCGATAATCAACAATTAATATACACGTAACTTAGAAAAGTCAGTGGTGTATGCTCTTGGGGCTGGTTTCGAACCTGCGACTTTCGTTTCGACAGTCCATACCACTCCCCGCTGAGCTATCGCTGCTTAAACCAATTGTGGATAACAGCTAGTTTCAGATAAACATATATACATAAATCACATAATTAAACCTTACCTGTGCGATGCTTCCCGCCCTGTGAGCGTTATGCCGTCTCCACACCTGGCACAGGAACAGTAAGCCCAGCATCACGTATCCGAGGTTCGAGAACACGTGGTTGAAATCAGACAGCACCATCAGAGGATGTGCGCAGAGGAAATTGAAATAGCACAGGTCTTGGTTGCCTGATTGATTTAATAACTAAAACAAAACAAAAAATTGAATGACGAGACGAGCAAGGTGCTCGCCTGATGGTAAGCCTGTAATCAGAAGCAACACCACACAGAACGTTGAATTACAAAGCACTGCATGGCACTGAACTGCGCTCGTCACCCCGAGACATAAGATTTATGCCCAGTAATTTCACTGGCTTCAATGTCCTTCAAACCGAAACACAACAACGCTTACACATTGTTGCTTGGCGGCTGAAATAGACGGCGCGGTGGTACCAACCCAGACGGCCTCTCGCATACGAGGGACCTACTTATCTTGTAAAACCTTGTTGTGTATAGGCAGAAGGGATAAAAGTGATTCTGGCTTTATGAAGTTTCATTAATTGCAATTTTTTTAGTGGTATCGAGTTTGTAATCATCAGCACTACCACCTATATTCATTTTCGGAAGCGTTTCCCTTACACCCTGTATCATCATCATCATCATCATCAGCCACAGGACGTCCACTGCTGAACATAGGCCTCCCCCAAAGATTTCCAGACCGACCTGTTGAAGCGGCCTGAATCCAGCGACTTCCTGCGACCTTTATCAGGTCGTCTGTCCACCTTGTAGGTGGACGTCCAACGGTGCGCTTGCCAGTAAGCGGCCTCCATTCCAGAACTTTGTATAGTAGTGAATAATATGAACTCACCCTCTGATAAGTGACAACAAGTTGTATAACAGGAAGTGTGTAAAACACTGCCACAGTCAGCACGTTCCATAGATACATGTTGGATCTAGTCGACAACACTTTAGGGCGACATCTGTGGACGAAAGCAGGACTGTTTTTAACTGACAAAAAGAGCGAGGAAATTGTCAATTCGACACCTAAATTTGTTGTTGCGTATGACGAGCCGACCGTTTTACTAGCCCTGTATTATAAACGTCCCACTGCTGGGCACGGGTCTCCTCTACTGAATGAGAGAGATTAGGCCTTAGTCCACCACGCTGGCCTAATGCGGGTTGGCAGACTTCACATACCTTCGAAAAATCTTATCGAATTCTCAGGTATGCAGGTTTCCTCACGATGTTGCCTTCACCGTTAAAGCGAGCGATAATTAACAATTAATATACACGTTACTTAGAAAAGTCAGTGGTGTATGCTCTTACCGAGCTTAACTCGGCGAAATAACTGGGGGGTGCGCTATGCTACTGTGGACAACGGGCCAATCAGAGGCGCCGCAGGCAAATATTCATTAGTATGTACTCATTTCGTGCCCATTTCCAGTTCATTGTTTTTATGTTTTATATGTTACTAGCTTTTGCTCGCGGCTCCGCCCGCGTGAACGTTTAAAATTGACAAAGTTTCATACAAACTTCCATCCCCTATTTTATCCCCTTGGGGGTAGAATTTATCAAAAACCTTTCTTAGCGGATGCCTACGTCATAACATCTACCTGCATGCCAAATTTCAGCCCGATCCCTCCAGTGGTTTGGGATGTGCGTTGATAGATAACTATATCAGTCAGTCACCTTTGAGTTTTATATATTTAGAAGTAGGCTAAGTTAAGTCTCTATAAATAGATGTAAGTGTGAATATTAGATTTAAATAGTGCCTAATTGTGGGACTGCACGCATTCCAATAACAACTCCGCTTAAAGAAATAAAATCCGCCATGTTTTTGGCAAGACGGCGTTTTATTTATCAGTGTCCACGACCTTTCACGAATGGTAAAGCCACGCTGTAGACAGTTTTGTCTACAGCATGAATGGTTTGGCTCGACCGGGACGTTACCACTGTCTCACAGAAAACCGACGTAAATTAGCGGCTTGCTGCTGCGTTTCGTACGGTGAGTGAGATATCCGGAAGCCCAAATCCCCTCCCCTTCCCAATCCCTTATTATCCCTTTCCTTTAAGGTCGGCAACGCGCCCATGATTCTTCTGGTGGTGGGCGTACATGGGCGGTGGAGATCACTTACCATCAGGTGACCCACTTGCTCGATGCCGGCCTATGCAATAAAAAAAAAACAGGATTATCTGAGCAGGTAACGTCGCAGACATTTGTATTTATTTCCTTGTTTATATAACCACGCATAACATTATAGAAAAAATATATAAACAGACAAATTAACTTCTCCGTTTTTCCGTCGGTTTTTTTTTTATCTTGGCTCGGCAAAGTGACTACGCTACACCTGATGGTAAATGTAGCGCAATCCAAGAATAATGTCGACCAACGATAAACAACGTGTCCATCGTAGGTAGGCAAGATCATGCCGGCCTGCCAAAGGACCAAGGGGGAGGGGAAGGAAAAAGGGATGGGATCAGGGGACAAGCCCCCTGGGGAGAACCGGATATACTCTAGCTGACCCTGGAACGCGACCCACACAAGTTGGGTCACTATGCCAGGTTTTAGCACCAGTGTACGGTGGTCGCTATCCGGTCAGATACGAATATCCTTCCAACTTTATTTATTCGATAAAGAATGCAATAATTTTATCGAATAAAAAAAAAATTGTAATCGGTCCAAATTTGGCAGGCAAAAAATATATAAACAGATGAATTAACTACATTCTAGTCTATAATTGAAACCAACGGCAACGATTTTTTCTTTAGTTATTTTTTCTTAACTTACCTCGCTAAGTTGGCCACACACAGTTTCCCACCAAGTCGGTATAAATCTTTCTCAGTATTGATATCGTCCAACGTTGAAAAATCAGATTCTGTGTCAGACGAAGAACTGCATTCTGTTGGAAAATTGATGAATATATATAAAATAAATAAAAATATAACCACCTTTTATTTCCTACAAATTATATACTTTTTTTACTAGCACTGTATAATATACGTCCCACTGCTGGGCACGGGCCTCCTCTACTGAATGAGAGGGATTAGGCCTTAGTCCACCACGCTGGCCTAATGCGGGTTGGCAGACTTCACATACCTTCGAAAATTTTTATCGAGTTCTCAGGTATGCAGGTTTCCTCACGATGTTTCCTTCACCGTTAAAGCAAGCGATAATTACCTACTTTACATTGTTTTTTTTTGAGTTACTAATTTATAATACGCTTAACCTGTTTGTTTACATTTCTGCTTTACTTATTTATTTATTTAAACTTTATATACATAACATGTATAAAGGCGGACCTAATGCCAGAGGCATTCTCTACCAGTCTACCCTTGGGTGATGCAGAAACGAGTTAATGTGGGTGTATATAAATTTATTATAATTAAGCAGCGATAGCTCAGCGGGGAGTGGTATGGACTGTCGAGACGAAAGTCGCAGATTCGAAACCAGCACCAAGAGCATACACCACTGGCTTTTCTAAGTAACGTGTATATTAATTGTTAATTATCGCTTGCTTTAACGGTGAAGGAAACATCGTGTGGAAACCTGCATACCTGAGAACTCGATAAGATTTTTCGAAGGTATGTGAAGTCTGCCAACCCGCATTAGGCCAGCGTGGTAGGCTAAGGCCTAATCCCTCTCATTCAGTAGAGGAGGCCCGTGCCCAGCTACGTCCCCTTGCCCGTGGGACGTATATACACAGGGCTATTAAAAAAGAAAAAGAAAAAAATATATAAATTGTCGAAAAAGAAAAGAGAAAAAAGCAATACTGACAAAAAAATAGTAAATGGACATGTGCCCGGTATGATGATAGACTCGCCCCCTACCCCATCATGGGACGGAAATAACCTTAACGAAATGTGCACGGCGTGCTATTTACACCTCTGTTTACCTCTTCGGGTATTACAGGCGTGAGTGAGTGCGTGAAGGTAAAACAATAGTAGCAGACCCGGCCACAGGTTGCTGTGGCTAAGGTATATGTTAAATTATATTGTAGTAAACAATTCAATACAGTGTGCGCCATCTATTGGATACTTACTCAATCCAGACGATAGATTACCTTACACCGCCATCTGTTAGAATCTTATGGAACTCACAGATAATTATAACTAATAATTTGCAATAAACATTATTGCGACTATAAATTGAGATATAAAATATCCTATCTCTCAAGTTGGATCAAACTGCACACAGATTGCAAATTTTTAATAAAATCGGTTCAGTAGTTTAGGAGTTCATCGCGGACAAACAACGTGACACGAAATGTTTATATATAAAGACTAGCTTTTGCTCGCGGCTCCGCCCGCGTGAACAGCACTTTCCGGGATAAAAGTAGCCTGTAACCGTCTCCAGGGTCCCATCTATCCATGTAGATAAATTCATCCAAATCGGTTCAGTGTCTTAGGCGTGAAAGCGTAACAAACAAACTCACTTTCGCATTAACTTGCACCCCCCTTTTCATCTCTTATTAACTAAAATTTCCAAAACCTGATGTACAGGCACTGACCTGTATTTTGTGAGGTGACAGTGCCATCCCCCTCCGCGCAGTGACGCGACGTGCTCTCCCCGCTGACGTCCAGCACGTTGACGTGACGTCGACGCGTCGACGGTACCGACTCGTTGTCGTGCGGCGTCGGTTGTACGATAAGGCCGTCTGTATACAAACTCTTTGATATTTCCACGCTTTTAAATATAATTCTTAACTAGATTACAAATGTTCCACGAATTACGTGCAAAATAAAAATAAAATACGTCAACTTATTTCGCGATTCGCCAAAATCATATGTCATTAAAATCATATAATTATAATAACATAAATTATATGTGATATCACATAATACCGGATATCACATGAGGGAAATACAATACCAACCTTTATCATCCAATGTTTTAACGCAAAATATAATTAACTAGTGTTTCCTCGCGACTCCGCCTGCGTGATCTACTTTTTCCAGGATAAAAAGTGGCCTATGTTACTCAGTGATAATGTAGCTTTGTAACGGCAAAATAATTTTTCAAATCGGTCCAGTAGTTATTAAGTTTATTCGTTACATACAAAAATACAAATCTTTCCTCTTTATAATATTAGTGTAGATAAGTACATTTAATTTTTACATGAATATTTCGCATCATACCTTCCTCCTGGCTGTTGTCAGCAGTGATCATCATTTTCCTCCTCTGGCACAGGATGGCAATGATGAAAGCCAGATAGAATGACGCGAAGAATGACAAAACAGCGCCCGCTGCTATCATGTACTCCCGGTATGATATCGTCTCTATTATTCTGAAACTGGAGGATTTTGGCATTTCTTTAATAAGTTACATTTAAAACACCAACAAACTCGCAGGAATAGATAGCTAACCCCATAAGGAACAACTTTTGTTCTACGACTTTTGATAATTTTTTAGATTTTATTTTCATATAAAAATACTCAATACTACTGACTACTGTCTAGCGTAGCGGTAGCGTGGCACTACCACTGCACTATACACACCATCAGGTGCACTGTCGCCACTTTGCCAGTTTTTTTATCCGGGCACGGCAACATGACGTAAGCGTAGTGCATTCCAAAAACCAACAATCGCCGACAAACAATGAGTTTATCGGTGGTCACCAGAATCATGCCAGGGATACAAGGATGTACCCATATACTCGCCCCAACCAACCATCAAGTCATGTCGTAAGCCCCTCGGGAGAACCGGATATACACCGGCTGATTCTGGAACGCGATCCACACGAGGTGTGTGGGTCACTATGGCAGGTTTTAACACCATGTGTACGGTGGTCGTTATACGAGCGGATATAAATATACTACCACCAGCTAAAATACTCTCCGAAGAGGAAGAAGCATTTATACAGGTCGGCATGACTCTGGTGACCACCGATAAACTCACTGTTTGTCGGTGGTCGCTAGTTTTTTGGACTGCACTACGCTTACCATCAGGTGTAGTGCAGTCACTATGCCGTGCACGAGTAAACAAAAAAAAACTAGGATTAAAAATCTCACCTGAACCGCTTGACCCTACCATCATTGGTGGTGACATTGATGCTATCCGACCAGCCGAAGTACTGCGCCATCTTCGGCAGGGTGGTATTACCAACGCGGTCAGTGCAGTCGCCGTCTGATGTCTTCACTATGAACACTATGTAGAAACCGAGGGGGAACGTGTCTTGCTATAGGGGGTGTGGAAAAACAACGAATTTAATAACCCTAATACATAAGCACTCACGCCTGTAACCATCGAATGGATAGGCAGAGGTGTGTACCTACTGGGACACACACATATTTGATTGAATGACGAGACGGGTAAGGCGTTCGCCTTATGGTAAGTACGCCCATAAACAGAAGCAACACCACATAGAACTTTGAATTACAAAGCACTACATGGCACTGAACTGCGTTCGTCACCCCGACGAGAGACATAGAATGTTAAGTCGGGTGGGTCGCGTTCCAGGGTCAGCCAGTGTATATCCGGTTCTCCCCAGGGGGCTTGCCCCCTGATCCTAACCATCTTCCCATCCCTTTCTCCTTCCCCTCCCCCTTGGCCCTTTGGCAGGCCGGCATGATCTTGCCGACCTACGATGGACACATTGTTTATCGTTGGTCGACACTATTCTTGGATTGCGCTACACTTACCATCAGGTGTAGCGTAGTCACTTTGCCGAGCCAGGATAAAAAAAAAAGTCTAATAATTCCCAGTAATTTCACCGGCTTCAATGTCCTTTAAACTGAAACATAACAATGCTTACACACTGTTGCTTGGCAGAAATAGAAAAAGGGGTGGCACCCAGCAGTGGGACAGTTTAATACGGCGCTGGCATTATTATTCTTATCATGATCATATGTCTATAGTCTAGTGAAGTTAAAAAAAAAATAAAACTCACAGTTAAAGTGATCCCACCACGTCGAGTCATAGTTAAATAATAACCATCATAAAGAATATCGCGTTCGTTGTCGAAAACTGGACACTGAAATAAAAATATTACTTTTTATAGCCTGGCATACGAACAAGTGGGTCACCTAATGGTAAGTGATCTCCACCGCCCATGTACGCCTACAATACTAGAAACATCATAGGCGCGTTGCCGACCTTAAAGGGAAGAAATAATTAAGGGATTGGGAAGGGGAGGGGAATTTGGACCTCCGGATCTCTCAATCACCGTACGAAACGCAGCAGCAAGCCGATACTTTACGTCGGTTTTCTCTAAGACAGTGGTAACGACCCGGTCGAGCCAGCCCATGCATGCTGTAGACAAAACTGTCTACAGCGTGGCTCTACCACTAAAACGTGAACTATTTTTTTTTTATTTATAATTCTTTATTGTACATTGGATTACATACATGCAAGAAAAACAGTTAACAATACAGAAGTACAATTGGCGGCCTTATCGCTCAAGGCAATCTCTTCCAGGCAACCATGGGATGGAGAAATAGTAGGAGCCAGAAAGGGTAGGGTACATAAAAGAAAACTACATGTATATACTTTTATTTTCAATACTATATACTAAATAGATAGCTAATATAATATACATAATACATACAAATAATAAATATAATAATAATAAAATCGTAAGCACAACACATACAATCACCTAGTTGGAGAGGTAATGATTCTTCACCATCTTTTTAAATATTGGCAGTGATTGGGCTCGTTTTATATCTACCGGCAAAGCATTCCACAACCGAGTAGCCTGAACAGTGAAGGATTTGTCCATGAAGGAAGTGGAATGCGCCGGCATTTTCAGAGTCAAGTTCTCTGATGATCTTAGAAACTTGTTGTGCGTTGCATCAAGAAATTGGAAGCGAGATTTGAGATAGCAAGGTGTAAGAGGAAAGAAAAGGATATTGTAGAGAAGAGAAAGAATGTGGGCATTCCGGCGAAGTCGTATGGGTAACCACTTGAGCTTAGCACGAAACTCGGAAACATGATCATATTTGCGCAATCCAAATATAAATCTGATACAAAAATTTTGAAGTCGCTCAAGTTTGTCTAGTTGTTGTTCAGTGAGATCAAGATAGCTGGCATCTGCATAATCAAGGATGGGAAGGAGAAGGGATTGTGCAAGCGAAATTTTAGTGGGTATAGGTAAAAGGTTGCGTAATCTACGCAGAGACCCAGCTGAAGCGAACAGTTTGCGGCTCAGTTCTTTAAGCAGCGGTTCCCAGGTAAGCGATTTATCTATGTACAGTCCAAGGTTTTTTTACAGTATCACTGTACGGAATGGTAGTACCACCACAAGAAACCATTGGTATGTGAGAGAAGTTTAATTTGGATCTCATCCTGGTGCTACCAATGATAATGACCTGAGTTTTAGAAGGATTGATCCTTAGTCCATATGCCTTGCTCCAGTCGCAGATGAAACTCAAGTCGGAATTAATCATGGCAACAGCCTCCGTCACCTTGCCCAATGGCGCCTGAGAGTAGATTTGGAGATCATCTGCATAAAGGTGGTAGGAAGACCGAAGTTGGTGGGAAATAGAGTTGATGAAAACTGCAAAGAGAAGAGGAGATAAAACGCCGCCCTGTGGCACTCCGGCAGAAGTGGTGCAGTAGGAGGAGTATTTGTCCTCGATGCAAATCCGCTGCCGGCGTCCAAACAGGTAACTTTGAAACCACTCAATTGCCATTGGAGATATGTTAAGAGAGCGAAGTATACTGAGCAACACATCAAAATCAACGGTATTGAAGGCATTACTGAAATCTAGCAGAGCTAAAATCGTCAGCTTGCCATCTTCCATACCGGATCTGATATCATCCGTAATATGAACCAGGGTGGTGGTCGTGCTATGACCAGGACGGAAACCGGATTGGAAAGGATTTAGGAGTTGATTTTGAAACAGAAATGCACTAAGTTGGGAATGGACTAAGCGTTCTAGCACTTTGGAAAGAACTATGAGGATTTCTATGGTTTTTTATTATAGTAAAGGCTGGCAAACGAGCAAATGGGTCACCTGATAGTCAGTTCTCTCCAATGTTTATGAATACCCTTAGTATCGGCCTTGATGATTATATTGGATCTAGTTACACAAAGAAGAAGCATTTATACAGGCCGACATGACTCTGGTGACCACCGATAAACTCATTGTTTGTTGGTGGTCGCTGGTTTTTTGGATTGCACTACGCTTACCATCAGGTGTAGTGCAATCACTTTGCCGAGCCCAAATAAAAAAAAACAAAAAGGAACCAACCCACAGCAAGTTCAAATGGAGATGCTGATTTTGTTTGCCTATGATTCTTTCTAGTATTGTAGGCGTACATGGGCGGTGGAGATCACTTACCATCAGGTGATTAGCTCGTTTACCTATCTATGCTATAAAAGGACGTATATAACGACCCATAAACATGATCACACCATTCAGTAACAGGTTGTATAAGGTAAAAACTCACCGAAAAATTCTGTATCGAAACAACAGCGCATATATCATCATCGGACTCAATCAGCAATATAACACTCTTAGGTTTCGACAACCAATCATATTGCCTATACATATTGAACATTTCCAATCTTTTCATCTCGTGCGGCTCTAACTCCTGGTTGCATATAAATTTCCTCTGCAACCTTTGTAACGACAGATCGGACATTTTATGCGGCTCTTGTTTGAAAGGGTAGAAGTAATATTTCGGTTGGCTAGGCGTACTTGTCAGGTTCGTGGTAGAATTTAGCTTAATGTAAAAGTCCTCAACCGTTTCCACCAGTATTGTGACGTTTATCGAATCTGGTGATGATGATGTAAGGTGGACGATTGGAGTGTTAAAAGTCGATATGTCTGTGAAAGAAATAATGTATTATGATCAGTCTTGTGTTATAGACTTTCCCATCAACCGACTTATCGTCCTCGCCGCCGAGGACCGCACCGCGTTCCCTGCAACCCCGACCCTAGTACCGGCCCGCGAGCCGATGATGACTAGTAGTTTTAATACTCCCCCAAACCAATAATCGCAGATGTGTCTGCCCTCCCCCAGTGGCCGTCCTGAGCCGAGGTTCGTACCCCAAAGGGGGTGCCCTCAGCGTGGTCACTTAAGCGCTCACCCGAAAGTCCGGTGAAGCTGTATACAGCAGACTCTCGTCAGGCTTACAGCAAGCGTCAACACAAAAAAAAAAGATTTTCCCAATGCTGGGTACGGGCCTCTTCTACTAATGAGAGGGGTTATGTCTTAATCTACTACGCTGGCATAATGTGGGTTGGTAGACATTACATACTAAGGCCGATTAAGGCGTAAAACTTTTCAGAAGAGGAGGTCCGAAGAGGACTTCTCCGTGTAGTTTTTGCCTAACTGTTTATATCGTGCACATTTATTTTTAACTCGTTAATTATTCAAATTATAGTATAATAACGTGAATTATAAATTATCATATTTATTTTATAAATCCTGTGTAAAATAATAAATTATTAACATCAGTGCATGCGATATCGCGTGATATGCCGAATCAGTCCACATACCGAAGCATATCATACCAAATCACAAAATATATTCACGTGATTTCGAGTGATCAATCATATCACGCGATATCACTTGATCATTATAAAACGTTTTGAAAAAAATGTAATATTAGGGAATGACGTATGTCCAAAAACTAAGCAATAAATAAAAATATATGGTTGCAAATATTCAATAACATTTTAAGAAATTTAGATGTCAATTTAATTTAGCTAAATTCACTAACTTAAATTAATAATTTAAATTTCTATTTTGCATAATTGTAGGTGGGAAACATCTCATTTATGATTTTTCTCATAAAATATTGAATTTAACCTACTTTAATCCAATAAATTTAGCAAAATAAAATCAGTATCTCAATTTTTACTCGATGTGGATTGCATATTTGCATCCATATGTAAATAGGGAGAAATATATTACGTATTAAAGGGCCACAGTAGACTTTAATCCGTGATCCCACTACGGAGGCGTGAACAGAAAAAAAAGGAAAAATAAATATGTGGAACAAACCATAATGTCTCATTACGAAATATTTATTCTAGACCAGTGTTTCCCAACCTTTTTTAGGCCATGCCCCACCTTGCTTTGTTAAATTTGTCACCGATATCTAGCGTTGCATTTAAATAAGCCAAAGCGTTAAAGTCGTATCAAGTCCATTTTTAAATCGCCCCCCTTAACTATCAAATTGCCCCCCCTGTGGGGCGTGGGCCCCACGTTGGGAGACACTGTTCTAGATGATACTTCTATCAGCAATGAGGCTCAACAGTTGAATGATGGAGAAGTATTCAATATACAATACAATAACTTCATATAAATATACTTAGGAGGAATAAATTTCGTTACTAAAAACACATCACGTGTTTTAAGTCGACGGAGTATAGATAGAATTGGGAGTGAAAATTTTAGACATATATAGAATGTTGCAGAAAGATGGTATCAACAATAAATCCACATATCCATACAGAAAGAGTGAATTTTAATGTTAAAATAAAAAAAAAATAGAAATTGTTTTTTTATCCATGTATAATATATTTTTGAAGTGAAACTTCTTTAGCACCGCTGTGATTTGAAAATTCGATGAAACGAAAAAGCGACAGTAAAAAGAGACAAACAGATTCATAAACAGGATTTAGTCTGCGAGAGAATGAGATAGATTACAAGTATATTATAAAAATAGTAAACCTTTTAATTATCCTAATACTCTATATTTATCTAATTCTCTTGTAGGCTACTTTTCTTAAGTTTCATTTCTGCCGTGTAAAAATTCACACACACACTTTTTTAAACTATTGTATAGATTTTATCGCGGGCCTTGAGCGGCGAGACCGGATACAGAAATTCCGTAACGAAAAAACCTAACACCCCCCACTCCGACCAGCCAGCGTTAGCTGACCTGCCTGGAACATCGATAATTTCGAAGTCCCAGGTGGCGTCACACAGTGACCAGTCAGCTTGGACCGGACTTTCACAAGACTTTGACCGGACTTTGACCCCGACCTTGACCTTGCCCTTGACCCCGACCTTGTTTTTGTATACATGTTACTTACCACAGTTATTTTCATTCTCATCGTACAAATTATTGTGCGGGCACAATGTCCTGGATATATTCGTGAACTGCTCCAAGCTTACTGGCGTCTGAACCAGCATTGGGAGTTGCCATGAGAAAACACCTGCGAAAATAAACATTTTGATGTGAATACTTCTTTAGCGGCGTTGAGCACTTTTCTTGGGATGGTATGCGAGAGGCCGTTTAGATTGGTACCACCGCTCTGTCTATTTCTGCGCCAAACAGCAATGTGTGAGCACTGTTGTGTTTCGATTTCAACGACATTGAAACCAGTAAAATTACTGGGCATTACGAAACTTAGCATCTTGTCTCGGGGTTTGCACTCCAATGTAGTGGTTTGTAATTCAAAAGTTGTGTGTGGTGTTGTGTCTGTTTATGGGTAGACTAGCTTTTGCTCACGGCTACGCCCGCGTGAAAAGCATTTAAAAATTATCATCCCCTATTTTGACCCCTCCTGGGGTAGAATATATCAAAATCCTTTCTTAGCGGATGCCTACGTCATAACATCTACCTGCATGCCAAATTTCAGCCAGATCCCTCCAGTGGTTTGGGCTGTGCATAGATAGATCACTATGTCAGTGTGTTGTTTATATTTACCCTTCTGCTGTCTCGCCGTGATGAATAATGGGAACGTTCTGTTAGCGAAGTCACTGGCCACTGTGACACGCGCAGGCGTATCGTAGGCTACTAGGTCCTGACAAAAAAAATATTATATTCAATATGTACATAACTCAAGGCGAAAGTTATTTGATGGAATGTAGATTTTTTTTATAAATCCTATATTTATAGCTGTTGGCCGCGACTTCGCCCATGTGAACCCCCTGTTTTCCCCTTTAAAATGTAAATTTCCACAATCATCTGACCTAATATCATGCTCCTAGCTTCAATAGTTTTTGAGAAATCGTCATTAATAATAATAATAACAACCAACAGTCACACACATAGCCCCGACCCCACAGTAAGATACGAGTCTTGTGTCGAGGGTATCAGGAACTACGAGAGACTTTTGGTCTCACAACACCCTGACCCCTAAACAAATATTTGTGGATCAGACAAATATTTGCTCGGTGCGGGGATCGAACCCACGGCCTTACGTTTCACAGTCGGGTACTCGCCCACTGCGCCACAGAGGCTATAAAGGCTGTCATTAATCAGTGAATAAGTGGTATTTCACTCATAAATAGATAGTTGGCCAGCCTACCCTTTCGGAAATACATGCGTTTATGTATGTTTTGCTAACAACTTACCCCACCAAACTCCAGGATGTATTCTGTGCTTTTGTTAACAGAAACTATGTATGGAACATTGTATTTGTACCTGTAAGTAATTTTAGTTCACATTATAAACTGACAACTGTCTTTTTTGAAGTGATAACTCCTTATGGGAGGGTGAACCGAAACGTTCCGTAACGCGAGCGGCGGCGAGCGGAAGGTTCCAGAACATTCGAGAACCTTCCGTAAGACGTCACGCGGGCCAGTTGACCAGCCAGCGCTAGCCGACTTCCCTGGAACTTCGATAATTTCGAAGTCCCAGGTGGCGTCACACAGTGACCAGTCGGATTGGACCGGACTTTCACAGGACTTTGACCGGACTGTGTTCGTTTTTTTTATGGCGAATAGACTTGTTACTGTAATTTTGTTTTTGATATTGATAATTAATTAAAGTTATAATTAATTTAAATGACGATATTTTACTTATTTTATAATTTGGAAAAAAAGTACCAGGTTCGCATAAACGCGAAGAGAGTAGAATGTCCATTTTTCATGGCGAGTAGCCGTAATTAATAAACAAATGACGATTTGGACAAAGAAAAACTTTTTAGGTTTTTTCTTATTTGGAACATGTTGCCGTGAAAAGTACCAGGCTCGCATAAACGCGAAGAGAGTAGAATGTACTTTTATCATGTCGAGTGGACATGTTGCCGTAATTTTGTATTCTCGCATGTTGTTTGATAAGTTTTCACTTCTGTCGGCACTCCCGGAGTGCAACCCGTATTTTTTTTTTTATTTGTCAATGTAACTTGACTGGACATTTTGTGGAGTATGGTGCAGTCCAAATATAATGTCAACTGTCAAGAGACATTGTGACCATCGACAATCGGCAGAAATATGGCAGCCTTCCTTCCCTTTTGTCTATTCCCTATCCTTCTTTTCCCTCTCTACACTACCCCTTCCCAAATCTCTTGACCCTGGGACAAGACACTGCAAGGGTCGCCAGTATAGGGTAAAAAAATATGCCGGCCTAAAGTTACATGAACAAGTCACTATAGTGGATTTTTACCATTTATATGGTGATTGCTATCAAGTCTACTATGCCACCAAAGCAGTTAACTTTAAATGTTATATAAATAAAGCTGCCTTGCTGACACAGTTATATTAAGTATGCGGTAAAACTACTGAGTTGAGGTGCCAGATTCGATCCTCGGATCAAGTAAAGTGATATCGAGTTTTTCTATCACAGATTGCTCAGTATCAACCTGGAGTCTAGAATTGTTCCTGGTATGGTGTTAGGCTCGTTTCCTATCACATCATGGGATGGAAATACATTTGGTGAAATATGGGTGTATTGGTTACACCTCTGCCTACCCCTTTGGGGATTACAGGCGTGAGTGCGAGTGTATTAATTTCGTCATACAACAATGAAAACATTCATAAATTATAGTTTTATCCTTAAAATAATAATTTTAAATATTTCCTCAACAAAAATCTTATTGTTTTCTGCTATAGTTCAATAGTTAAAGGCAAACGAACTATACTGCTTTTTCTATTGACTATCTACATCATTAACTTTAAGTACCTAGCAACTCTTGATAAAATTGAATGAATTATGTAGTGTTTCTTAAGAAATTTTTCCGCAACTTACAAATACATTTATTTTATTGCTTTTGTTACACATCTTAATGTGGGCTGTATGTGTCTATATTTATGATGTATTTTTTTTTAATATGAAATATTGTTAGAAAATTTAAAATAAACTACAGACAAGATTTATGAGTGTTTGATTGACTCACATTAAAGTGATAAGTTTGATATTATGATCGGAATAATAAACAAAACTATAATTAATACTCACGTATTATTATAAAAGAATACAATGCCATCGTTATTCTTGTATTGTTGACTTTCACACACCACACACCAAAACAAAGCAAATTTTAAACACAAAACAAACCACATTTTTAAGTCATAAGCGCTAAATAACTTCGCAAGTTCATTTAAATTATTTTTAGAGGACTGTAAACTAATGTATTTTTCTAGTTTTCAATATTTTAAAGTATGTTACACAAGAATTGCAGGCAATCCGAATTCTAAATTCTAATTTTCTGCAATACCTACTGGAATACCCCTGCCCCCGACCCACTCAGGGCGCAGTTGTCAAAACTAGTGATGTCGGTAAGAACTATAAATTCTATATCGATATTTGTATTAATAGTATCTTTTGATATTTTATCATGGACGTATCGTCGTCTATGTAAGAAATTTATTTCTTCTGGGTGGTGTTGCTTCTGTTTATGGGCAGGCATGACGATTACCATCATGCGAGCACCCTCCACGTCTACCTACACGTTGACGGGTCGATTCGAATGACGATCATTCAAGCAAGTATAAAAATTACGCGTTTCATTACTATAACCTATTGTGTAGTTTCTTTGATTAGTTAAATTGTTAAGCTGCGTGGCATTCCTATAACTAAAGACATTATGTTACTTATAACGAATTGAATGTTTGCCACTACCAAACTGTAACAAATATTCATATTACATAATTGTTTTTTCCTTAATATGTTTGGTTCGAGTTCCAACTCGGACAGGCATCTTTTAAAAATCTTTGAATGTAGTAACATTACTTATTTTACAAATAAAACAAAGGCTCCTTTTAGTAAAATATCCTATCTTCATTATTTCAATTAGCACCTACGTCTGCGGATAGTATAGTATTAAAAAAAATGCCGTTGTCCTTCCGGGACACTATACTATCCAAAACGACACGTAAATATGGCCATCTAGTATAAAAATACTGAGCTAAATGAATGTTGTGCTTATAAAAAATTATTGTCTATGAAATAGTTCACTAAAAGAAGAAGAGACAGTTGAGCTCAGTGTAAGGTGTTTGAGTGCATAGAAAAAAAATTAAAAATGGATCTAGACGGCGTGTAGTCGGACGTATGACATAAATTTAATCGCGGGGGTCGGATGTTCGAGTGGGTACCTACCACTCATGGGACATGCGACTGGGATGTCTTCTATATTATTTCCCAGTTCGATTCCATATTAATTTAAAAACTATATTATTGTTTACATTGCTACAACACTATTAATATCCATACGTCAAAATGACAAGACCGAGGTTTCTTGTAGAGCTGCGTTCATAAAATTAATGTATTATGTACATATATAAAAAAAGTACCTTATATTTTTGAATAAAGATAAATTAATTTATACCATTTCGAATCCCATTCTTTGTTTATGAAATAAAAATGTATTATTTTACGGTTTGGCTATTAGTATGGATTGATGTTAAATATTTTATTCAATAAGTAGAGCGTGACGATTTGCGGAAGTCGGCACGAATCTTGGCAAGGATTTCGAAACCTGTTTTACAAATGGGTATTTGCCTGAGACACTGCTGGGTGATTCTCCGTTTTGGCGAAAAACCTTTTTCCGGCGGTATTGCATTTTGCTAAAAACACTTACACACTAAAAGCGTGTTGCTAATTAATACTCATGAACCGAACTTGAAGTCGCAACATTTAATTTAGTGCTTAAACAAGTCATAAACAAAGATTTTTATCAAAATAGCACGTAAATCGTCATTCACCTCCGTTTCCAAACATATATCAGTAACAGTTTCAGTGTCGTGATTTATACAAGCGACTGAATAAAAAATATATAACGATATTTTTAAACCATTGAATAACATATCTTCTTAAAATAAAATAATAATGTGAAATTTATTAAATAAAACTATGTATTTTTCTTGCCTAAAATTTTGTCACAAGCAAAACGTCATTAATCGCATCCAAGTTGTCGAATAGGGTATTTATCAAAGTTAAACATGAAATTTATATGTGACGCAACCCACCCCTCCCGTGATGCATACGGTACCCGTGACTGATACGCCGAAGGAGATACACGCGTTATTTTTGCCAAAATTTAGCCAACATTTTCAGTTCTCCGGAATTTGTCACAAAATTTGTCATTTGTTTCATCAAACTTATCTAGATAATGTGTAATGCACTGTTGTTCAATATGAAATTATTTTATTATACTATCATGATTAAGTCTTTACGCGAAAATCTTTACTTGCAATCTCGTTTTATAAACATGTCTCAACAATTCTAAGTAAAATCCGTCATTATACGCTACGTCATTTGTGGCAAAATTGTTGTTACTCCTAATGACCCATGTTGAACAAAATGACTGTACGTAAAGAAATAATTATTTTCATAGACACATATTTTAATAACCGTTTGTGAGATCCTTATTGAGGTGAAGTAAACAACAAAAATAATCATTTAAATGGTTTTTATTACAAATTTGTACCATTATAATTTAAAAAAAAAAAAAATACGTTTTGAAAGATTTGAAGAATTTGAAAGATTATTTATTCACAATTTAAAAATGGTACAGGACTCGTATTTATTGCATGCTGGCATGCCCTCTTATATCCGTTCTTAGTATAATGGTTAACGATTGAGCCATAATTATGGTAAATAGAAATTATTTTTGTAATTTTTCTTTTTCTTTCTAGACGGTTTTGTATTTGTTTTGTATATGTTTGATTTATAAGATTGTGCACCAATACCAGGTAATCCAAAAACTCAAAGAGAATTTAATTGTAATTGAAGCACTGATTCATGTAGATTTTTCAGAAAATTACTCTCTGAAATTTTCAAAAGTGCAATCGATGCATTTTGGTGCAAATCGCCCGCAGGTATCCATCATTGTTATTTATACTCATATTTTTTCAATTGGAAGCGTGTCTCCAACGTCGTTTTTTACAAAAATGTCTTCACTATGATGTTCCTGCTATTTGGGCACATTTAGATCCACTCATAGAAGAAGTTAAGGCATTGAATCCTTTCATAGATACAATGCATTGTTTATCAGATTCACCTTCGTTACAATATAGGAACAAAAGTATGTTTTACGTAATTAGCCAATTAGGGTTTAACCACGAGCTTAGCAGAATCACGTGGAACTATTCAGAAGCAGGCCACGGCAAAGGTGCCCCTGGTGGTGTATGTGCGACTGTCAAAAGGACAGCCGATCAAATGGCTAACTTTGGTTGGGATGTCGGGTCGTTCAAACAATTTTATGAATAGATTGAAAACTAAGTAAACATAATAGTAAAAAATGTTGAAGAAAAGGATATTTTAAGCAAAGAAAAACTGATCCCGTTTAATTTAAAACCATTCAAAGGCACCTTGTCTGTTTATGAGGTTTTATAGGATAAATTTGTGAACAGGACGATTCTGAGAAGTATGAGTAGCTTTCTGTGTGACTTTTTTGAAATATGTGTACATGGAAAGCATCTTGGGTCGATAATTAACATACCAGATTCAAAAAAAGAAAAAAATATCCAGAAATAGTGCTTCTTACTAGTCAGGTTAATCCAAAGGTCAAAATTCTATCTGATATCAATGTCACCTATCTGATTACTTCATCAACACTTCAAAAATGGCGTTAGGCGTAATACCTTGTCTTATACCGAACACCCCTTCTTAAAAACACACAATCTTTTATAAGAGCAACTACCACACTCACAAACGTGAATTAACGTTGATTGTCAAGTAATTTCTTAGATTACGATTATTTCTACACTCAGAGACAGTTACTGCTTTACCAGCCACTGAGTATACAAATAATCATAATTGACGTCTCTGAGAAATAACTGAATTTTAAAATATTACTAATAAATACTTAAGCTTAATTGACGTTTCTGAGGACGAAAGATAGTTTTAATTTTTAAAATTGTAACAGATACGATGAAATTTTGAGTCGTAATTGTTTTGCATGGTGCGTTTGGTTATTTAAGTTTTCTGAAAATTCAATAACAATGTATATCATCACTGTATGGAGCTGCTCGGTCTGATTAGGTCAGCATATTAATTGTTTAATTAAAGAAAAAACGGAATGGACAATATTGGGCATATAGGCAAAGTTGTGGCAAAGTGTACTGTTAGTATTTTGTAGTTGATTTCGAAATGAAAATGTATAGTAAAAAAACTTGCTAATGTAACGCGACGTACGCGCACCGGGCCGAAAGGCTCGTGTCCAGATCCTAAGTTAATTTCCGCGTCCCGCCAACCCTTCCGCCGCAAGGCCGCGCCGGGAGGATCACGCCACCGCTCGCCGGTCGAGCGAAAGCATTAGAAAGTGTGTCCACGCATATCAATTCACCGATTCCGCGACCGCGACCCGCGCCCCACGTTGGGCGGTGGCCTTGGTTTAGGCTCAACTTATATATTTGACGACCGTAGTAGGCAAAAGAGCGCGAGTCGCGAGATCGGCGGATTGATGTGCGTGGACGCACTTTCTTATGCTCTTGCGCGACTGGCGAACGGTGGCGTAATCCTCCCGGCGCGGTACTGGGGAGGGAGGGTTGGCGGGACGCGGAAATTAACTTAGGATCTGGACACGACCCTTTCGGCCCGGCGCGCGGGCGTCGCGTTACACTAATAATAATAATTAACCTAATATCGGGAGACAAAATACTTATTTTGTTATTTTCTGTAATTGTATTACATAAGTAATTGTGATTATATATAATTATGATAATGCCAAAAATTTAAGTTTTTAATTAATGTTCATCTTTTTGGGTCGATTTTGATCTTTTTCTCATTCTGTGTAACATAAAGTCATTATCATCACCAAAATTATCATTCAGCGGAGGTGTACGTCATTATCCTCAACATGTCAATTTCTTTCGATTAGATTATCTCGTAAAATAAAAGAAAGTTTTATGGGCCCTTTATATTATTTTGTTGACAATAGTGTGTACAATTTACCTAGCCGCAAAAAAAAAGAATTTTCAGGGGTTTTACAAAAAATCATAAAACCTGTCAAAAATAACATTTTTCCAAGAAACACCCTGCTATCAATCCAAATAGCTATTTACAATCTGTGTAGAAACAGATCATGCATACAATTAGTTACCTACTAATTTTTGTTCCAAAACATTTCAAAACGAGGGAAAATGTTACGAGATTCTATTATATTATTAGTTAGTCAACCAAAAGTCGTGCTGTAAGTATTAAATTTGACGCCAGGGATTGGCATTATGAAATAATATCTAATGCTGGCTTACAGTTAACTAGCACGCGCACTTCCATGCAGTCCGTAGGTACTTTGCCAAGTTTGTAATCCAAACTTCTTGACGATTTTGCTACTGTATAAGGGCAGGCGTAGTGTTAGCGAACGATCGTTTCGGTATTCAGTCAATAAGATTAATAAAGGTAATTTATTACATCGAAATAGCCAGGGCGGTAAGTAATATAGGTTTAAAACCAAGTAGTGGCCTTCTTGGCCACAAGAATGACGGTTACGTCGTATACTTACATCAGGTGACCTACTTGCTCATTTGGCAGCCTCTAATATATAAAAAAATACTTGGACTGCTGCCAGTATTTCTTGCTGCCTTTGCGTCCCGTCTCTAGGCGCTTAGAAACCCGTCGGATAAATTATGGCATGAGGCTCTTCGGCAGCACCAGCTTTTCCATGTCATCCATCTCGGGATGCACATTTCAATCTTCGTAGCCTAGTCGGGCCCAATGAACTTAAATTCCTTTGCCCATTTCAAAATGGGAAAATAAAAACACTGCAACCTTGTCTGTACAGACTTCAATCCTTTGCTTCGGGAATAGACTAAAGTGGACAAAAGGGCGGGAAAATAAATAAACAAAAATAATTGAAACAAGCACATTTATTTCATAGATCATAATCATTATTAATAGCAAAATATACAAACATATAACATATTGACGCGGCCACTTTGGTCACAGAGCTACAGCCAAGTTAAAACATTATTTACAATTGTGGGGCTAGAATCGACATTTACGTAAACAGAGCCAAGTTGTATCATTGAGGTGTAGTGCATTTTTAAGGACAGCATATAATGACAATCGTGAAACCTTGAGTCCTTCGACAGTTGCTAGAATTATGCCAGCCTGAAATCTATTTTCGCCAGATTCAATTCGAGCAGTTTACCAAACTTTCTCATTCTATATTTTGAATAGGTTTAGGCCAATGGCAAAACCGGTTCAAAATAATATTATTTAAAGCGATTATTTAATGCAAGAACTAATTAACTGACAAATACAAATGAATAAATACAATATGAATTAAGCCACTTTTAGATTTAGTAATATTGTTTTCCCTATATCATCTTAGATATGATTATGTTAAAGAAAATATTTAACATAATCATATAGGAATATTTGGGGAAAAATATAGCTACATCTAAAAGTGCTTTAATTCATAGTTTTGTATTTGTCAATAATCTGACGATATGGAGTTGTTAATTTACGTTTGTGTTTATCTAGATCAGTATAAAGGCATTTTTAATCTAATTTTAAAAAATGTTTAAAACATAATTAAATTAGATAATGCAGTAAAACAAAATATATATGACCATATAAACAAAGAAAAAAATGGATCAACTATAAAAAAATATTGATTTATGTAATTTTTTTTAAGAACTAAAATTCAAATTCGCATCTTCGCTATGTTTACGTAATCACATCCTCATATCCATGACGCCATTTGGTTACTATTTAAAAATATTAAACTAGACACAGCACGTAAACATTTAAATAATAAAAATATTTTTGGAAAAGAGATTTTTTGGTCTAAATATTGTATCACATGTGAAAATCTATTTTCCAAGGCACAAAAATTAGAAAAAAATATTAGATGATTTTAAAAAAAAATATGAATTTCAATATCCCAAAAAATATCTTAAACCAAATTCAAATCGAGATAAAAGCAAATATTTGTCACAAACGTTTTCACAAACATTTATTGACAAAACTAGTAATTAAAAAAAAATCGGTGGGATTGCAATATAGGTGGTATGTGACGTCACAAGATATGACCAAAACATCACTGTAGTATTTAAAAATTATACAAAAAAAAAATTTTTTTTATGTATTATGCCATGTCTGTATATTCGGTCAGTACTTTTAAACTACTTAGCTAAATTTAATGCGGTTTAACTAGCATTTAGGAAAGTTCTCAGTATCGTCGGGAGGTTTTTCGGAAGTGGCCACATTGCACGATGGTATATACAGTTTAAATACGATGTTGCATCTCTTAGACCAGTGTTTCCAACGTGGGGCCCACGCCCCACAGGGGGGGCAATTTGATAGTTAAGGGGGGAAATTTAAAAATGGACTCGACACGACTTTAACCCTTTCGCTTTGGGTTATTTAAATGCAATGCTAGACATCGGTGACAAATTTAACAAAAAAATGTTAAGGGGCATGGCCTAAAAAAGGTTGGGAAACACTGTCTTAGACAGTCGCCAGCATACGAGCCACTTTAGCAGGTTTTTCACCATGTGTAGATATGTTTAATATATAGATTTTAAAATATTACAGTGATATATTTGGTGTAGAGTCGTAAATCTAAGCCCCACATAAATTTATTACAAAACAATTTTGATTTTCTACGAGAAAAATAAAAACATATAGTTAATAATGTATTAATTATATAAGGGTTTATACAGGATGTAGTCTAGAATTGTTTTTACGTAACTTTGATATTTGTTTATTTTTAGTTTGAAATCTAATAATAATTATAATAACGCTTTTTATCTAAAAAAAGGCATCTCTATATATAATGGAATTCATTTTTAGCAGACTAGGTTCTGATTTAATATTATTTGCTGTGTAAAAATAATTAAAATAGCTTTGTAAAGTTCTAATTTATCGGTACTCGATAGAAAATCACTATCAGTAGCGAAGGCAGGAGGCAATGATGCCACATAAATTCAGAAAAATTACATATATGCACTTAAAAATGAAAACACAATTCCGACTACACCCTGTACACACAAGCAGCATGAGATCTGTTAAACTACAATTAATAATAACCCACCCTACTGTGTTGGGTAAGCATAAATTATTCTAATTACATTGAATTACAAAAGAAAAAAAAAAAAAACTAAAAATAACTGTCAATTCAGAAATTGTTAAAAATTATTATTTGCAGCACATTTATAGATTTGTTATTAAAATGATTTTTTAAAATCTGAGAGACAGAAGTGAAATTGCAAGATTTGTGAATGTATAATATTTTATGCGGAAATCTATACTCGATACAACTATCATTTCTGCGCGCTTAACATAACGCAACGAGACAATTTTGAAGGCTTGTTTTCTTGTACTAGTTCTACATTGTCTATCAAAGCTAATATGCCGGCCCAGTATTCGCGCCACGAGAAATGTTGAAAACTTGTATTTTTTTACATTTTGTATTGCTATGCCTCCATAATCTCTTATCATTCTATATCAACGCAAAACTAGTCAATACATTTTTCTCTCGCGCGAGAGAAATCTCGTGGTCTTATGCTAAGCCGACTGGAGTATTAGTATTAGTTACTTTATGCCACGTAAGAGCTTTATAAACTCGACTAAACCTTCAGACATGATAATTGTACTTGTTAAATTTCTCACAGGGAATAAGAAAAAAACTGACTATGTATAAACCATTAATATAAAAACAATTAGTTACTGATTATGTTTGTTATCTAAATATACAGTACTACGATAAGTTACTCGCATTAGCAATCTTTATTTATTTTGTACTGTATGTATCTATGGAAAGGTCGTACGTATGATAGTGGAATAATTACAGATTATTAAAATTATGCTTTATTATTATATTTCTTTTTACTATAATTGATGTACGGGATTTTTTTTAATAAATATGCGCGGGCTACGAAATACAAGTTTCGTTAACGTGTATTCAGTCAGAATATGTACGTATAATCATATGTAATCACAAAAAACTTATCCTTTACATAAATTATATATTTATTCGATATTGATACTTGACGTTGACGAAACTGTGCGATTCTTGCAATGAGATATTTAAGGAGAAATGCTCGCTGTTGCTAGCATTTCAGGGTACAGGATAGGCAGATAAATTTAGAGGTAATTTTATAGCTCATCCCGGAAAACGAGCAATTGGGTCATCTGCCTGGTATAGCAAACCCGCGCCTGAATACAATGCAGTTCAAATATAATTTCGTTGAATATTTTAGAATCGTAAATGAATCAGACTTTTGAAAAAAACTGCCATCATTTACAAAGGGAAGTACACATATAAAAACAATTGTTGATTTTAATTTACAATATGAAAAATCATTTTAAATCAATAAAACCTTTTTTATTGCGTATTATTGAAACATATTATTTGATATCAAATACTACTATTCGACAACAGTCTGTCGCAGTGGGCTCGAAGCCGATTATGTAACGAAAAACCGCGAGTTCGATCTCGCACTGAGATAAACATTCTTGTTGTTTATATCTCGTGTGGGTTATGCTAGACCGTCATAGTTTTTTCACACAACACATTTTTTTTGTGAGGTCAGGACCATTATTGAGTGTAAGCCGTAATAAAAAATCACACAGAATCGTCCACGCGCGAAAAACTGTCTTACAACTATATCATACACCTATACAATAATAAAATTGATATATAAATATTACGTACAACTATTTATTAAGTTTTTATTTTATAAGCTGCCTATATTATTATTGGAGGATATGATTTTTTGTGTCTGCTATATAAAAAAAGGCTTTTTCCTTTTTTTGCAATAAATTAATTAACAAGTGCAGTCTAACACAATGACGGTAGCTCTCATCAGTTGTAACCGCCATGCTGGCCTTACATAGCGACTATTGAAAACTTTCGGTGAAATTTTAAATAAAAAAATCAGAGTGTAAAGGGTCATTATTCTTGGATAAAATATCTCCCGGGCAAAACAGAATTATGTGGGTAATATGTAATATACAGACAGACACTAAAATTCGTATTCTCAAAGACCTATCTACTAATTTAAACTTAATATTATCACATACGGGAAAATTATATGGAAGAATTAATTAGGAGAGTTCACAGGGGCCGTCTCATTATTGTGTAGGGGCTATTGGGGTCTTTATAAAAAAATTATATTATTAAAAAAAAAGATGGCGCGTAACGGAAAAATGTGACGGTTTTTTTTCCCACACCGATAAAGAAGTTTCACTTCAAAAACTGGGCTAATTTCATGATACGTTGCATCACACTAATATCACCGGAATTATGTAGGCCTGAACTGACTGGAAATAAACTGGCCTCGAAAAGCATTTCGTAACGAGCCACCACGTTTTTTAATCATGTGTACCGCGCTATTGCAATCCAGCCGGGTACAAACACGAATCGCGTACCCAGAAGTTTTTTTGAATATTAGTTTTGTTTGAATATTGTGTAAGCACTGTTGCGTTTAGGTTGGTAGGACATTGAAGCCAGTGAAATTACTGGACATTGTGAGAATTAACATCTATGTCTCGGGGTGACGAGCGCAGTTCAGTGCCATGCAGTGTTTTTATAATTCAAACTTCTGTGCGGTGTTGCTTCTGTTTATGCGCAGGCGTGGCGCTTACCATCAGCCGAGCGCCTTGCTCGTCATAAAAAATTTTGTTTACGAGGGTAGTTTTGAATTAAAATTAATCATAACACCACAACGGCCCCTTACTATTTATCCACATACTATAATATATTTTATACACGTAAATTCGATAAAGAAGCACAATACAGATCACATTTAAGGTATATTAGTTTTTATTTCTTAAAGGCACTTATAGTAACATCCGATGGGGGTACTCATTGCATCCCTATATTTTGACCCCAAATCATAACAAGCTTTCATTCAGTCCTTATTCTAAGATTATTTTTCTTTTTAAATTATGGCTTCGCATTATTATGCATTTCGCCAATGACAAGTATAATGTATTTTCAAGTCTTCACAAGAACGATGAAATATCGGTGTGGACGTTTTCAAGGTCTTGTTGGAGTTAAGGTGTGAATTCCTTCCAGTACGATGCTTAATTCATTTATTTCAATGTTTCCATACACTGTTCATCACCGTCAATGTTTAATGCACAAATCCACACCACTTTTATACAACAAACACAACTTTAAACTAGTTTTTGAAATTAATTAAAATAAGCAATGAACCACCGCACTGTCGGAATTCCCGCCAAAACTCCTATATCTAAGATTATAAACAGTATTTAAATTCGTTTATCATACCAAAGCTATTTTTTTATTCGGCATGGCAAGTGCACCTTATACATAATGCCGACCAAATATAATATCTCACTGGATATACACTCGGAACATGATTTTTTTTATAGCATAGGCCGGCAAACGAGCAAGTGGGTCACCTGATGGTAAGTGATCTTCACCACCCCTTGAACCCCCCACAATACCAGAACAATCTTGAGCGCGTTGCCGACCTTAAAGGAAAGGGATAATTAGGGATTGGGAAGAGGGATTTGGGCCTCCGGATATGTCACTCACTGCAGCAAGCCACTACTTTACGTCGGTTTTCTGTGAGACAGTGGTAACAAGCCGGTCGAGATTTATTCATACTGTCTACAGCTTGTCTCTACCACTCAAGTATGACTCACCAGTATGAATCACTATGGTGGAGGTTTTTTTTAATTATGTGTACAAGTACCTTCATAATACTGTTTATAAACTTTTCTAAATAAAGTATCAATCGATTGCCCTCAGCCATATCAATTAATAATCATATTTGATAAATTAATTTATTTTTCTGACACTGAAAACTTTTGTACCCAGTAACGGATTATAAATCATTAACTGACTTTTAATCGATCGATTTTAATCGATAATCCTATTAATCGATTTTCATCAAATTACTAATTGACAATTAAATTAAATTAGCGTCACTGGGTACAGCAATAGGCTTATTAAATTTGGGGTCAAAGAGACGCTTAATTACTGTCTAATAAGTCATAATGTCTAAGATGGTGTCTAAAAGGGTCCTTTATTCACAAAGTGCTCGTATACAACAATTATACAAAAACCAGGAAGCATTAATTAATATAAAAAAAACTTTTTTATACAATTCAGAGCACTATAACAATTTAAAAAAGGACCCTACGTCTTATGGGACGACAAAAAAAAACCATCTAAACAAAATTAAATTAAATCGTTTGCGAGTCGGTTCGTTAGTCATGTTAGTCGATTAGTCAGTCAGTCAGTTGAGTCAGTCACAGAGATTAGTCAAAAACATTGATGATTAGAAAAAAAAACGAAAATTTACAAAAAATTAAATCTTATATCGTTAAATCAAAATAAATATTTGCGTACAATTTTTTTTGTTTGGTTAAAATTAGTAGTTTACATTGAATTTGAGCGGTGAAGTCGTGACGAGTATATACGTCAAGGATTCGCGTCGTCGTTGGGACGGCGGAAATCTGGACGTCAATAGCCGTCACTGGGTTCGTGTCAATGTTAAGTACGACGTTTTAACACGTCTCTATACGACGTGTATGTCCGTCATTTAGCGACGAGTGTTTATAATTGATAAGTATAAATTGAATTTGTTTTGTCATGTCTGTTTCATTATTTTATAGCACCGGGACCAACAAGTACGTTCATTTTACGAATTCTTATAAAATTGATTGGCAATACTGAATTGTTTAAAACACTTTCAAGTAGTCTGGCAACATTAAATAATTTGACATTACCAGCCTCCGTGGCGCAACGGGTGAGTAGCCGGCTGTGAAGCGAGAGGCCGCGGGTTCGATCCCCGCGCCGAGACAAATGTTTGTGTGATCCACAAATATTTGTTTCGGGGTCTGGGTGTTGTGAGACCGAAAGTCTCTCGCAGTTCCTGATACCCACGACACAAGACACGTATCTTGCTGTGGGGTCAGGACTATGTGTGTGACTGTTGGGTGTATTTATTAATTTATACTTTTTTCAACAATCACACACATATTCCTGGACCCACAGTAGGCTAATCTGTATCGTGGGTATCAGGAACTACGAGGGTCATGCATACAACATTCATCCCCAAAACAAATATTTGTGAATAACACAAACATTTAATGATTTCTTACTTTTACGCGAATGTTACACATTAAAACTAATTAAAATGGTTTATATCGCGTTTTTTTTTATTTAATATTGGTCTCGGAAGTTTCGAAAGCTTTTCAACCTTCGTGGTCACGAGGTGGACTGAAAAGCTTTCGAAACGTCGGGACCAAAATTAAAATAAAAAAACCGCGATAAAATCCGAACATTTGTCTCGAAGCGGGAATCGAACCCACGATCTGTCGGATCGCAGCCGACTTAACGCCCACTGCGCCACGGAAGCTCATATACCTTCATTATGTTGGCCTTCGGTACTACGGAATAAGGTATAGTTGTGTTTGTATTAAACGGGGCATAAATTACAAACTATGATGGTAAGATCACCCTTGACCGCACAACTCTAGAATTGTCTATACAAACAGACATTTAACACACACAGATACATTATATCTTATTATATATTATATTCTAAGATACATTATATCTCAGTTACAAAAGTCATCTTACGACAATGGCTTACTGTTTATATTTTTTTCGGTCGTCGCTCCTGTCGCCTGTCTATTCTGATGGGCGAGGTGACTGACTGGATCATCTCGGCGATGTGGGCATCTTTGAGCGGCTTTTGGAGTCGTTTGGCCGACCTCGTGCGGAATTTGGCCGATTCTTGATTCGCCACTAGGTTTGGCGTTAGTGATTTTATACATCTGTAATGAATTTGCAAGATTATATATATGTATAGCATAAACGGGCAAACGAGAAAGTGGGTCCATTGAGTGGTAGAGCCACGTTGTAGACAGTTTTGTCTATAGCGAAAACCGACGTAAAGTAGCGGCTTGCTGCTGCGTTTCGTACGGTGAGTGAGATATCCGGAAGCCCAAATACCCTCCCCTGAAACCTGATGGTAAGTGATTCCACTGCCCATGTACGCCTACAATGATAGAAGAATCATAGGCGCGTTGCCGACCTCAAAGGGAAGGGTTAATTAAGGGATTGGGAAAGGGAGGGGATTTGGGTTTCCGGATATCTCACATAAACAAACATTTGTTTTGGTGAGGGAATCGAAACCACGATCTCTCGGTTCATAGCCGAAATAGCAGCTTGGTGTTGCGATTTGTACATTAAGATATCCGGAGGACAAATTCCCCCACTCCTTTTCTATACCTCAATAATTTCTTCGCTGGCAGACATTACTTGCCATCAGTTGACCCACTTGCTCGTTGACCGGCCTATACTACATAAAAATAAAATGTGTGTGTGTGCAATTCACACACGGCAGAAGTGAAACTTCAGAATTATTAAAATTAATTAATTAACCAACTAATTTTAATACGCAAATGAAAAAAAAAAACACGTGAATAATAATACACCACGTTGTTTATGACACATTTTCCGAAGGCTTCGTCGTACGCAGGCGCAAAGACACGTGATAGCATATTAGTAATCTATCTCATTCTCTCGCAGGTTAAATCCTATTCATGAATATGTTTGTCTTTGTCGTGGCGCATTTTCGTTTCATCGAGTTTCAAATCACAACGATTCTAAAGAAGTTTCACTTCGGAAAATGGTTTTTTTTTCTCGTCCTGGCTCGGCAAAGTGACTACGCTGCACCTGATGGTAAGTGTAGCGCAATCCAAGAATAGTGTCGACCAACGATAAACAATGTGTCCATCGTAGGTCGGCAAGATCATGCCGGCCTGCCAAAGGGCCAAGGGGGAGGAGAAGGAAAAAGGGATGGGAAAAGGGTTAGGATCAGGAGGCAAGCCCCCTGGGGAGAACCGGATATACACTGGCTGACCCTGGAACGCGACCCACACGAGGTGGGCCACTATGGCAGGTTTTAGCACCAGTGTACGGTAGTCGCTATCCGGTCGGATACAAGTATCCTCCCACCAGCAAAATAAATTCGAAATAGCGTAATAATTTTCGTGGCACTAACCTGGCAGCCTCCTGCAGCTTCCTGGCCAGCAATTCGTTCTTCATTTTGGCCGCTGCCAACTCCCTTCTGAGCTGTGACTTGCTCTTATTCCCCGAGGGGTGTAGTAACGGATGTTTCCTGAGCCGAGCCGCTGAGGGTCGCACCGTCGGATCCGGGTCTACCATTTTCTATAACAACAGATAATAAATATAACTTACTAGCTTTTGCTCGCGGTTCCGCCCACGTGATCAAACAAACAAACAAACAATCAAACTCTACAGCTTTATAATATTAGTATAGATTTGGGTAGCTTAGCAACGGAAGCCTTCAAATAATATTATTTGGGTAGCTTAGCAACGGAAGCCTTCAAATATGAATAATTTTCCCCGTTTTTGCAATATTTTTCACTGATACTTCGCTTCTAAAGCCTTCCTCGATAAATGGACTATCCAACACTAAAAGATTTTTTCAATTCGAACCAGTAGTTCCTGAGATTAGCGCGTTCAAACAAACAAACAATCAAACTCTACAGCTTTATTATGTAATAATTATAACTTATTTTAAGTTTAAAGAATTCTTATAAAAACTTACAGTTTACTTACAATGAGATTTACACATAATATTATCTTATTTGCTAATTTTAGTTTTACAGCTAAACCAGTGTTTCCCAACCTTTTTTAGGCCATGCCTCACATTAACATTTTTTTTGTTAATTTTTTCACAGACATCTAGTATTGCATTTAAATAATCCAAAGCGAAAGGGTTAAAGTCGTGTCGAGTCCATTTTTAAATTGCCCCCCTTTACTATCAAATTGCCCCCCTGTGGGGCGTGGGCCCCACGTTGGGAAACACTGATCTAAACAGTTGGGTAGTGAAGTACAGTTAGTATAGTATGTTATACTTAGAGTGTATATACATATTTTTTAAGTTTACTTTTAAATATTTTTATATTTTCCGTTTTATTTATTATTTTCCGCCCACCTGTCTTTATCCCGTAGTGTCAGCATACAAAGTAAAAGTGTTTGTATAGCGCTTCCTAACATTGCTTTTTTTATCCGTGCAAAGTGGCTGCACTACACCTGATGGTGAGCGTAGTGCAGTCCAAAAAACCAGCGACCACCAAACAATGAGTTCATCGGTGGTCACCAGAGTCATGCCGGCCTGTATAAATGCTTCTTCCCTCTTCGGAGGGAAGAAATATTGCATTGTCATCGGTCCTTCATAAGTATGCCAAATTTCTAATTAATCCGTTTTGAAGGAGGGCAAAATCACGTTCAAAGTTTCCATTACATGCTAATAAAAATAAAAGCGTGTTATATATAAAAAAAAACATCAAATCAGGGGTTGCTCACCTTCAATAACTGGTTGAATTCCCTGGACAAGTTGGGCAAGTCGGGCAGTTTGCCCTCCCTGTACTCGTGCCACTGTTGCCCATTCTTGGGCAAAGGACCACCACCACCCGCTTCGAATAGTGTTAATCCTGAGGGCAAAAAAATCATTTATATTTTCAACAGAAAGAGACGAGTGGTACGAACTGTCGAGACGAAAGTCGCAGGTTCGAAACCAGCCCCGAGAGCATGCACCGATGTCTTTTCTAAATTACGTGTATAACAATTGTTAATTATCGCTTGCTTTAACGGTGAAGGAAACATCGTGAGGAAACCTGCATACCTGAGAACTCGATAAGATTTTTCGAAGGTATGTGAAGTCTGCCAACCCGCATTAAGCCAGCGTGGTGGACTAAGGCCTGACCCCTCTCATTCAGTAGAGGAGGCCCGTGCCCAACAGTGGGACGTGTATAATACAGGGCCAGTGGTATTATTTTTAACACGCCATTTCAATGGCCCCTCGCATAATGAGGGACGACTGTATGGTATACCACTTGCGAAATTTAACTCCTTTTGAACTCCTAAACTACTGAACCGATATAATCAAATTTTGCAAACTGTGTGTTTGACAGAAAACAGTTTGATCCAACTTGAGAAATAAGATAGTTTTTATCTCAATGTATAGTAGCAATATATATTTTTTCCAAATTATTTGTTATAACTATCTGTGAGTTTCGTAACATTCTAACAGATGGCGGTGTAAGGTAATTTATCGGCTGGATTGAGTAAGAATCCAATAGATGGCGCATACTGTATTGAATAGTTTACTACAATATAATTTAACATATACCTTAACCACAGCAACGTGTGGCTGGGTCTGCTAGTATCTAAATATATAAAACTCAAAGGTGACTGACTGACATAGTGATCTATCAACGCACAGCCCAAACCACTGGAGGGATCGGGCTGAAATTTGGCATGCAGGTAGATGTTATGACGTAGGCATCCGCTAAGAAAGGATTTTAATAAATTCTACCTCCAAGGGGATAAATTAGGGGATGAAAGTTTGTATGAAAATCACGCGGGCGGAGCCGCGAGCAAAAGCTAGTACTATATATACAAAGAAACACGTTACCGAACGCGAATATATCAGCCTTGGCGAGATGCGTGAAGTCTTCTTGCAGCACCTCCTTGGGGAGGTACCTGCAATCCCCCTCCTCTACCGACGGTGATGATACACACGTCACGTGGCCCAGATCACCTGACAACAACAAAATAATATAGTTTTTGAAGTGATAACTTCTTATGGGAGGGTGAACCGAAACGTTCCGTAACGCGAGCGGTCCGTCGACCAGCCAGCGTTGGCCGACCTCCCTGGAACATCGATAATTTCGAAGTCCCAGGTGGCGCCACACAGACTTTGACACGACCTTGACACGACTTTGACAGGGTTTTGACCGGACTTCAACGTAACGCTTTACGGCGCCACTCTGTCTGGCTTCTCTTTCTCTAACGCATACGGCAGCAGTAGGCTCCTCCTCTCTCACTTTAACCCACATTAGTTTAAGTTATCACTTCTCTGTCGAGCGTCCCGAGACGCACACTTTTTTTTTACCCGAGCACGGCATAGTGACTGCATTACACCTAATGGTAAGCGTAGTGCAGTCCAAAAACCAGCAACCATCGACAAAGAATGAGTTTATCGGTGATTCGTATGATTCATGTGTCAGGGAACCTGTTATTATTATTAAGTAAATAATATAACGTTGTACACTAACCGATCTTGTAGGTGTGCGACAGACTCGGTTCGTCGTCATCGTATCCGTCGTCGGAATCGTTCGTCGCGCACGAGTCGCCGCCGCACACGAATATGTTTCCAGGCTTCACGTCCATGTGCACCAGGTGTCGAGAGTGGATGTATCTGTACAGACAAACATTATTTATTACTAAAGTCCGGTCGCGGACCACGAAGAAAAACGTACAATGACCTCTTTACCTACTGACAGTGGTCACAAACATTTTTGTATCATGTGCGGATTACGTGACATAATTAGAAAGAGAAAGAACATTTACAAACTTATTAAATAAATTATTTATTTAGATTTTAAATTATAAGTTATAAAAAACGAGTTACAATTACTAATTCGGCAGAAATAAAAAAAATGAACATTCAAAAGAATTCGATTCCTCTGTATTCGCCTGTCACATTTATTACAAAAGAATCAACAGTTTTGTCTACATTATCGTCTAGTCTATCTAATTTCGATTCCTCTTTTTTTACGTGAAAGACCACATTTACCAGAAGACCACATGCAAATTAGAACAAACCTTAAAGTCTCAACTAAAAGGTTTACAATCCCTAAGGACGGCGGTCGTTGCATCTGTGCGAGCGAGACTCATTATATTTACGCGAGAGTGACAGAGACAGGTAGTAACAGGTCAAAGAACGTTTTTCTTCCTTCATCGCGTCCGCGCTATAGCTTTGCTCGCGACCCTGTCCGCGCGAATTTAATTTAGTATTAGATCCCACGGGAACAGACTAGTGATGTTCATGTACAAAAAATATCAATATTTTTTCCGATATAAGATATCAAAATATTGTATCGATATTTAGCGATATATCGGTCATAAATATCGATATTTTCGATGTATCGAATTGTAGGAAGGAAAAGACAAATGATTAACAAAAATAATATCGAATAGCTAAAAAAAAAAAACAACATCCAATACTTATTCTGGTATTTGATGTTGTTTTTTTTTTTTAGCTACATCCGATAGAAAAAAGTCCTTCAGATGCCACAGAGCAGTTATGATGATTTTTCCTAAATATTCTACGATATCCTTATATCGATATAATATATCGACTTCAATGATTCGATTTAATATCGCATTGATTCGATATATCAAATAAATGTATCGATATTTTATCACATATCGATACATATCGAGCACTCCTAGAACAGACTATCTGAATACAATATATTGTAAGTTTTATGCTAGATCATATACTTATGTGCCAAATTTCATCCCAGTTCATTCAGCCGGTAAATTATGATAGACCAGAAGCGATAAAAGTATTTAGCCATCAAAAAGCTTTCAAACTTTCATCCCCTATTTGGGCCCTTTAGAGGTTGAAATTTAAAGAAAAAAATACCCTATGTTTAACCCTGAGTCATCAACTATATTTGTGGCAAAATTCATTGTAATCGTACTTCTTGACTTAATGCCGGAGGCATTCTCTGCCAGTCAACATAAGGTGGTGCAGAGATTCAACTTGTAATCAGTGTTAAAATATAGTATACAGTACCGATTTACACTGCCTTTTTATCTCCGAACCCTACAAAAATAGTATAAGGATACTTTAAGGATTATATATATATATATTTTCTTTTATATTCTAGGCCGGCAAACGAGCAAGTGGGTCACTTGATGGTAAATGATCTCCACCGCCCATGTACGCCCACCACCAGAAGAAACATGGGCGCGTTGCCGACCTTAAACGAAAGGGATAATTAGGGATTGGGAAGGGGAGGGGATTTTGGCATCCGGATATCTCACTCAACGTACGAAACGCAGCAGCAATCCGCTACTTTACGTCGGTTTTCTGTGAGACAGTGGTGACGACCCGGTCGAGCCAGCCCATTCACGCTGTAGACAAAACTGTCTACAGCGTGCTTATGACAATAATGTCCTACAAACCACCTATTGTAGATATTCATGAGTGGTGGAGATCACTTACCATCAAGTGACGCATTGCTCGTTTCCTATACTATAAAAAAAAACTGATAATGAAGTTCGATGGACTCGGATTTTAAACTGACTAACGGATTTGTCATGCAATCGAACTAAATATCAGCGAATAATATGTCGTCACACTGCTGCCCGATATTGTTCTTTTTTTTTTTATAGCATAGTATTTCGATTCAATCTACCCACCAAATATGATTTTTATCGTCCTTATTAAATGTGTAACTTGTTATAACTATCAATGTTTTTGTATTATTAATGTTGTCGTATGTTTTTAAGAAAGAATTGTGATAAGAAGAATTGTATTAAGTATGCTCGCTTATGTTAATTAGCTATAATACATTTTCTCAGTAAGCGATTGTGAAATCTGAGAAATTAATAATTCTTAAACTTATATACTCACGCCAATCCATCCGCGATGTGGGTCAGCAGTAACAGTAACTCGCTCTCCGCTAACGGACCCTCCTCCATCTTCTGCTGGAGGGAGCCACCGTCGCAGTATTCGTTTTGTATTATCATGTGATCATCCTCCGCCCATGCTGAGTAGTATCTGTGGATACCGGAGATATTAAACGTCTTGGGAGGATAGGCAGAAGTCATAAACGACGTTTGTCTAGGGTTATTTCTTTTTTGTTCACTAAATAGCTAAATAATCGTTAGTGTAATAGTCGGTTAGAATCGATAAGAAAAATCATAATTGTATATAAAAAATGTTCATCGCGATATCGATTATTATTAATCGATTGCAAACTGTTTATTGGCATCGATTAATCGTTAGTGAAGATTATAGATTATAGGCATCACTAATAAATTATTATAGTCATGTACGCCATCGTCATATACATCAGATTACTTGCCTCAAAGCCACCTATATATTAATATTTGTTATAGGATATACATTTTAACCACACAACGTTTCTAACTCTGGTCAGCGCCGGAGCAAATTTGACTCTACTTGAACCTGGCAAAACTGACCCAAGCCAAAAGCTAACTGTATTCCAAAAATGATCCATGTTCCTAAAATTACCCATGTTCCATAAATAAACCATGTTCTAAAAATTACAATGTTCCAAAACCCACCAATGTTCCGAAACCCACCAATGTTCCAAAACCCTACCAATGTTCCAAAACCCACCAATGTTCCAAAACCGACCAATGTTCCGAAACCCACCAGTGATCCAAAAACCACCAATGTTCACCCATCCATACCTGACGACATGCGGGTGTTTCCCCAACGCGGCGTGCGCGTACACTTCGGTCAGCGCCGCGCGTTCCGCCGCCGACCCGGCCACGGGACGCAGCGACCGCTTCACCGACCAATGTTCCAATAACGACCAATGTTCCAAAACCGACCAATGTTCCGAAACCCACCAATGTTCCGAAACCCACCAATGTTCCGAAACAACCAATGTTCCGAAACCCACAAATGTTCCTACTCATACCTGACGACATGCGGATGTTTCCCCAACGCGGCGTGCGCGTACACTTCGGTCAGCGCCGCACGTTCCGCCGCCGACCCGGCCACAGGACGCAGCGACCGCTTCACCGACCAATGTTCCAATAACGACCAATGTTCCAAAACCGACCAATGTTCCGAAACCCACCAATATTCCGAAACCCACCAATGTTCCGAAACCCACCAATGTTCCAAAACCCACCAATGTTCCGAAACCCACCAACGTTCACCCATCCATACCTGACGACATGCGGATGTTTCCCCAACGCGGCGTGCGCGTACACTTCGGTCAGTGCCGCGCGTTCCGCCGCCGATCCGGCCACGGGACGCAGCGAACGCTTCACCGACCAATGTTCCAATAACCACCAATGTTCCAAAACCCACCAATGTTCCGAAACCCACCAATGTTCCGAAGCCCACCAATGTTCCAAAACCGACCAATGTTCCGAAACCCACCAATGTTCCGAAACCCACCAATGTTCCGAAACCCACCAATGTTCCTACTCATACCTGACGACATGCGGATGTTTCCCCAACGCGGCGTGCGCGTACACTTCGGTCAGCGCGGCACGCTCGGCCGCCGACCCGGCCACGGGACGCAGCGACCGCTTCACCGACCAATGTTCCAATAACGACCAATGTTCCAATAACGACCAATGTTCCGAAACCCACCAATGTTCCGAAACCCACCAATGTTCCGAAACCCACCAACGTTCACCCATTCATACCTGACGACATGCGGATGTTTCCCCAACGCGGCGTGCGCGTACACTTCGGTCAGCGCCGCGCGTTCCGCCGCCGACCCGGCCACCGGACGCAGCGACCGCTTCACCGACCAATGTTCCAATAACGACCAATGTTCCAATAACGACCAATGTTCCGAAACCCACCAATGTTCCGAAACCCACCAATGTTCCGAAACCCACCAATGTTACAATCCATACCTGACGACATGCGGATGTTTCCCCAACGCGGCGTGCGCGTACACTTCGGTCAGTGCCGCGCGTTCCGCCGCCGACCCGGCCACGGGACGCAGCGAACGCTTCACCGACCAATGTTCCAAAACCCACCAATGTTCCGAAACCCACCAATGTTCCGAAACCCACCAATGTTCCTACTCATACCTGACGACGTGCGGATGTTTCCCCAACGCGGCGTGCGCGTACACTTCGGTCAGCGCCGCGCGTTCCGCCGCCGACCCGGCCACCGGACGCAACGAACGCTTCACCGCGTACACGCACCCGTCCAGTTTGTTCACGCACTTCGCGACGCGACCGAACTGACCGCGCCCGATCACGCACAGTTCGATGAACTCCACGTTGTAGCGGGATATGTTCGATTCCTGCGGAATGAGGATTGCGTGTGAGGGGTAACAGATTAATTTGAGATAAAGGCATAATCCATAATATTTTAAAGAGAGCACACAAAAAAACAACATCTAAATATATAAAACTCAAAGGTGACTGACTGACATAGTGATCTATCAACGCACAGCCCAAACCACTGGAGGGATCGGGCGGAAATTTGGCATGCAGGTAGATGTTATGACGTAGGCATCCGCTAAGAAAGGATTTTGATAAATTCTACCCCCAAGGGGATAAAATAAGGGATGAATGTTTGTATGAAACTTTGTCAAATTTAAACGTTCACACGGGCGGAGCCGCGAGCAAAAACTAGTTTTATATAATAGGGTTTATTAGCAGTCAAATCAGCAAATAAAACAGTAATCTACATACATTCTTATTATTAATTATCAATAAAATAATAAATCCGTTCGTACTATTTTATTAACAGTGGGTGGAGTTAATACACTTTGATCTGTTACTCCTCATGCAATTTTTTTTTATTATTTGATTGAATGACGAGACTAGAAAGGCGCTCGCCTGCCCATAAACAGAAGCAACACCACACAGAACTTTTAATTTTAAAGCACTGCATGGCACTGAACTGTGCTCGTCACCCCGAGACATAGGATGTTAAGTCTCATGACGCCCAGTAATTTCACTGGCTTCAATGTCCTTCAAACAGAAACACAATAGTGCTTACACACTATTGTTTGGCGGCAGTCAAGTCAAGTATCGTCAGAGAAGTCAAACAAGCAAATGAATCAGCAACGCATACTACCACTACTGCAATACCAAATGAATCATCTCAATAAATTATAATAGGTATTTCTACATACCCTGAGCCTCTTGGCCGGCTGTTCTGGTGTGGCGTCCCATGTTGGAGTCTTAGATAAGGCACGTTTCTTCTTATTCAACGCCTGACCTGTATTGAAACAAGCAAATTTGTTCAATATAAAAAATGTCATTACCAATATTATGAAAGAACAGAGGATGAGGTGATGGTCTCTTAACAATCACCTTTCGATTTATCTGTGTGTCAAATTTCATCGAAATCCGTTCAGTCGTTAAGGCATGAACAATTAATTAGAAACTTACATACAATGCACAAACTCATTAGCATCCAAATTTCAGATTTATGATATTAGTCGGGTAAATAAATCAATCCAACAGTCACACACACAGTCCTGAGTTCTGACCAATACTAGGTTGTAATGTATTATGTATCAGGATCTACAATGGACTTGCGGTCCCATAAAACATCTAAATATATAAAACTCAAAGGTGACTGACTGACATAGTGATCTATCAACGCACAGCCCAAACCACTGGAGGGATCGGGCTGAAATTTGACATGCAGGTAGATGTTATGACGTAGGCATCCGCTAAGAAAGGATTTTGATAAATTCTACCCCCAAGGGGATAAAATAGGGGATGAAACTTTGTATGAAACTTTGTCAATTTTAAACGTTCACGCGGGCGGAGCCGCCAGCTCAAGCTAGTTCAAAGCTAGTTTGTCATAAAAATATTTATCTATCACACAAATATTAGTCTCGTCGGGGGAACCGAAGCTGCGATTTTTCGTTTCATCGAGTCGTCTCCCAGTGCTTTCCACCATAGATGCGTTCAAAGTATAACATCCGGTTCTCCCCAGGGGGCTTGCCCCCTGATCCTAACCCTTTTCCCATCCCTTTTTCCTTCCCCTCCCACTTGGCCTTTTGGCAGGCCGGCATGATCTTGCCGACCTACGATGGACACATTGTTTATCGTCGGTCGACACTATTCTTGGATTGCGCTACACTTACCATCAGGTGTAGCGTAGTCACTTTGCCGAGCCAGGATAAAAAAAAAAAAATGGGTGCGTGTACTTATGTACGCGCGTGAGAAGTTATACTTCTTTGGAATCATTAAATAACCAATAATAAGTATTTAACATTAATAATTTAATAATATTTAGTGTTAATTATATTAAATAAAAGTATTTTAATTTATATCAACATATCCACTCCACATGATAGAAGTACATTCTACTCTCTTCACGTTTATGCGAGCCTGGTACTTGTTCCGAATAAGAAAAAAACCTAAAGAGTTTTTCTTTGTCCAAATCGTCATTTGTTTATTAATTACGGCTACTCGCCATGAAAAATGGACATTCTACTCTCTTCGCGTTTATGCGAACCTGGTACTTTTTTTACGGCACCATGTTCCAAATTATAAAATAAAAACCGCATCTATATATAATTATATATATATATATATATTTATATTTATTTATTTATATTTATTTATTTATTTTTTTATTTCACTCATCATTTTTTCATAACGCGCCTAACTTCATACTGCTGGCATAATGTATAACAGATGCCATTAAAAAAAAAAAAAAAAAAAAAAAAAAACTTCATACTGCTCTCACGCGCCTAACTTCATACTGTTAATTTTTTCTGTTAATTTTTTGTGTCACAGGTGCGCGCGCATCTTAAAATTTCACTCTCATCATTTTTTCATAACGCGCCTAAAGAAGTATAACTTCAAAAATGCATCAGGAACTACGATGGAATTGCGGTCCCATAAAACATCTGTCATAAAAATATTTATCTATCACACAAATATTAGTCTCATTGCGGGAACCGAAGCCACTGTTTATCATTTAGCTGTCTCCCAGTTCCTTCCACCATGGATGCTGTCAAAGTAACAACACTCACCATCCGGCGTGAACGGGTTGATGTTGGCCACGGGTCTCTTGGGCGCTAGTCTCGACTCGTCGAATTCGTCGGGCGGCAGGCTGCCGAGAGCGCTGTCCTCGTCACCGGACGGCGGGTGGAGGTGGTGACTCGAGCCGGACGGTACACCTGGTGGTAGAAACAAATGGTTATATTTGTTAACACGTTCACTGCGTTACGGGAAGTATTTGGTTGTAATTGAGTTCTGCTCTGTGCGGCAGCTAGATATCCTAGTTTTCCACTCCGTGTGGGGGTGATTTTTTCAAGTATTCGTACAAGTAAAAATGAGACGCTTATATTGCCGGTGTCCTTGTTTGAAGTATTGTGTATACACAAGGATGTAAGCTATTGATTGGTACAACAAAAAAAAATCAGCTGTGGACTTTCCATGTCTCTGTGGAGGTTTGAAGTCAGGACTACGTACGGGAAAATAGACGTCGTAACGCATATCAGGCATTCTTGATACGGGAAGTATGTGACTTGTACAGCACTGGAAGTAAGTTCTAATCTAGCGCAGCCGCAGTGAACGTGTTAAAGCCACACTGGAGACCGTAGATTCTCAAACTTATTTCGTCTACAGCTAGAGAGGGAATCTAAGCGCTAAATCGTACTTCTGCCGCACCATTAAGTTGTGGAATAGTTTGCCGGCACACGTGTTTCCTCCTTCCTATAATATGGGGTCCTTTAAACGAAATGTGAAGAAGCCGGTGTTGCCAACCAACGATAGACACGCTGTTTGTCGTTGGTCGACAATGTTCGTGGATTGCGCTACACTCACCATCAGGTATGGCGTAGTCACTTTGCCGAGCCAGGATAAAAAGAAAAAAATCAATTATTATCTAGCCCATGGCCCCCCGAAATTAATTTATTTTAAATTTAACTAGTGTGTAATGCGAGTTATCCTTTTTCTGAGTTAAAACTTATATCCTTAGAACCTTTACTGTCCCAATCTGAGAGCCTCTAGCGCCCACAAGGGGGTGTTACCCACTTTGAGAAATACAGAACTTTCTTAGTGTTTTTTCATAGGCCGGCAAACGAGCAAGTGGGTCACCCGATGGTAAGTGATCTCCACCGCCCACATACGCCCACCACCAGAAGAATCATGGGCGCGTTGCCGACCTTAAAGGAAAGGGATAATTAGGGATAGGGAAGGGGAGGGGATTTGGGCTTATTGATATCTCACTCACCGTACGAAACGCAGCAGCAAGCCGCTACTTTACGTCGGTTTTCTGTGAGACAGTCACAGACCATTCATGCTGTAGACAAAACTGTCTACATTGTGGCTCTACCACTTAAACCTTACCTACCTTGACCTATCTACCACCTTGACGGTCTTGATGGTTTAACTATAATTGAGGGTACTTACCCGTCTGTACGTTGAACTTGGGCGGGAAGAGCCTCGTTCGAGTCGGATGGTGCGACGGCGTGGAGCACTTCTCCAGAAGGGTCTTGGGCGTGTGCGGACTGTCAAATAACCTGTGAAACACGAACAATGGTAAGTTAACATAATAAATATGACTCGACCTTGCAGGTCTGTCAGACTGTATAATTAGATACATAACAGCCTCCGCGGCGCAGCGGGTGAGTAGCCGGCTGTGAAGCGAGGCCGCGGGTTCGATCCCCGTACCGTGACAAATGTTTGTGTGATCCACAAATATTTGTTTCGGGGTCTGGGTGTTGTGAGACCGAAAGTCTCTCGTAGTTCCCGATACCTATGACACAAGACTCGTATCTTACTGTGGGGTCAGGACTATGTACGTGACTATTGGATGTATTTATTATATATTTTTTATTTATATTACAAAAATATCTAAGTCAAATATGACGAGATCGCATTTTCGTTCACACATAATTCAATCGTGTGTTACGCTACCGATTCTAATACAATATCAATATAAACTAAAAATATCATTGCATCATCCATACTTACAAAAAAAACGTTACCTTGCTACTATTTACTCACGAATACAAAAAAAAAACAGTCATTATGATACAAATAATTCACTGGAACTTGCCAAAACATCTTTTTAGCTCAGGTGATCTCGGAAAACAACTCACTGCATACAATTTTGTACTCTATTATACTTACTTTAAAGTTCAAAATGGTTGTACATCTTTTTTTGTGGTTTTTTCGTGGGCGTAGCAAAAAAAATGCTACCCGGCAGATGTCAGAATCATATGTTCTGTTCTATTGTTGTGATAACTGTATTTCAACGGATTTTCAACCGAAAATGCTTAGAAAGTTGGGAGACAAATTTGGATCATTTTTTTTTTAACGAACAGTGATGACTCATATTCATAGTTCATACAGTCAAATCCCGATAATTTGAAACTCTAGGGACCAGAGCAAAATTTCAAATTACACTCAAGTAAATAAGAGTTTGATCAAAATTCGTGATTTATTTATTACTATATTATTATTTTTAACAATTAAATACAATAATACAATTAGTCACAAATTTTATTACGAAAAGAAGTGAAACAATCGACAGGTCTGTACGTGTATGTAAACAAACGACAGCTCTGTGCATGATAAACACTTCAAATTATAGAGAGTAGGGAAGCCTTGACTTCAAATTATAGCATGTCGGCGAGCAAGATACTATTCCTTCAACTTCAAATTATCGAGGGGAACAATTAATGTGGATTTTATTCAATTTATTGAGTATTTTTCAAGGGACCAGGGGAATTTACAGGACCATGACCGGGCTTTGACCGGAATTTTACCGGACTTTACAGGACTTTGACCGGACTTTGAGCGGATTTTGACCAGACTTCTTCTGTCGAGCGTCCCGAGACGCACACTTTTTTTGTATTCATTTCTATGATAATAAAGGCCTTTTGTTTAAACTTTATCTAATTTAACTTTATTTAACCAATTTCTGTAAAGTTGCATATAGTAGATAACTTTTCAAAAAATAAGGTCATAAAGAAGTTTCACTTCTGAGTGTTACACTAGTACACGCACACATTTTTTTGTAGCTTAGTCAGTTTTCTTTCTTTCTAACACAATTTTAATGATTGAAATCACCACGCAGACAATAAATATACTATCACACGCATTTTAAATGATAGAATATAACAGTATTGGCGACCAATAAAACCAGTTCCGAAGTAGGTGAAGGGAACCGACACGTCGCGACAACTAATCGTGTTGCAACCTGTTTAGAAGAGCTGGATGACGCGAGATCACGACAATTGTAAAAAAAAATGGGTGCGTGTACTTATGTACGCGCGTGAGAAGTTATACTTCTTTGGAATCATTAAATAACCAATAATAAGTATTTAACATTAATAATTTAATAATATTTAGTGTTAATTATATTAAATAAAAGTATTTTAATTTATATCAACATATCCACTCCACATGATAGAAGTACATTCTACTCTCTTCACGTTTATGCGAGCCTGGTACTTGTTCCGAATAAGAAAAAAACCTAAAGAGTTTTTCTTTGTCCAAATCGTCATTTGTTTATTAATTACGGCTACTCGCCATGAAAAATGGACATTCTACTCTCTTCGCGTTTATGCGAACCTGGTACTTTTTTTACGGCACCATGTTCCAAATTATAAAATAAAAACCGCATCTATATATAATTATATATATATATATATATTTATATTTATTTATTTATATTTATTTATTTATTTTTTTATTTCACTCATCATTTTTTCATAACGCGCCTAACTTCATACTGCTGGCATAATGTATAACAGATGCCATTAAAAAAAAAAAAAAAAAAAAAAAAAAACTTCATACTGCTCTCACGCGCCTAACTTCATACTGTTAATTTTTTCTGTTAATTTTTTGTGTCACAGGTGCGCGCGCATCTTAAAATTTCACTCTCATCATTTTTTCATAACGCGCCTAAAGAAGTATAACTTCAAAAAATCGCCATGAATAAAATATGTATATAAAATCAGTACTATTAAAAATTCATGCTATTAAATTTTTACAAGTCAATGATTGAAAGTAAAGACTTAAAATTGGTTGGATTAGGACCTGATTTTTATTGTGACTTTATATTTATTTATTTTGGAACGAATGTAACTATACGAACGGGCTGCCGTGGTGGCGCAGTTGTATTGCGTACGCGGTACCAAGTCACGGGTTCGATCCCTGGGTTGGGTAAAGTGATATTGGGTTTTTCTATCACAAAATATTCTATTTTGTATCATGAAATGTGTGCCTGGTAAGGCGATAGGCTTGCCCCCTATCACGTCATAGGACGGAAATACGTTCGGCGATATGTGGGTGTACTGATTACACCTCTTCCTATCATTTCGCGGATTAGAGGCGTCAGTGCATATGTATGCATGTACATATTTACCTTGAAAATTGCTAGCCATGGAATAAACTGAACAAATCATAGTACAAAATTAACATAATGCAGTATGAATCATTTACATAAAAAATCGAGTCTGAATCGAATTGAGTCAAGATCGGTGGTAGGACATTCATATCCACCTGGATAGCGACCACCATACCACATGGTGTTAAAACCTGCCATAGTGAACCACACACCTTGTGAGGATTGCGTTCCCGGCTTTGCCTTCCTGGATAAAAAAAAGAGTCCACACAACATAGAAACTTGAAAGTGATATATGGGTGCAAATATGCAATAACATTTCAACCACATCAAGTAAAAATCGAGATATTGATTTTATTTTGCTAAATTCAGTAAGTTAAACCATTAATTTAAAGTTCAATTTTGAATAATCATACATGGGAAATGTTCCTTTTATGATTTTTTGAAGTGAAATTTCTTTAGAATCGTTGTGATTTGAAAATTTGATGAAACGAAAAAGGTTGGTTACTAAAGAGGTTGGAAAGAAACAAGATCTCAAGTATGTAAATATATGAAATGTAATATTTCGCATTAAAATTTTAAATATTTTGCATATGCATATTAAAATTCGTTGGTTAATTTATTTTAATAATTCTGAAGTTTCACTTCTGCCGCACACACACTTTTTTTTTTATAAAATATGTAATAATACCAACTTAAATCGAATGAATTTAATGAAATCAATAACTCAATTAATTAATGTCGGTTGAAATTTTATTGCGTATTTGCATCCATACCTACTTTATACATTTCCCACTTGTGTGCAGTTAGACCCAAATACAGGCACAAACATGTTCAAACATGTTTTAAACTTAAACTGGTCTATTGTTAACTTGCAACTGTATTTATTATTATAATCCAATATAATGACAAGTCAGTCGCAACGGCATCCTGCAGATAATCAGTGCCAGTCCGGACTGCCCCATCCAAAATAAATGGATGCATATAGGGATGGGTGAAAAACCCTTCTTTTTTTGTAACCATGAGTTTTATATTGTAGTGACATTGTAATGAATTTTGTATAATTATTGCGCTGAATTTTATATCATTATTTATGGGTAACTCTGAAATAAAATGATAAATAAATAAGTAGTTTTTTTTTTGTAGTCTTAGTTTCCCATAGGGGTAGGCAAAGACGACAGACTTCCTGCAACAATCCTTACACACCTCTAATTATTAACTTTAATGAAGTTTTGTTAATTGCTTTTCATTTTTTTTTTATCGTTTAGCCCTTATGTAGCATAAATATTGTAAATAATACCAGGTACACACATTTTGATTTTACCTGATCAACTGACTTGAATAAGAAAAGCTGTATGGTTTTTGTTGACCAATTTAACTAAAAGTCTATCCAGACAGTTCAAATCTCATGACATTTAACATTTGATGTGATCCAGTCTGTCAAGGAGGTGTAGTGATTATTGTGTTTAGAGATTCATGTGACTTTCTTCAGCATGGACATATTTTTTTTTATATTGGCACAGAAAACTACACTGGACTTGATGTTAAGTACAATGCAAGGGCACACAGACAAATAACCGGTGTCAAAAGGAAAATAATAATAATGTTATAATATGTATTATGAAATAGAGTTTTTGTTTAATACAATTAATGTATGTAATGTAATTTTAAATAATTGTCTGAATAAAGGACTTCATTCATTCAAATCAAATCAAATCATTTATTGAATCAATAAAATGTCAAACATCATTTAGATTCAGTCAAATTTTAACCCTACCACCAGTTCAGAATGCTGATTCGTTAAAGAAGAACAGGCAAGAAACTCTAACGTTGCTCTTTTCTAAACTTATTACAATACATATAAGTTAGAGCAGCTCAATTTATGCCAATGATGAACGTCATACATTCATTCATTTATTCACAATACATTCCAAACATAATGTTGACTATCAAGAGATATTGTGTCCCTCAGTAGAATTATGCTGTCATCTTTATTTATTTAATTTACAGAAATATATTTTTTTTATTTATGCAAGCAAGTCGCTTGCACTTTGGTAAATACCAAGCCTTCCCATAAACAGAAGCAACACTACACAAAACTTTGAATTATAAAGCACTGCATGGCACTCGTCACTCTGAGACATAAGATGTTAAGTCTCCAAATGCCCAGTAATTTCACTGGCTTCAATGTCCTTCAAACAGAAACACAACAGTGCTTACACACTGTTACTTGTAGGTAAAATAGACAAAGCGATGGTACCAACCCAGATTGCCTCTCGCATATATGGGACCTACCACCTTGTAAACTGTGTGTGGCTGAGACCAGGTCTACACAAAAAACTAATAAATTGGCTTGTAAATAAGAAAGAAATCAGTCCAGCTATTTTGGCACTACAATACCAGATACACATAAAAAAGGATTCAATTTGTAACAACACACTTTTATTTGCTATTAAAAGGGTTAAAATATTAGCAACATCACTTTGCAGCTTTGATTATAAACATAAGTCTAATTTTCATAAATTCTATGGTAAAAAATTACTATTTCTGAGTAATGTAATAATAACACACACAAAGCAGGCAATACAGTATGTGTTTACCACACTTCACCTTCACCTGACCTTATTTTAATGGTAATTCAGACCTTAAAATCTTAATTCAGCCGTTTAAAGCATTTTCTACAACTTTCTATAGCTTTTTGTGTTATATAATACGAGAATGTTCCAAAAACAAGCAAAAATGAAAGTGAAAACTCATGTTTTTGGTGATATGTGCTAATAGTACAGTGTTTATGTTTCAGATGACTTTTAATACAGCTTTCAGGTGAAGCGTGGTGTTTTTTTTGTCACCAGTAGTAATGTAGAAAGCCTAGGACATACCTCAAAGCCCTGACGCGTTTGTAAGGGGGGCTCTGCGATACTGGCGCCGGGGATGCGTTCCTAATGCCGTCATCGTCGTCCAAACTGCTAAAATCCAGCTTTCTAGGCACAATGGAAGCCGGTATAGGGCTTAAATTGTCCGAAAATATGTTAAAAGGGTCTGTCATTTCACACGAAGTTTCAACAGAGAGTTCTGATGAATTATGCTTGTTGTTGAACCCAGTTTTCATTCTATACCACTCCGTCATGTCTATAAGATCATTTGAAACACTTTAAAACAAAAATATCACAAGAGTAATCACTTTATTTCGTTAATAATAGTTCACAAAGCACTTTCACGAATTTCAATCAACGTTATGGCGGATGACGCATAGCACCTGTTTAATCGATCAACCAATCAGAGCGTAGTATATGACCGGTAAGACGAAAATTCAAATTTAATTGGCTCAAGTTTTTTTTTTAAATAACGACGTCGCTTCTTCGTCTTCTATTGGTTGAGATACAGACGCGTTCTAGAAAAAGTCGCGTTCTTTTTAAAAAATGTTGTTTTGTTGTAATGAGTTTGATTGACGATTAAAATTATTGATGAGTTATTAATTTAAGCGGATTATTAAAATAAACAATTTAATTTTTTAATAATCCATTCTTATTAACAGAAAATAAAATAATCGATTACCAACTCGATTATTAAAAGGAATCAACTGACTGAGGAAGCCTAATTTTGAGACTAACTGAAACCACAGTTACTGTTGGATTTTTTCGTCAGAGTTCACAATGTGACGGTTTTTATTACTTGATAATCCACAGTTTTCGAGAAATGAAATAATTCTTATCATAAAATTTACAATCGAATGTATAAACAAATGTGTTGTTAGCACAGACATACGTTTCGATAGGTGACAGAAATTTACTATTGTTTACATGAGGAAATACTTTTGGGACCCGCCAGCCGTCAAAAATAGACGTGATGTATCATATTTATACCGACTCCGACTCCGACCGACCGAGAAGGGTATAAAGGGTTCCAAAAGCCCCTAAAGAAACAGCATAGATTTATATCCATTATGTGTCTATTTTGATTACAGGCAAAGGAACCGGTACAATTTCTACCAGCGGTTCATGCGGCATCTATAGCTGCGCCTTCAAGCAGATTTTTTTTTTTTTTTTTTTTATGGCATAGGCCGGCAAACGAGCAAGTGGGTCACCTGATGGTAAGTGATCTCCACCACCCATGTACGCCCACAATATCAGAATCATGGGCGCGTTGCCGACCTTAAAGGAAAGGGATAATTTAGGATTGGGAAGGGGAGGGGATTTGGGCTTCCGGATATCGGAATTAGAGCTCTAGAGAGATTTAAATGTTTTTATTAAAAGGGGAGGCTGCAGCTGTTGTCAAGAAATGCTCAGTGTCAGCCCGTAGTTTGAAACTGTGCCCGGTATAGCAATAGGCTCGCCCCCTATCATATCATGAGATGGATAAATGCTCGGCGAAATGTAGGTGTATGCTTACCTCTTCGGGGATTACGGGCGTGAGAGCGTATGTATGTGTACGTACACATAATTATTCATTAATTTTTTTATAAGTTAAATTACTTAATCACAATTTGGATATGAATTATTCATTTTTTTTTATGGCATAGGTCCACAAACGAGCAAGTGGGTCACCTGATGGTAAGTGATCTCCACCGCCCATGTACGCCCACCACCAGTAGAATCATGGGCGCGTTGCCGACCTTAAAGGAAAGGGATAATTAGGGATTTGGAAGGGGAGGGGATTTGGGCTTTCGGATGTCTCACTCACCGTACGAAACGCAGCAGCAAGCCACTACTTTACGTTGGTTTTCTGTGAGACAGTAATAACGACCCGGTCGAGCCAGCCCATTCATGCTGTAGATAAAACTGTTTACAGCGTGGCTCTACAACTTAAATTCATTATAAAATCTTTTTATTTTATAAAAATATAATCTGAACTCCTTCTTACCGACTGTTTGTATAGATGTCGCTACATGTCCACGTTTTATAATGATATAGTTTCTAAACTAATAACCTACTCGACACTAGATGTCACTACAACAGAACACTAGATGACTACTACAATTGTATTTTAAAACTCGTGAACATTTGATAATAATTACAAAAAAAGTAGAATACATTATTACCTATGTTTTTTAATGCAATACATAATAAAATATTTTTTCTTTATGATAATATTTTGTAGACTTTGTTTTTATTTTGCCCCATTTGTTCTACCCTTTTAACCAATTTGACATAAATTAAAAACAGAAGCTACAGCGTAAAATCACATTATCTAAAAGCACAATCACAAATAGAACGATATAAATAAAATTACCACAATACGAGCGTGACTAAACCAAAGCGTGACTAATCGGCCTATAGATGGCAGCACGCGTCGAATGACATTCGACATTGCCATTTAAATAAATTAAAACGAGTTTTATTACGGTTAAATATATTAAAATTTTAACTGATGCTTTGTTAAAAATACCTAATGACTTTAAAGACCTATTTTAATAATAGGAGTTAAATATAGGGCTTTCGGAATAATTTATTATTATTCTTTTTACTACTTATCAGCTTTTAAGGTGCTATAAATGGGCAAAGGCCTCTCCTTTACTCTTCCACTGGGTTTGATTTTCTGTCAGCTTGTATTTTGCCACAACTGATTAGAAAGCAAAATTGTTTTATGATTTATAACCTTCGAAAAAAATGGAGGTGATTCCCAAGTCTGTATACAAGCTGTTACAGAAAAGTTTGATCACAAATAATGAATGACGAAACACGCAGGTCGACGCGTCGAAACTGAATATTATGTTTAAATGTGTCTAATTCAGTCTATTCTTTCATACCCAAGGACTGATGTGGCTAAAGGACTCTGCAATTTAGCGACCAGTATCTAGTTGTGTAATTTGTGTCTATTTAATATGTTAAATAGTGTAAAAGGTACAATAGGGTTGGTGTATCCATGTGGATAAAATCCATAAAAAAAAGTTTGAATGTCGAGACGAAAGTCGCAGGTTCGAAACCAGAACCAAGAGCATGCTCCTGTAACTTTCCTAAGTTACGTTAATTCATTGTTAATTATCGCTCGCCTTAACGGTGAAGGAAACATTCGTGAGGAAATCTGCATACCTGAGAACTCGATAAGATTTTTCGAAGGTATGTGAAGTTTGCCTGCATTAGGCCAGCGTGGTGGAAGGCCTTACCCCACTCAATTGTAGACGAGGCCCGTGACCAGCGGAGACTGTTTATAAATAATAAATGAATACACCCAATAGTCATATACATAGTCCTGACCCCACAGTAAGATACGAGTCTTGTGTCGTGGGTATCACGAACTACGAGAGACTTTCGGTCTCAACACCCAGACCCCGAGACAAATATATGTGGATCAGATTAATGTTTGTCTCGGTGCGGGGATCGAACCCGCGGCCTCTCGCTTCACAGCCGGTCACTCGCCCGCTGCGACACGGATGCTGTCAATGCTGTTTATATTAATATACTTCTTACTGTTTTGAAATAAAACTAATTTAGACTGATTTTATCGCCGTTTTTTATGAATTTTGATCTGAATATCTCCGTAGATCAGACAAACGACAAAGTCAATAATTTTAAATTGAAGGTAGATAATGTAACATTAACATTTCGAGACAACCTACACCTCAGTCCATCCCATGACCTGCTGAAAAGCCTTCGAAACGTCGGGATCAAATTAATAAACAACCGCGATAAAATCCGTTTAAATTAGTTTTATTTCAATGTCTAATATTCGGGTAAACATAAGAAATCATTATCTTACCGTTTTTATAATTTCATCACGCCAACCCCGCACAGCACAGACAGGGCAATTAAACTAATCTCGACAATAAACACAGGGGTTGAGAAGTTATTTTGACAACCCCTTTTAGCCAACTGTCCTTAACTAATGTGGATTCGGTAAATAAAATAATTTGAATATAAACGCTTTGGGGTGGCTCGGGGTGATTCGCTTTGCGATATTTGTTGCATACTTTGTTATTAGTAATAAAAATTTAACCCAAATTTACCAACTGGATAATTTTAACTATTATAATCTAACTAGCTTTTGCTCGCGACCCTGTCCGCGTGAAATTTTCATCCCCTATTTAAACCCTTCAGGGGTTGATTTTTGAAAAACATAGTAGGCTATGTCCTATTCTGATGTATATATATTATTGTAAAGTTTCATTAAAATCCATTCAGTAGTTTTTACGTGAAAGAGTAACAAACATACATCCATCCATCCACACTTACAAACTTTCGCGTTTATGATATTAGTAGGATATAATATTAGTAGGATTAGTAGGATTATTTTACTTTATAACGTTCCTTATTGGCATAAATCGAGCTGTTCTAATTAAAATAAATAATACTTTAATGTATGTAGTGCTAATATTGTAAATCAGTTTAGAAATGAGAAACGTTAGAGTTTCTTGCCTGTTCTTCTTTAACGAAACAGCATTCCGAACTGGCGGTAAAGATCAAATTTGACTGAATCTAAATGATTTTTGACATTTTAATGATTCCATAAATGATTTGATTTTGATTTTCAGTAATAGTTATATTTTGTTGACTCATATTTTGACAGCCTCCGTGGAGCAGCGGGCGAGTAGCCGGCTGTGAAGCGAGAGGCCGCGGGTTCGATCCCCGCACCGAGACAAATGTTTGTGTGATCCACAAATACTTGTTTCGGCTCTGGGTGTTGTGAGACCGCAAGTCTCTCGTAGTTCCTGATACCCAAGACACAAGACACGTATCTTATTGTGGGGTCAGGACTATGTATGTCACTGTTGGGTGTATTTATTATTTGTATTATATTATTATTAGATTTTAAAAAATAGCATGTTCCATTTTTTAGGGCGGCAAACGAGCAAGTGGTCACCTGATGGTAAGTGATCTCCATCGCCCAAGTACGCTCACAAGGATAATTAGGGATTGGGAAGGGGAGGGGGATTTGGGCCTCCGGATATCTCACTCACCGTACGAAATGCAGCAAGCCACTACTTTACGTTGGTTTTCTGTGAAACAGTGGTAACGACCCGGTCGAGCCGCCCATTCATGCTGTAGACAAAACTGTCTAGCGTGGCTCTACCTCTTAAAAAAAATAAAAAACTGACGTCAAAGCAATAAGTTAGAACAATAACTCCAGTATTACAATATTATAGCGCAATGTTAAGTAAATTCGATATGCTTTAATGAGTAACTTGACCTACTGAATCTCATCCCTTATTCATACCGTTTGCTTACTTTATACCTTTTTCTTTACCATTTTTCTTATAACTTCACAAAGGAAGCTTAACTCTATTGTGTTTATATAGAATCTATATTACCTTGACGTGATATTGATATTTACGGCTGTATAGTTGTGAGTACAATGACCAATAACGTACAGGGGGGTGTGGCTAATTTCAAAATTGGAACGCTACTTTTTTTTTTCTTGAGGCGCGAATGCCGTTTCTTTTCGCGTTCGAATTCTGGGCAGTGTCGTCCCAGACTTCGAAGGGACAGGATGTATTTCATTTCCATGGATATAGTATATGCAAAATTGAATGAATATTTTATTTGTTGGCAATGAATTAGGAATATTTTTATTTCGTTCCATTAGGTTGTGTATATGTTTTTTTAGCAGTTCCCGGTGAACGTACAAGTGGGTCACCTGAGGTAATTTTCACTGCTCATACCAGAAGAATCACGGATGCCTTGTATTTTTTTTGTGCAATTTAAATCAAATCAAATCAAATCAAATCAAATCAAATCAAATCAAATCATTTATTGAATCAGTAAAATGTCAAACATCATTTAGATTCAGTCAAAATTTAACTCTACCGCCAGTTCGGAATGCTGATTCGTTAAAGAAGAACGGGCAAGAAACTCTAACGTTGCTCTTTTCTAAACTTATTACAATATATATTAGCACTACATACATTGAAGTATTATTTATTTGAATTAGAGCAGCTCAATTTATGCCAAAAAAGTGATAAAGGAAAGGAATCAGTATTGGAAAGGGTATTTGGGATTTGTTGATTTGTGCTTCCGGAAATCTCACTCACCATACGAAACACAACGGCAAGCTGCCATTTGCCAGTTGCAGTAAGACAGTGGTAACAACCCGGTCGAGCCGACACATTCATGTTGAAGACAAAATTGTCTACAACCTAGCTCTATCACTAGAAGCTAGCTTAATAATATAAATTAATAAAAAAAAGATGTTTTTTTTAGTTCTAATTTATTACCCTTTACAAATTCAATTCATTAATAGTATTAACATTAATTTCCTACCGTAGAACATTTAACATTACCGCAGCGTAGCTCCCGCTACAAGCTACAACCACCTACGATGCTACGGCGCTACGGCGTAGACCACAAAATGGTTACGAAATAATTATTTTTGTAACTTACCATTAATTTATGTTTGGATATACATTGAAACCTAGATAAGTGAGATCTGTAGGGACTTACCTTTTTGAAGTGAAACTTTTTTAGAATCGTGATTTGAAAATTTGATGAAACGAAAAAGGTTGGTCACTAAAGAGGTTGGAACTTGTCTACACCTGATTAATTGTCCCACTTATACGGACTATTGAGCTACAAAGTTCCAATCATCATTATCATCATCATCAGCTACAGGACGTCCACCGCTGAACATAGGCCTCCCCCAAAGATTTCCAGACCGACCTGTTGGAAGAGGCTTGCATCCAGCGACTTCCTGCGACCTTTATCAGGTCGTCTGTCCACCTTAATTATCAATAACGATAATAAATAAATAAATATTAATTAACGACTGTATTTTTCCTTTCTAATAAGTTTCATTATATATTTTTATTTAATGTTATTCTTGATTTATCAAACAAATTGTAATTATTATTTCCATTTTCAATAATTATCTTCAACGCATTCTGTGGCTTCTGAAGGTAATGCATTTATCATGTTAAGTTACTTGAATGTTATTGTATTATTAGGTAATTACCACTGATTGTCCCAAATAAAATAAATAAATAACTCATAGAACAAATAATAAAAACCAATTTGTATTATAAAAGCAAATGTATGTTTATAATTCTCTTGTATCGACCACACAAAGACGAGTCAATAAATTTTATATCACATATTAAAAAACCTACATATTACCTTTTAACCCCGGAATAGCACACATAGGCACTGACCGCTAACACTGACAACATTAATTTACCGTTATCTTATTAAATTTAACTTATAAAGTCTTAGAAATAGGAGCTTAGACAACTGCAAAGCTAACTTTGTAAGTGGATAAACCGACCAATATAAAAAGAGCCGTGACGTCTCGAAACGACGATTTGAAAAACTACGATTGGTCTCTCGACGTGGGTCAATAAAAACTGGCTGTATGATAATAGACGCGAAAAAGCCAGCCCGCAGCCCGCCCCTTTGTGAAACCACTCCCTTATACAGTCGATGCTCAACCACCGAGGGGGATGCACGCGCGCTCTCCGTTCCACGCGATCGCAAATTTCAAATTTCGAATACAGTTGACAGCTGTCAATCGTAGTTTTATATTTGTTTTTTTATTTGCCTCTCTGGCAAATGTAAATAATGATATAAAGTTGAAATTATGTATCCAACGGACAATTTAAAGAATGGACAATTGAAATTTGTGCAGAAATTAGACCACAACATTATGTTGAAGACTATACAGAATTTGTGTTATAATAAAAATACGAATTTTAACATGACCTCGCCATTTTTAGTGGACAACATCCTCCACCAGCAAAAGAACGATTTCCAGAATCAATATTTAAACCAACAGTTGGAGAATTACGTCATCCGTCAGAATTACTCCAGAGAGAACTCTCCAGAAGTGGATGAAACGAAACTGGCCGAAACAGAAGACGAGAATCAATGTGCAGATGAATCTAAGATCGAAGATGAAGATTCGAAAAGCAGAGACGATGATTTCACTCCAGTTAAAAATGAAAGTTATTTTAACAACGATTTCTATAACCAAGAAGCTAGGAATGAGAAAGACGTTTTGAACATTCCAAATTTGGTGAGAAGGTGTCAAATCTGTGGCCTGGATTGCCCTCCTTTCGCTTGCAGGAAATCTGGGATACGTAGACTGGAAGAGCTCGAAAAGAGGTTCAATTTGGGAGGGTACCAGGAGAATTCTGGGGATGAGGCAGAGAAAGAAGGAAAGGCGTTTAACACTGATGATATGGTTAGGAATTGTGAGGAGTTTAATGAACAAAAGAAGCCTCTGCTGAAGTTCAGCGTTAGCGCAATTTTAGGGGATCGGGAGGACAGTATCGGCAAGAATACGAATATAGGAGGTAAGTGTTGAGTAAGTTTTGCTGGTGGTAGGATATACATATCCGCCCGGATAGCGACCACCGTACACATGTTGTTAATGTGTAATATCCTTGTGTCACTGTACCTGTATGGGTCATCCGCCTGTCCTGCCGACAGCACAGTGATACAAGGACGTACCCCTATAATAATATACGCCCAATCAACCATCAAGTCACGTCGCAAGCCCCTCGGCAGAACCGGATATACACTGGCTGATCCAGGAACGTGGATCCACACGGTGTGTGGATAACTATGGCAGGTTTTAACACTATATTTATGGTGGTCGCCATCCGGGCGGATATGAATCCTACCACCAACAAAGCTATTTATATTATTCTACAATCGTTACTCTCTGTGCATTTCTACAATGCAGAAGATTGTGAATAAATCTTACAATTATTTCATTAAACGGATTCATCATAAACCGGCATGATATTACATTAATCTTCATAAAAATAGAAAGCTCTTAATTGGACTGTATTTCTTAATCGTCTTCAAATATTTTTTTATTATCATTTGTATCTTCGCTAAACGTGGACTGATTTTAAAAATCTACAAAAAAGGGTCCGGTGCGTTATTTTTATAAATTGTGTACACCAATTTCTCTATTAATTGTAGACCGATTTTTTGACGAAATTTCCGTTAGATAAAGTTTAGCTGGGATGTTTTCCCATATAAATTAATATGTTACTATATTTGTGATAACGGAATACGGAGTAAAACTATGAAAAACCTCAATGGATAACACACATTCGTCGTGATTATATAAAATAAGTTTAAGCAAAGCTTATAATCTTAACATTGATATGAAATAGTTTATTAATCATTTAGGCTTATGTGAAGTCAGTACAAAAATAAAGGAAACTTATGTATAGAAATCAGTATCAACTAATGTATACATAGCATACATACAATCATCAAAATACACTCGGCAATTACACTCAATATCTATTTAATTAAAGGCGACTCTGCCTGAGAAGATCCGGCGAAACAAGTGGGTATGTTTTTGGTCCGTTTACTCTATTCTCGAAAAGAATGACTTGTCAATTAAAAATTGTTTACATTACTCTTAAAAAGTAAACAGTTACAATCATTTCTGGACGTTTTTTGGAGTCCGTGTAATTTCAGTTACTCGGCAGTGACACAACTTACCATATCTCGGGACTATAGAGTCCCGGACCTTTGGTAGGCGTGAAGCCAACACGTAAAGGCCCGTTAGACAAATTTAATCTAATATTGGGATATGACACCGCCCGGCGGCTATTCCTGTATACACTATAAAAACACAACAAACACCAATTAACAACAAATCTATACTTATAAAATAACATGTCCTGACTGACTGACTGATTCATCATCGCCGAGCGCAAACTATCAAGGCTACAAGCATGAAATTCGGACTGTATATTCATTTTGTTATGTAGGCACCTACTAAGAAAGGATTTTAGAAAATTCCACCCTAAAGGAGTCTAAATACGGGATGATAATATGTATGAAAGTCCGTCATTTTGAAAGTTACATAAACAAAATTGTGTATTTCGGATTATTGACGTAAAACAAATAAATACGTGTTTCAGGAATTTTGGAAATTTTAGTTAATAAGAGATGAAAAGGGGGGTGAAAGTTAATGCGAAAGTGAGTTTGTTTGTTACGCTTTCACGCCTAAATCACTGAAGCGATTTTGATGAATTTATCTACAGGGATAGATGGGACCCTGGAGATGGTTACAGGCTACTTTTATCCCGGAAAATGATGTTCACGCGGGCGGAGCGGCGAGCATATAACTTAATATAACATTATTTTGGAATTTTCAGTGTTTTTTGATCATGCTTTTTTATTCGTTAGGGTTTATAAGGTATCGTTTAAAACTGGATAAGATCTGATAGCGGGATATAAGAAATACATGCGAAAGTCAAATGGCAAATTGAGGACTTTTTTCTTATACTCTTCCATACTTATTCATTGAAATACACGCATTAATGTACCCAGTTTTTTTATTTGATTGAATGACGAGACGAGCATGTTGTTCGCCTGATAGTAAGCGCCACGCCTGCCCATAAACAGAAGCAACACCACACAGAACTTTGAATTACAAAGCACTGCATGGCACTGGACTGCGCTCGTCACACTGAGACATAATATGATGTTATAATGCCCAGTAATTTAGACAGCCTCCGTGGCTTGTCAGGCGAGTAGCCGGCTGTGAAGCGAGGGGCCGCGGGTTCGATCCCCGCACCGAGACAATTATTTGTGTGATACACAAATATTTGTTTCGGGGTCTGGATGTTATGAGACCGAAAGTCTCTCGTAGTTCCTGATACCCACGACACAAGACTCGATCTTACTGTGGGGTCAGCACTATGTAGGTATGTGATTGTTGGGTGTATTTATTTATTTATTATTAATGTTCTTAATCTTAAAAATATAATAGTTTTGGCTAAAGACTAATCATTTGTTACAAGAAACTTAGTCATAATGAAAAATGTAGTGCTTTTGATTAAAACACATATTTTGTAATCACGACAGCTATATCTTACGCCGAAAATAAAAATTATTCACAATAAAATACTAAATAGATTCTGATAAAGAAAATAAGATGTTTTAAAATATGAGAAATCCGTCCCTCTTCCATAAAAACATTATTTCTCCTATACAGAATATTTAGTCTTTGTTTGAGACAGTTATTTGTTGATTTAAACATTAAAATCAAAACAATAAAATGCTGAATTCAAGCATATTTTGTTTTCCCCATATGGATGCAGATATGCAATAGCATTTCAACCCACATCAAGTAAAAATTTAGATATTCATTTTGTTTTGCCAAATTCATTAAACTAAATCAATAATTCAGGCTGCTAGAACCAGAGTGGCCTAACTGTATTTTGACGACTTTTGACCTATTTGTATTTTCGTCAATTTAAACCACGGCCGAAATGGACTTGTACTGCCATCTATGTCAAGATAATGTTATCAATTTTAGGCCGGTCTGGTCTTGTAGATTAACATTTTTAAATTACGAAAATACAAATAGGTCAAAAGTCATCAAAATGCAGTTAGGCCATTCTGGTTCTAGCAGCCTCAAATTTAAGTTCTGTTTTGTATAATCGTTCATAGGGAACATGTTGTAGACAAAACTGTCTACAAGCGTGGCTCTCACTCATGAAATCTCGATTAAGCAAGGTTTTAACAGTAAAAACCGCACTCAAATCTGTTCATTAGTCTAAACCATGATACCATAGACAAATACACTCAGACACACACAAAGGGATAAAATTTGAAACACCTTTTTTGTTGGCGATTAAAAAGTTCGTTGTACGTTGGAGTGTATATTAACACCATAGGCCCAAAGCTAACCTTACCTCCATGTGATACACTCTGCTGATTAAAGGCCTTGAAATAGACCGCAGCCGTGTTTCATTGTTCTTGTAAAAATAACTTGAGAATAAATTATACTTGACACTAGCTAAATGCTTAATAATGCGAAAGCCATGATTAAAAAAGAAAAAGAAGATGGTAAGGACCCTGGCATTACGGCGAGATAACGCCAGGCAGTAAAGAAATAAAAAATATAACGTTCGAATTTTGAATCCATGAAAGACTAAAATAACAATACAATTGATGTAGTCTTTTATTGCAGACATGGATCTGCTCTTATAATTTAAGGTAATGTCAGACATGGCTTTGGTCTTACTATTCAAGATAATTTTGATCTTTATTGAAGTTTTTGGACGTGAAAGAGAAGTAACAGCAGACTTGGCTGCATGGCTGGCTGAGGCCTTTGCCTTAAAAAAACAAGGACAGAATGATACCAAAAAATTCTATCTAAATCTATCTATACTCGCCTTCTTAAGTTCCAGCTTTTAAAATAACCAAAAACAATTTCAAAACAATCGTCCATAATTGGACCCTAACAAAAAATATATTAACAGACATCCACATCAATAATAGAATAATAAAATCCACCATGTCGTGAAGAAAACGGACATATTAATTCTTGACGGACCGTGGTATCGCCGTCTCTTTCTAACAAGTGGCGAAGTGCACAGCGCCATCTCTCTCTCGCCCCCGCGCTTAAGTGCCTCGCCAGATGTTGCCGCTTTTATTGAAAAAGTAGACGCCATGTTGGAGTTAGCTAGTCGATTAAGATGTAGCAATAGAGAACGTTTATGGATAACGGTTATACGTTATATCGTTATATGCTATTTTTAATTAAGTTTATTTGCTAATAATAACGGTTATTTTAGTGTGTGTGTTTGGTATAGTTATTAGTTGGGTAGTATTTTTTTTATAACCGGCCGGCTATCAAACAAGTGGGTCATCTGATTGTGAGATTTATGAAACGAACTTCGACCTAATTCGTTTTATTACTTCGCTAAGTCTGAATTAATAATACGGTAACTCGATCGCTCGATCGATAAACAGAAGCCACACCACACAGACCTTTGAATAGCAAAGCACTGCATGGCACTGAACTGCGCTCGTCACCCCGAGACATAAGGTATTAAGTGTCATAATGCCCAGTAATTTCACTGGCTTCAATGTCCTTTAAACCGAAACACAACAGTGCTTACACACTGTCGCAAAAATGAAAGGAGTGTTTGTGTCTCTGGATATCTAATTCCTGCTGTAAATAAAACGGTCCACAGCATGCTCTACCTAGCAAAAAATATTTCTGTAATTATATTTACAAAATAAATATAAAAAAAATATTGAATCCTTATGTTACAAACATTATAAGGAACATAACATGTTAATGTGTTACATTATTTAATTTTGTTCCGTCAAAGCTCTACCGCCAGTTCAAAAGCCGTTTCGCTAGGGAAGAACGGGCAAAAAACTCTAACGTTGCTCTTTTCAAAACTATTTTACATTTTTTATTGAGATCATAAGGTTTAGGTACATATCATAAGGTTTTACAACATTGAATGGGAAGAGAAGGCGGTGGAGATCACTTACCACCAGATGCCAGAACCACCAAATTTGTTCTTTTTTAATAGCTTGAATGTCATCTAAAGTATTTTGGAATAAAACCGAATTTTATAAGAAAAAGGTAAACAATCAAAATATTTTGAGGTCTTCCGCTACAATTCCCTTGCCCAGACAATTAAATGAAAAAACCAACAAAAACACAACAGAGAATAAAACGCCTCAATTCTCGTAAATCCTTTTATTTCAATCATAACTGAATATAAAGAATATTTCATACAAACGATCGGGAGACATTACTTCAACATAATAAAACTCTTATTCCAAACTAATAAGATCGAAAATCGAGATCCGATATAAGTGAGGTTATGTTGAAACAAACCAATCGAGAATGTGCTATAACTTTATCAAATTAAGGTTGGAAATCGTTTAGGGGAAATCAACGGCAAAAAAGTGAGGTTAGGTTTCGAACGTGGTCGCAATGACCCGAAATGTACTCTTAAATTGAGGGACGAGGGTTGAAATTCGTTCGGAAAGTCTGCCCGAGTACATTAGGACACACTTGCGAAGTCAAATACGGTAAGATGGCGGCCAATGACATGTTAATATGGCTCGGGCGGGCGTTATGCATAATTTTATAAGATTCCAATAGGAATTTTCTTTTATTCTCTGTTACAACTGCTGGCTGGTACGTGAGTTGATTTTGTATTGGATGTTGGTGCCAAATGTTGGATTGTAGTTGGCCTATTGGTGATACGTTCTGAAACGAAGTTTGTTATTTCTTGGTTATGCTTTCTGACGATTTGCACGAATATTAATACAATGCGTAAAGAAGTTGTTTAAAATATCTATAAATTATATAATTATACACCGTGTTACAGAATGGTGTAGTCAAATTTAAGCAACGTATAATGCACGATATAAGTATTAGATCCGCCATTGTATCAATTCGATTGCGTTTTAGAACATACTTAGAACATTTTCTTTTTTATATAATAGGAACATGTCAATATTAGACTAGCGACTTTGGACAGCAGTAAATGATAAACAGCTAAGCCATTTCCTGACACCAACATTGTTATACTTCTTTCTTTCTTTCTTTATGGCTTTCGCAGTATTATGCATTTAGCCAGTGTCAAGTATAATTTATTCTCAAGTATTTTACAAGAACGATGAAACACGGGTGCGGTCGATTTCGAGGTCTTGTCGGAGTTTTGGTGTTAACTCCTTTCAGTACGATTCTTAATTCACTTATTTCAATGTTTCCATACACTGTTCATCACCGTCAATGTTTATTGAACAAATCCACACCACTTTTATACAACAAACACAACTCTAAACTAGTTTAAGAAATAAATTAAAATAAGCGATGAACTGCGCTGTCAGAATTCCCGCCAAAACTCATTGTTATACTTGCTCGCGCACTTAAATTATAGGGATGAGATCGATCCAATCGATCGTAACAAGCGAGTGATAAAAATTACAGTGAAATTTTAGGATATGTCGATTTTGACAAAAACCGGCACTGTCCGGCACTTTTATTCACTGTCAGCGTGTTACCAAAAAAACGACAAAATATATTCCTCATAAACAAGACAGATATTTAGTGATATTAGGTACGATTTCCAGCTTATAAATGCTAGTCATTAGTCCATTACAGTGGAATGGTGGCGACCGCAGACAACGCTCGAATACAAACGAGCGTGTGGTTTATATTTTATACTAGCTTTTGCTCGCGGCTCCGCCCGCGTGATCTGCTTTTACCGGGATAAAAAGTAGTATAACTGTCTGTGTACCAAATTTCATCAAAATCCGTTCAGTAGTTTCAGCGTGATTGACGGACAAACATACAAAGAAACAAACTTTCACATTTATAATATTAGTAGGATTACATAGCGACCCGCGCCAGCTTCGCACGGGTAAAAATATGTTTGTTACGACATCACATTACAAATCATTGAATTTTTCGGCTTTTCTGTACTATAATAATGTATTATACATATAAACCTTCCTCATGAATCACTCTATGTATTGCTGAAAACTGCATTAAAATCCGTTGAATAGTTTAAAAGATCTAAGCGAACAGACAGCGGAAGCGACTTCATTTTATACTATGTAAAGATTTACTGGTACGCTACGGTTTATAGGTGAATATGGTTTTGTATACACGTGGTTTGTTGTTACGAATAAATAAATACTTACACACAACAGTCATACACATAGTGGTGACCCGACACCAACAGTTTTGTGTCAATGTCAGTCTGGTGGTAGGATATTCATATCCGCCCGGATAGCGACCACCGTATACATAGTGTTAATATGTCATAGTGACCCACACACCTTGTGTGGATCGCGTTCCAGGATCAGCCAGTGTATATCCGATTCTCCCGAGGGGCGACATAACTTGATGGTTGTTTGGGGCAGGTATAGGGGTACATCCTTGTATCCCTGTGCCTGCACCGGTTATTCGCCTGTCCCGTCGCAGGCCTCTCGATTTGCTTCTTACCTTTTCGGAATGAGACAAGCATTATATAGACTTTGAGTCTCACAATACCCAAATATTTATACATCACACCAAAGACTTCAATGTATTCTACTAGACGGTTTTGATTAACGTATTTATTATCAAAAATATTGTACAAACGTATGAGTTTTTTTTTTGTGTAGTTCTCTCCTTGTTTTTTTTAATAGAAGGCAAATGCCTCAGCCAGCCATGCAGCCTAATATCAGAGACCAGCTCTCATAAATATTTTTTAGTGGCAAAGATGCTAATTTTATACAGCTAACATAAAATGTTACGCTACTATACCATTACTATTACATAACTAAACTATTAAACCGTTGTTCGACAAACCACATGTAAATACCGACGAGCGTGCGGTTTACGTTTTGTATTACATTTGGCAGGTTATAGTTTCCGTGTGAAAATGGCATACCTACAGATTCAATGATTTATGAGTGGTAGAGCCACGCTGTAGACAGTTTTGTCTACAGCATGAATGGGCCGGCTCAACCGGGTCGTTACCACTGTCTCTGTTTGTCGGTGGTCGCAAGTTTTTTGGACTGCAATGAGCTTACCATCAGGTGTAATGAAGTCATTCTGCCGTGCTCGGATAAAAAAAAATTATAAAAATATACAGTCAACCGGGGTAACTTTGGCTCACTTTAGAGGTAATTTATAGCAGTACGGATTTACTTTTATTGTTATTTGTCCTAAATGAGTGTTTCTAGTGGGATATTGGCCTCTATAATCTAAATTCCTGTGTTATTTATCAAAACGATAAATAAAAGACCCTTAAATTACCAAAAATTTGGTGAGCCAAAGTTACACTGACATTTGGGTAACATTAATAAGTATGAGGAGTTGAAGAAGAAAATCTCTAATTTATGTAGTTTTTTTTACTCCTCGGTAAGATTAGCTTGTCATATTGATAAAAAAATACATTTCGTTTATATCACTATCTCCGTTTTAGTGGCAACGTAGGGTTGCCATATTAATACAATATTAAACTGCCTGGCTTAATCGAAATCAACTTCTATTTTATGGACCTCTTAAATCAAGTTATTATTGTATTAATCAGGTTTTGATGTACTTATAATTATTGAGCAATGCCTAAAATAATAAAAAATAATAAAACAAACTCAATCACATATAAATAAGAAACATAATATCGGCTCTCAATTCTCCCATACCATGTATAGAAATTGATCATCAATCGCATAAGAATCGCCTCGTTTTGTGATTTTAGATTCTCCAAATCGACTAACTATATTTCGAGGGTGACAATTAAATATGTCAAGCTTTGATGGCCACTTCCACCCTTCAAAACTTTTTTGCATAATTAAAATTTTCACGCATTGTCTGTCCTCGCCCCGAGCTAATGTTACCCCAAATGGTCTGAAACTGAAACGGCTCGAAGATTAATTAAAGATTTTTTAAAAAATCTATCAATATCGCGGGATATTTCAGTGTTATTACATAAAAAACATATGATTCTTCAACATAAAACTGAACTCGCCTTTTGTAGTTCTTCTGTAGTAATTGCTATACACAACTTTTTAGCAAGTATATTTCTAACTCTGTTTACCGCCCAAATTTTGAATGGTGAGAAAAAAATATATATTTGATAAATATCAATTGTCACTGCAGGTTTCGTTTAAAAACACTTATTACTTTCATAAATTAAACAACTTATTATTATACAGTGTATCAGTAAGAAGAGAAAAAATTAAACGTTCAAATACAAGTTAGTGAGTCAATGTTACATTGAAAGCTTAAGTTACCCAGGTTGACTGTACCCATACTCTTTTAGTTACTTTTAGTATGTATATCTTTGTCTGCGTTTTTTAACCGACGAAACAAAAACGGAGGAGTTTTTCAATTAAACGCGTACGTTTGTTATTGTAGGAAAATTTATTTCTTCTGTATAAAAAAATTCTCGGATTCAAACTCACACCGAATTGCTGAATCGATAAAAGCTGTCGACACAGTTCGCACGGAAGGTGTGGCCATCATTTAATATCGCAGCGTGGGCCACGGTGTTAAAATCAATCCTATATTTTAGTGTTCCGCACCTCATAATGGAAAGAACCCTTATAAAATCATTTTTATTGTTTTGTCAGACTAGAACGGGGAGACGAGGGCTTTGGGGTTGAGTGTACCTTTTAGTGAATTTTGAGGCATTTATGTCAGGTATCTGAAAGGCTGATTAATGTAAAAATTAATTAATCATCTGTCAAATGTCATGTCAAATCAAAATTGAGTTTTTTATTTAATTGAATGACGAGACGAGCAAGGCCTGCCCATAAACAGAAGCAACACCACACAGAACTTTGAATTACAAAGCACTGCATGGCACTGAACTGCGCTCGTCACCCCCGAGACGTAAGATATTAAGTATCATAATGCCCAGTAATTTCACTGGCTTCAAAGTCCTGCAAACCGAAACACAACAGTGCTTACTCACTGTTGCTTGTCGTTAGAAATAGATGGTGCGGTGGTACCAACCCAGACGGCCTCTCGCATATGAGGGACCTACCACCTTGTAAAATGATGCTTACCATCAGGCGAGTTTCCTTATGCTGGCAGGAGGCTGTGTTTGATGGAATAACGCCCAAAATATGATAAAGGCACCCAACAAAATCAATAAGCACCCACGTAATTGTGCGAATCATTTTTTTCGATGGGTTCAGTTTTCTTTTTGTTATAAAGCTTATGCTGGATTGTACCAACTTACTTTAGCAATGACAAACATGTTAAACTACCGGTTAAGAAAAACATAAGTTGCACCATTTGTTATGTTAGATCACAACACAAATGTTAGATCAAGTCATAACTTTAGCTGTTAACCGTAACCGCCCAATATTCGCTAGTTAAAGCTATTGTTTAAGTTAAATAGCTGTCAGATGGTTCAATTATAATCTCCAAACTGATATATCTCCTAAAGCGTCTGTGCTCCAAAATTATATCATGTCCCTGCTTCTAGAATTAATCGAGGAACCTAGTAGTATCGGAATACGATGGTGCAACACATTCCGGAGTCAATGTTAAAGTCAGCGTTACTATAGTCAAATTTGACGTAACCCTTAACTATAACTTCTATTATGGTGCAATCCAGCCTATAGTATGGGGTTTTACCATCCATTGTTAAAATGTTTTCACAAGTGTTGTATTATTAAATTTTACGCTATTTAAGTTTAAATATGTGTGTAATGATAGCCTCTGTTGTACAACGGGCGAGTAGCTGGCTGTGAAACGAGAGGCCACGGGTTCGATCCCCGCACCGAGACAAAATTGTGTGATCCACAAATAGTTCCGGGTGTCGGTGTTGTGGGACTGTATATCCCACGTAATGACCCATGATTCAGGTCAACCGGGTTTTATGCAAATAAATGATAATGATTTATAATTCAATAATATTTTTGTATATTCATTGTTAATTATCGTTTGCTTTAACGGTGAAGGAAACATCGTGAGGAAACCTGCATACCCGAGAACTCGCTAAAATTTTTCGAAGGTATGTGAAGTCTGCCAACCCGCATTAGGCCAGCGTGGTGGATTAAGGCCTAATCCCTCTCATTCAGTAGAGGAGGCCCGTGACCAGCAGTGGGACGTATATAATACAGGACTAGTAAAAAAAATATATTTTTAGTTTAGTTTTAAATGTCCGACATAAGAGAAGATTATCTTCAAAATAATATAGGCAAAGGAATCACTGTTCATTCATCCACGTCCACTGTAAAATATTTTTAATTGTATCAAAGGTGACAGCCAAGGCCAAAGAGGATTTATATTTTCTAGTGTTTATTTAAAGACCAATTAAAGGGCTGCTGTAATTAAAATAACAGCCCTTGCGAGGGAAGTTTTCCGAGGTAACGCCTCTTTGCAGAGGGTCTCGCCCCCTCTTTACCTTAAGCGATTTACTCGTAACTTCTCCATAATATCTTTAGATATTCGGGTGTTTTTTTAGGGTAACTGCAAGGTGTTCGGGGGAAAAGATTTTATAAAAAAAACGGAAAATAGACATAGGATATTTACGGTTTTATAAAGATGAGAGTAAAAGCCGGATATAATAAAGAATGCTTAAAGAAAAAAGTGTTTATTGATGGGTATTTTTTTTATTTGATTGAATGACGAGGCGAGCTAGGCGTTCGCCTGATAAGCGCCACGCCTGCCCATAAATAGAAGCAATACGACACAAAACTTTGAATTACAAAGCAGTGCATGGCACTGAATTGCGCTCGTCACATTGAGACATAAGATGTTAAGTCTCATAATGCCCAGTAATTGCACTGGCTTCAATGTACTTCAAACCAAAACACAACAGTGCTTACAGACTGTTGCTTGGCGGCAGAAATAGACCTCTCACATACGAGGAACCTTGTAATTCATATAATATAGATTTTTGTATAAGCTTTTATACAGGCTGGCATGATTCCGGTGAACATCGATAAACTCATTGTTTGGCGGTAGTCGCTGGTTTTTTAGACTGCACTACGCTTACCATCAGGTGTAGTGCAGTCACTTTGCCGTGCTCGGGTAAAAAGTCTTTTTTAAAAAGACGAATATACATTTATACCAGAAACACAGCAAAAGATTCCTTACGTTTACGCGAATGTTACTCATTGAAATAAAACTAATTTAAATGGACTGTGGTCAGACTAAAAAGCTTTCGAAATATCGGGACCAAAATTAAAATAAAAAAACCGCGATAAAATCCATTTAAATTAGTTTTATTTCAAAAACATAGCAAATTGAAAGCCATAACAACCCCGGATATCAAATAACAATTACTAACGTCATACTTTATAAAAAACGCCTACAAAATGGCGTAATATCCAATGAAAATAAACTCGGTGTATAGATTTAAATTAATATAAAGCAAGTCAAAAACACGGCACGCTTTGATTAATGATATTACAAAGGCGATATATTATGTACGGTGTGCCTTTGACAGTAGGGTGGTAAGAAAATCGACCGGTGTGGCGTGGGCGATGCGATGTTGCGATTTGGCGGTTTGTTTATCATCTTTTTTTATTTTTATTTATGGCTTTCGCATTATTATGCATTTTTGCCAGTGTCAAGTATTATTTGTTCTCAAGTTATTTTTACAAGAACGATGAAACACGGGTGCGGTCGATTTCAAGGTCTTGCCGGAGTTTTGGTGATAACTCCCTTCAGTACGATGCCCAATTCGCTTATTTCAATGTTTCCATACACTGTTCATCATCGTCAATGTTTATTGAAGAAATCCACACCACTTTTATACAATAAACACAACTCTAAACTATTTTATGAAATAAATTAAAATAAGCGATGAACTGCACTGTCAGAATTCCCGCCAAAACTCCGTTTATCATCTTGTTTATTTCGTTTTTTTTAAGTGAAACTTTTCTAGAATCGTTGTGATTTGAAAATTTGATGAAACGAAAAAGGTGCCACTAAAGGGTTGGAAAGAAACAAGATCTTAAGTATGTAAATATATGAAAAGTATTATTTCGCATTAAAATTTTAAATAATTTTTAACCTTGGTAAAAATATTAAAAATAATAAACTTTTTAATTATCCTAATACCACTGATATATATTTGAAAAATTCTTTCACCATTAGAACCCTACTTTATCCCTGATGAACATAGGCTACTTTTTATCCCTTTTTTTATATTTAACATATGCGGTCGGGGCCGCGAGGAAAAGCTAGTAAATAAATAAAATAAATAAACTTTATTCCGCTCGCCGCCTACACTCCGCGTCGCGTCCAAACGATTGAGAACGATCCGCCAGCGCATTGTATTTATAATGGTGTTGTTATCCGGATTACTTCGCTTAATATCCAGCTTAACCGACCTCTATTTAACAGGAAATACGATAGATTACATGTCATGATTGTTTTAGATGAAGCTCAGAGATTAGGATTTTTCCGTTGATTAGAGACGGTACCTTTTACTATTTATAAAGTCGTAGGACCCTCGTGTGCAGGCCGTCTAGGTTGGTACCACCGCGCCGTCTATTTCAACCGCCAAACAACAGTGTGTGAGCAACAGTGTTTCGGTTTGAAGGACATTGACGCCAGTAAAATTAGTAGTCATTCATCTTATGTCTCGGGGTGACGAGAGCAGCTCAGTGCCATGCAGTGTTTTGTAATTCAAAGTTCTGTGTGGTGTTGCTTCTGTTTATGGGCAGTCGTGGCGCTTACCATCAAGCATGAGACCTGCTCTTGTCGTCACTCGTCAATAATTAAAAAAAATAATCCGTTGAAATAAGACTAATTTAAACGGATTTTATCGTGGTTTTTAATTTACATTTGGTCCCGACGTTTCGAAAGCTTTTCAGCCTTCGTGGTCACGTGTTGGACTATAAAATCCGTATAAATTAGTTTTATTTAAATGTGTAACATTCGCATAAACGTAAGAAATTATATTTTTTCCGACTATATATTCACTCCTTTTGTTATTTTTGTTTCAGAATATCGCCAGCCAATGATCGGTAACCCATGGCCAATCGCCAAGCCAATAGCGAGCAGGCCGATTCCAGTTCAGCATCAGCATTTACAACATCTACTGGCGCACTGCCACCATCCTTACTTAGCTGGTAAGTCTTCTAGAACCTTCTTTTTTTATTTATTTTTTATTAAAAATGGGTTTGCTCTTGACCTAAATCTAGCCGCATGGACTAAGATGAGATCGACGATCAGACGCAGGCAGGGAATTCCACTGCTTGGCTGTGCGCATTATAAAGGAAGATTTATAGCGCTGGGTGCGAATGTGAGGAATATCAACCAAGTAGGGATGATATCCTGCTGTGCGTCTGGTGCTCCGATGGTAGAAGGGGGAAGGCGGGATGAGCTCATGTAACTCTCGTGCACACTCTCCGAAGTACAGCCTATAAAATACCGACAAGCAGGCAACTTTACGGCGGTGATCCAGGCTGTGAAGCCTAGTCTTCACCAGCTTTTCATCACCTATCATTCTCTTGGCACGGCGTTCAATCGAGTCCAGTACGGCAAGCTGATATTTAGCTGAGCCATCCCAAAGATGGCTGCAATACTCCATGCAAGAGCGGACTTGCGTTTTATACAAAGAATAATGCTAGCATCTTTAATTTACTAATACGCTTTTTTTATAGCATAGACTGGCAAACGAGCAAGTCGGTCTTATGGTAAGTGATCTCCATCGCCTATGGACGCTCACAATACCAGAAGAATCATGAGACTATCGCTGTTGTCGCTTTGTCTACAGCATGAATGGGCCGCTTCAAAATCAAAATCAAAATCAAAATCAAAATCAAAATCAAAATCTTTATTAATCATGTAGGCTAAGAAAGCGCTTATGACAGGTCAAGTACAGAACATTTGTCATTAAAAAGACTAACTTAGAATTAAGGGCACTTTCGACTAACCGCCGCGCTAAAGGCTGGCAGTAAAAGGTACACCAACAAGCATGGGAGAAGGGAGGGCATCCTTAAGTGAAGGGATTCACGGACTAGGATATGGAAATCGGGATAGGGCAAGACGGAGTAGAGAAAGTTTACAAAAAATCTGTAAGGGTTTAAAAGGTAAGGAGATGAAATCTTCGATCACTGTCTCACAGAAAACTGACGAATCGCGCGAAACCTGAAGCCTTGCTGCTGCGTTTTGTATCATAAGTGGGATATCTGGGGACTCAAATGCCCCCTTCCCTTCTCATTCCGTTAATTATCCCTTTTCTTTATGGTTGGCAACGCATCCATGATTATTCTAGTAATTTAGGCGTACATGGGCAGTGGAGCTCACTTACAATCAGATGAACCACTTGCTTGCCTGCCTGCGTTTAAAAAAAAACATTCGCATTGCAAATCTTCCCAAGACTGGCAGTATGTGTGGTACAGTCTATAAAACAAAATTAAAAACCACATTTAAAAAACGACCACCCAATGTTGCCGACTAAAAAATAAAAATAACAAGGGACGTATACGCCCAATTTGATCCGGTCTTGATAAGCTTCCTTTTGTTGAAGTAATCTGTTACATAAATATCTCATTGTATCGTATTTAATGGCCGAATAATAACTACTAAATAAAAAAGAATAAAAAGCAGTGTTGACAGTCCATTGTAATGTTTTGTGGCAACATTTGCTATGTTTTGATAGGTGTTCTTTATTTGAAATATGGTTTTAATTTTTATTATCTGTCGAAGGACGTTCAAACGTTAAGCATTTTTATATTTTAAAGAGGACGCTTTGTCTATTTCTAGCGCCAAACAACAGTATGTAAGCACTGTTGTGTTTCCGTTTGAAGGACATTGAAGCCAGTGAAATTACTGGGCATTGAGACTTAACATCTTATGTCTCGTGGTGACGAGCGTAGTTCAGTGCCATGCAGTGCTTTGTAATTCAAACTTTTGTGTGGTGTTTCTTTTTATGGATATGATGATGGCGCTGACCATCAGGCGAGCGACATGCTCATCTCGTCATTCAATCAAATAAAAAAAAATGGGTGCGTGTACTTATGTACGCGCGTGAGAAGTTATACTTCTTTGGAATCATTAAATAACCAATAATAAGTATTTAACATTAATAATTTAATAATATTTAGTGTTAATTATATTAAATAAAAGTATTTTAATTTATATCAACATATCCACTCCACATGATAGAAGTACATTCTACTCTCTTCACGTTTATGCGAGCCTGGTACTTGTTCCGAATAAGAAAAAAACCTAAAGAGTTTTTCTTTGTCCAAATCGTCATTTGTTTATTAATTACGGCTACTCGCCATGAAAAATGGACATTCTACTCTCTTCGCGTTTATGCGAACCTGGTACTTTTTTTACGGCACCATGTTCCAAATTATAAAATAAAAACCGCATCTATATATAATTATATATATATATATATATTTATATTTATTTATTTATATTTATTTATTTATTTTTTTATTTCACTCATCATTTTTTCATAACGCGCCTAACTTCATACTGCTGGCATAATGTATAACAGATGCCATTAAAAAAAAAAAAAAAAAAAAAAAAAAACTTCATACTGCTCTCACGCGCCTAACTTCATACTGTTAATTTTTTCTGTTAATTTTTTGTGTCACAGGTGCGCGCGCATCTTAAAATTTCACTCTCATCATTTTTTCATAACGCGCCTAAAGAAGTATAACTTCAATAAAGCCTGTTTATCCAGGCTTAATGCCAGAGTCCACCTTCCTTCATTATGACGGTGGTTTTTGTGTTAAGTGGAGCGACCCGCACAACCGGCAACGGGATACAACCCGCAGACCCGGGACCCGAAGCGCCGCGCCTTCAGATCCCCGTGACTACAGCTCCTTTTCATTTTTAACCGACTTCAAAAAAAGAGGAGGTTCTAAATTCGACTGCTTTTGCACGACCGACTTACCGTCCTCGCCGCCTAGGACCGCGCCGCGTTCCCCGCAACCCCCCTGGCCCTAGTACCGGCCCGCGAGCCGATGATGACTAGTAGTTTTAATACTCCCTCAAACCAATAATCGCAGATGTCTCTGCCCTCCCCCAGTGGCCGTCCTGAGCCGAGGTTCGTACCCCAAAGGGGGTGCCCTCAGCGTGGTCACTTAAGTTTAAGGGTTGAGAGCGCCTAAAGCGCTCACCCGAAAGTCCGGTGAAGCTGTATACAGCCGACTAGCGTCAGGCTTACAGCAAGCGTCCAAACAAAAAAAAATGTTTTCATCTATAAACACACAATTAGTTTCATAAGATCCTCAGCTCGTTCACTTAAAAGCCTTTAAAAATCCATTGTCAAAAACCTCATCTAGTTTCTTATAGCATGTACGGTTTACAATTGCTTTATAATTTTATTAGATTTATCGATAACAATGCCATAATAAGGATCTTGTTTGCCATTTCATAATTCTATTGTGAAGTTAGTGCAAAAAATCTATAAATGTTGTACAAAAAATATCTTATGGGTTTTTTAAGGGATTTTGTTTGTACAATGATTGTTGAGGTCAGTTTAACAATAATGAAGATTATACTTTTTTATGGTACTCTTTGAGGTATAAGTACGGTATAGGAGTGGCGGGAATTCTGACAGTGCAGTTCATCGCTTATTTTAATTTATTTCATAAACTAGTTTAGAGTTGTGTTTGTTGCATAAAAGCATTCGCTGGTGGGAGGATACTTGTATCCGACCGGATAGCGACCACCGTACACTGGTGCTAAAACCTGCCATAGTAGCCCTCCTTGTGTGGGTCGCGTTCCAGGGTCAGCCAGTGTATATCCGGTTCTCCTCAGGGGGCTTGCCCCCTGATCCTAACCCTTTTCTCATCCCTTTTTCCTTCCCCTCCCCCTTGGCCCTGGGATGAGATACTGCGGGGTTGCCAGATTCTGTTAGCAGGGACCCCGTAGTTCATCCCAGGAACTTTAGCAGGCCGGCATGATCTTGCCGACCTACGATGGACACATTGTTTGTCGTTGGTCGACACTATTCTTGGATTGCGCTACACTTACCATCAGGTGTGGCGTAGTCACTTTGCTGAGCCAGGAAAAAAAAAGTGGTGAGGTTAGGATTCAAACCGGGTCGGATAAAAGTGATATTGAGTATTTCTATCACGAAATACTCAGTATTAGCCCGGAGTGTGGAACTGTGCCCGGTATGCTACAGGCTCGCATCACATCATGGAACGGAAATGCGCTCGGAAAAATGTGTGTACGGTTACCTATGCCTATCTATTCGCGGGTTATAGGTGTGAGTGCGTGTCTATTTCTTAGAAGTATAAATAAATAAATAATAAATAAATAACACCCAACAGTCACACACATACTCCTGACCCCACAGTAAGATACGAGTCTTGTGTCGTGGGTATCAGGGACTACGAGAGACTTTCGTTCTCACAACACCCAGACCCCGAGACAAATATTTGTGGATCACACGTCCATTTGTATCGAACCTGCGGCCTCTCGCTTCACAGCCGGCTACTCGCCCGCTGCGCCACGGAGGCTGTCAATGGAAGTTATAATTGTATTAATGATTGTTTTTGTCGACAGTGAGACCAGCGCAGGCGCATACTCAAGTGTTTCCGCTTCCTGGAGGATTCCCGTGGGCCCACAGCTCCAGAGGTATGCGTAGTTCTTCTTTTTTATTTATGGCTTTCGCATTATTATGCATTTTGCCAGTGTCAAGTATAATTTATTCTCAAGTTATTTTTACAAGAACGACGAAACACGGGTGCGGTCGACTTCAAGGTCTTGTCGGAGTGTTGGTGTTAACTCCTTTCAGTACGATTCTTAATTCACTTATTTCAATGTTTCCATACACTGTTCATCACCGTCAATTTTTATTGAACAAATTCACACCACTTTTATACGACAAACACAACTCTAAACTAGTTTATGAAATAAATTACAATAAGCGATGAACTGCACTGTCAGAATACCCGCCAAAAAACTCGTACCTATGCGTAGTTTCTGATATAGCAGCAAGATACGCACTGCTGTATTTCGGTTTAATGGACATTGAATCCAGTGTAATTTCTGAACGTAATGATGTATCGGGCTGGCGGGCAATACCCTACATAGCTTTGTAATTTAAAGTTCTTGTGGTGTGGCCTGCCCATAGCAAGGCGTGGTGCTTACCATCAGACGAGCGCCTTGCTCGTCTATAATTTAATCAAAAAAAAAAGCAGAATATTTAATACAATATAACTGATGGCGAAAAAATAAGCCCGGAGTTTCTTTCTGCCTTTCTTCTTTGGGTCGTCATCAGCAGGCTACTAGTGAAAGGTTGGTAGGTTAGCTAGGCTAGGGATTCTGATAATCCAGTCAGAATGGTCCACGGCACATCTTACCTTTAAAATTACCGCTTTTTGTTTACTCACTGAGCTATCGTTACTTTTAAGACTAAAATACGTCCATTTAATTCGGAATTGAGTGGTAGAGCAACGCTGTAGACAGTTTTGTCGGCAGCATGAATGGGCCGGCTCGACCGGGTCATTACCACTGTCTCACAGAAGATCGACCTAAAGTAGCGGCTTGCTGCTGCGTTTCGTACGGTGAGTGAGATATCCGGAAGCCCAAATCCCCTCCCCTTCCCAATCCCTAATTATCCCTCTCCTTTAAGGTCGGCAAAGCGCCCATGATTCTTCTGGTGGTGGGCGTACATGGGCGGTGGAGATCACTTACCATCAGGTGATCCACTTGCTCGTTTGCCGGCCTATGCTATAAAATTTGCTCAAGCATGGAGATTATCACCACACCCTGACCATAAATCCATTTCCCCCAGGTAAACCTCGACGCGGAATGATGCGGCGTGCGGTCTTCTCGGACCTGCAGCGCAAGGGTCTGGAGAAGCGGTTCCAGGTCCAGAAGTACATCTCCAAGCCTGACAGGAAGAAGTTGGCCGAAAAACTTGGACTGAAGGACAGTCAAGTTAGTAATTCTATTCTATAACGTACTACCCGCGTGAACAGAATTTTGTTTATGTAACTTTCAAAATGACGGACTTTCATACAAATTATCATCCCCTATTTTGACCCGTTTGGGGTGGAATTTTCTAAAATCCTTACTTAGTGGGTGCCTACATAACAAAATGAATATACAGTCCGAATTTCATGTTTGTAGCCTTGATAGTTTGCGCTCGGCGATAATGAATCAGTCAGTCAGTCAGGACATGTTATTTTGTAAGTATAGATGGTTAGTGGCCAATTTGGTGTCAAAGTTTTCAATTCACCTGAAGTGAAGGGCTGGTGGTAGGATATTCATATCCGCCCGGATAGCGACCACCGTACACATGGTGTTAAAACCTGCCATAGTGACCCATCGCGTTTTCGTCAGCCAGTGTATATCCGGTTCTCCCGAGGAGCTTGCGTAGGGATTGCAATCCGGCGTCATTTTCAATCCGGCCGGATCCGACCGGATTTCCACTGATCCGGCCGGATCCGGTCGGATCCGGCCGGATTGATAAAATCAGGATGATTTTCGCTTTTCGGTTCAAAATGAACTGTTAGTAAGTTATTCAAGGGTTATTGTGCTTAATATAGGTAGTTTATAAAAAAATATAACATATAAAATCAGCTTTATTTCCAATCTAATGTTAAGATTAGACAATGAGCAAACAAATAAAATCTAGTAGTGTAGGTAACTAGTAAAATTTTAACGATGAAACAAGTAGCTCAATATTCATAGATTTCACTTTGACATATAGATCAATTATTTTAGTAGGTAACATTATAAAATCCAATACAATTAACCTTACGTAATTTATTGAGATGAGATCACAATAATTAATAAAGTATTTGAGAATGCTAACTATTGCAACAAACAAGTTTTATAAGATAGACACCATCATGATTTGATGAATCTTTGTAATGAATGGCACAATTATCACAATAATGAGTTTGTTTTATAATTTCAACTTTTTAGTTTAATCAACTTACGAAAAATAATGATTTTAAGTAGAGTTTTAAGTAATAATTGTCTTAGTATTCATTATATACAGAAATTCAATGTTGATTTTGAAAAAAGGATCGTAGAAAACAAATAATTTTAATTGTGTCATCTGCTGCAATATAGCCTGCGGCCAAAAAGGCCGGTTTCAGTTTCAACTGAAAGGGCCTTTTTGGCCGCAGGCTATATTTGCAGCTCTATTAAAAGTCGACTAGTGTAGAAACACTTGTCGGCTTTATTGTCAGCAAATAATCATAAATAGCAGACAAGTATTCTCTTCGAACTCCGTCCTTTAAAATGTAGTCATTTACTTTTTTAGTACTTTATGAAAATCTTTTAGTATGTAAGCTATAACACATGGTTTCTTGCTGGATTGTAATTGTAATTCTTCCTGTAATATCAAATCTTTCTTAAGTGAGGGTGAATCTAAGTTCTCTTCTACTATTTCTTCCAAATTTTTCTTCAGAGTTATCATCTTGAATAACTCTTTCCAAGATTTTTGTCATTTCTGATCGTATGACTTTTTTCTTTGGCATAGTAAAGTACCTAATTATGCAACAGCTCTATTTAAATATCTAAAAATTGTAGCACCGGATCCGGTCGCCGGATCCGGTATATTGGTACCGGATCCGGTGGACGTTAAATGATGCCGGATCCGCCGGATTACCGGATCCGGTTTTCCGGATTGCAATCCCTAAGCTTGCGACATGACTTGATGGTTGATTGGGGCGGGTATAGGGTAACATCCTTGTATCTGTGCCTGCATCGGTCATCCGCCTGTCCTGTCGCAGGCCCTCGATTTGCTTCTTCCCTCTTTGGAGTGTGAAGAAGCATTTTTACAGGACGGTATGATTCTGGTGAGCACCGATAAACTCATTATTCTGTTTGTTTTTGGACTGCACTACGCTTACCATCAGGTGTAGTGCAGTCACTTTGCCGTACCTAGATAGAAAAAATCCACTGCTGTCAGTTGTTCCCAGCCAGAAGCGAGTTTTTACGTGCCCTCCAAACCACGGAGACGCTCAGTTGAATCACTAGTAAGCGGTCACCCATCCGCCGACTGACCGCGCCAAGGGTTGCTTAACCCAGTCATTGTTTATCGATTAATGCGATAATTTTATGAGTGGTACAGCAACGCTGTAGACAGATTGTTTTTTACACCCTACAGTCACATACATAGTCCTGAACCCACAGTAAGATACAAGTCTTGTTTCGTGGGTATCAGGAACTACGAGAGACTTTCAGTCTCACAACACCCAGACCCCGAAACATGTATTTGTGGATCACACAAACATTTGTCTGTGTGCAGGCATCGAACCCGCGGCCTCTCGCTTCACAGCCGGCTACTCGCCCGCTGCGCCACCGAGGCTGTCAATAAAGTGGCTGCCGAGGTTGTTTACAGAATGATTGGGCCGGCTCAATCGGGTCTCACAGAAAACTGACGTAAAGTAGCAGCTTGCTGCTGCGTTTCGTACGGTGAGTGAGGTGAGATATCCGGAGGCCCAAATCCCGGGGGATTTGGGCCACCGGATATCTTACTCTCTCACTCTGTGAGACACTGGTAATGACCCGGTCGAGCCAGCCCATTCATGCTGTAGACAAAACTGTCTACAGCCTGACTCTACCACTAATAAAAACCAATATAATATAAACAAAAATAGAAGTGTGTGTGTGCAATTCACACACGGCAGAAGTGAAACTTCAGAAAAATAGCCTACAAGAGAATGAGATAAAAATAGAGTATCAGTGGTAGTTTTATTATTTTTATAATACTTTTACCAAGCTTAAAAATTATTTAAAATTTTAATACGAAATATTACATTTCATATATATTTACATACTTAAGATCTTGTTTCTTTCCAACCTCTTTAGTGACCAACCTTTTTCGTTTCATCAAATTTTCAAATCACAACGATTCTAAAGAAGTTTCACTTAAAAAAAAAGTGTTCACAAATACCCCTGTTACATTAGAACAATATGAAAAGCTTGAAATGGTTCAAAAATTCCACAGCAGTTGAGATATCGTATTGAGCGAATAATTGTTTTAAGTCGCTAGGGGCGGGGCGGCGGGGCGCGTGCGTTTGACGTCCCCTACCGCCTAGGGGTTGAGATTTTTTGTAACACCCCGTGTTTCCACTTTGTTTGGGGTAGCTTGTCGACAGTTTAGCAGGATATACTTAGTGTTGGGATGATTTAAAATTATTTTCTTATACATAGAATGACAGCCTCCGTGGCACAGCGGCCGAGTAGCCGGCTGTGAAGCGAAAGGCCCCGGGTTCGATTCCCGCACCAAGACAAACATTTGTGTGATCCACAAATATTTGTCTCGGGGTGTGGGTGTTGTGAGACCAAAAGTCTCTCGTAGTTAGATACCCACGACACAAGACTCGTATCTTACTGTGGGGTCAGGACTATGTGTGTGACTGTTGGGTGTATTTATTTATTATTATTATTATAGACTGACGATTGTTTCCAATAGGGGTAGGTAGAGACAACGGACTTCCACCCGCTACGATCCTTACACACCTCTTTGGCCTCCTTCACTCTCATTATATTCTTCATGCATGCACGTCGGTTTAGGGTACTTCTGTCCTGGCGTTTCTCGAGAATATCTCCGACTTGATCTGAAAAATGCCCCTTTTCCTTCCCAATCCCTTAATTACCCCTTCCCGTTAAGGTCAGCAACGCGCCTATTATCTAGTATTGTGGGCGTAAACGGGCGGTGGAGATCACTTACCATCAGGTGAGCCACTCGCTCATTTGTCAGTGTATGCTATAAAAGAAAAGTTAAAATCATCCCAAAACGTAATTGTAACCAATACTCAATTATTTAACCGAATTATTCGTTAAAAAAGAATTCCCCAAAACGGCGTATTAATAAAGGCACTGCTGATTCATAAACTCCCCCGATCCGGGGAAAATTGCGGGAATAATCGGCTCCTCCCCAACCCTCCGTTACGTTTTACCTCCCGTTTTAATTTTTAACCGCTATGGGTTCGGTAAAACATTAATGTGTTTTTCAATTATCGCTTTTGGTAACTTTGTATCATTTTTTTTATCCTGTCTCGGAAAGTGACTACGCCACACCTGATGGTAAGTGTAGCGCAATCCAAGAATAGTGTCGACCAACGACAAACAATGCGTCCATCGTAGGTCGGCACGATCATGCCGGCCTGCCTAACTGCATCTTCACACTCCGTTTAAAGGACCCTATATCATAGGCAGGAGGTAATATACATATAATAAGATCATATTGTGATTAAAACAATGGGGGCGGGGGGTTTATCAAGATTACTATGATAGTGATAATAAAAAAAAGTATTACTAAATCACACACGCCTGTAATCTTTGAAGGAGTAAGCAGAAGTGTAACCAATATACCCACATTTCACTGAGTTTATTTCTACCCCAATTTCAGAATCCGGGCTGATACCGAGCATTTTGTGATAGAAAAATCCAATACTACTTTTACCCGACCTAGGGACCGAACTCGAGAGAGACACATTTGAGTTTTATATATCTAAATATATAAAACTCAAATGTGACTGACTGACTGACTAACATAGTGATCTATCAACGCACAGCCCAAACCACTGGAAAGTTCGGGCTGAAATTTGGCATGCAGGTAGATGTTATGACGTAGGCATCCGCTAAGAAAGGATTTTGATAAATTCTACTCCCTAAGGGGATAAAATAGGGGATGAAAATCACGTGGGCGGAGCCGCGAGCAAAAGCTAGTTTATTTTAATTGTCGCAGTTTTAGTCATTCATCCCCATCATACTTCAGTGGATATGACATTAATAATGTCTATGGGCGACGGTAACCACTTACCATCTGGTGGGCCGTCAGCTTGTCTGCGTTCGTAGGCTAAAAAAATACGAGTTCATGTATTTAATATTTTTACGACTTATCACTAAGGGATAGGTAGAGATGTAAGATGTTGTCTCTTGGGCAACAATTTTTATGATTCTTTCACTAAACATTGTAAAATAAAAAGACAGTAAACTACAACAGGCACCGACTCAAAATCGGTTAAATATATTTTTAGCTTTATAGTTTATGGTAAATTATTAAAGATTAATTTTAATCAGAATGTTAAAATTTCACTCTTAATTAGGACTTTCCAGCATAAAAACAAACTTATAACCTCACTGTTACATAACTATCACTTAGCTAATAACTTAATTTCAGTACATAGACAGTACAGATAGAAAAACAATATCATCCCCTGAATTCACTTGGGGTAGGTAATTGGATAAACGCCGGCAATTACGGGAAACCATCCCCCTATAGGATCGTTTAACGCAAACCACCTTATGCGGTGTGTATTGGAATTTGAAATCACTTATCTGATAATGTTTTTTGGGGTAATTTTGAAACACTAATTATAATGTAAGTGAAAGGTTTTTTTAAGTTGTACAACCAAGCTGTTAGAAGGTGGTAGGTCCCTCGTATGCGAGAGGCCGTCTGGGTTGGTACCACCGCGCTGTCTTATTGTGTTTCGATTTGAAGGACATTGAAGCCAGTGAAATTACTGGACAATATGAGACTTAAGATCTTGTCTCGGAGTGACGAGCGCAGTTCAGCGCCATACAGTGCTTTGTAATTCAAAGTTTTGTGTGGTGTTGCTTTTGTTTATTGGTAGGCGTGGGGCCTACTATCAGGCGAGCGCCTTGCTCGTCTTGTTATTCAATCAAATGAATAAAAAGAAAAAAAAATACTACACCATCAATAATGCTAAATAAGACAGAAAAGTTTTGTCTACAGCATCAATAATGCCGTCCCTGTCGAGCCACCCAATTCAAACTGTAGACAAAACTGGCCACAGCTTTCAATTATAATTGTATAAAATCGCACACAAAAAGATACATTTCGTCATCAATACTTTGTTCCTTTGTCGAAATAAAAACGAAACATTATATCATTTATACGATACCCGCAAAAAGGATCAACGCAAACAGATCTGTTGAGATTAAAATAAACTGGTAACAATGTAACTCTTTATTCAACTCGTTTGGATTACTTTAAACATTCGCGAAGGGAAGGTTCAATCAAGTTTACCCCATCCGAACACGCGGGCCTGCAACCAATTGCCCGAGCAGTAAAACTCAGAGACTATAAAAAAAAACTCAACCACGTTATTGGCTGAAAAGAAAAAACGTCATACATAACAACCAATACGAACGCGCCGTTATACCGCGCGATACATATCGGCCAATAGGAAAGCGTTTTAAGACACGCCGCAGATGTATCGCAGTCCCGTTCTGGCTTGTGCGAACGGTGTAACCGTCCCGCTCTGTCTCAAGACGTTCGGATTTCAAATATTTATGGAGGTTATTTTTGTGTTTACTTTTTTATTTTTATATTCAATCGGCCATAATGCTGTTGTTGGGTGGAAAATGAGCGCGGGAACGCGATGCGTGCTTCTGGCGTGCAATTTACTTGCTACCGATTGTTCTCAAACGTTACTTTATGATGTTTCGAGGTACGCTTTTTTAAATTGGGTCTTTAAGTGTGTATAGTCTTTTATGTTTGACAATTTGTTTGTTCTCTATGGGTGTTTTATTGTTTCATTATTTGTTTAATGTTAGCAAAATATCTTCATGTGGTCTTATGGTTGAATATTGTTTTTTACGCTTAATTTATTTGTAAAGCCTTTTTTTATTGAATGTGTTTTTTGTAGTAGAGATTGGTAATCGAGCAATTGGGTCACCTGATGGTAAACGATCTCCATTGCCCTTGTACATACACAATATCATACGAATCATGGACACGTTACCAACTTTATAGGAAAGGGATACTTAAATAATTGGGAAAGGGGGTGAGTTTAGGCTTCTGGATATCTTACTTACCTTACGGAATGCAGCAGCAAGCTGCTACTTCACGTCGATCTGTGAGATAGTGGTAACAACCCAGTCGAGCCGACCCATTCGTGCTGTAGACAGAACTGACTACAGCACTATTAGTTTTAACAAACACGCGGTCCAAGCTGCAAGCAAGAAAATTTCGACAATATTTTCATAATTTCATTTGATATGTTTAACGAATCTACATTAAACGCGACTACAGTCATACCCTCCCATAATATGTGAGTGGAGGCTCCGAGGATCAAAGCCTTTATATCAGATAACACTATTGTTAAGGAACAATTAATTAACTAACAATGGGGTAACGTTAGGGAACGTTTAGGAATGAATGGGGTATCACTAAACGTTTTTGTATATTATATTTTTTATCAATAAATTGAAGAGCATAATGATTTCTCATGTTTACGCGAATATAACTCATTGAAATAAAACTAATTTAAACGGATTTTATCGTGGTTTTTTATTAATTTTGATCCCGACGTTTTGAAAGCTTTACAGCCTTATGGTGCTGCCTGGTGGTTTACAAACATTTTCTAACATTAAACATTTACTAACAAATGTTAGAAATTGTTACATTTTGTTAGGAATTGTTAGATGTTTTAAGTGCTCCTACACCGACGGAAAATTTTTGCAAACAATTTCTAACATTTGAAAACATGACATCGCCTGGATACATGTTTACAAACAAATGTTAAAAAATGTTAGAAAATGTTATAAATTGTTAAGAAATGTTTACTAACATTACCTAACATGAAAACATTATCTAACATTGTGATAAAATGTTAATAAATGTTTAATAATATTTGTAAACATTTTATAACATCGGTGTGACAGCACCATTACTACAATTATTAATAAAAATACGGACCAAAAATTAATTTTTAATAATAATTGTAAACTGAAGGTAGACATTGTAACATTATGTAACTTTTCTGGACTGAGGTGTAGGTTACCTCAGTCCACCCCGTGATCACGAAGGCTGAAAAGCTTTCGAAACGTCGGGATCAAAGTTAATAAAAAACTGCGATAAAATCCGTTTTATTTCAATGAAAAACATAAAATAATATTTATTTTATTTTTATTATATTATATACGTCACGAAGGGGGTGTAGGCATAGGTGTCACTAGTAAAACCACATTCCGTTGATCTGATTTACTAAAATGCTCAGTATCAGCCCGGAGTATGGAATTGTGCCCGGTATGGCGATAGGCTCGCCTCCTATCACATCATGGGACGGAAATACGCTCGGAGAAAAGTGGGTGTAATGGTTACACCTCTGCCTATCTCTTCGGGATTATAGGTGTGCATAAAGTCCCAAAATACATCTAAAATGTTTAATGTTGTATCCAATTGCACTTTTTAATGGTCTGTTTCACAATTTTAATTGAAAATTTAACCAACAATTAACATTTAAGACAGCTATTTTTGGTTAGCTACACGCCTTGTGTGGATCGCGTTTCAGGATCAGCAAGTGTATATCCGGTTCTCCGGAGGGGCTTGCGAAATGACTTGATGATTGATTGGAGCGGGTATAGGCGTACATCCTCGTATCGTACCTGCATCGGTCATCCGCCTGTACTATTGCAGGCCCCTCGATTTGCTTTTTCGCTCTCCGAAGAGGGAAGAAGCATTTATAAAGGCCGATAAACTCATTGTTTGTCGGTGGTCGCTGGTTTTTTGACTGCACTACGTTTGCTATCAGGTGTAGTGCAGTCATTTTGCCGATCTCGGATAAAAAATAAAACAAACAAAAGTGTTGTGAAGTACGTTTAATTATCATTAATGTCACATAAGTGTGTTTAATTTCTTTAGAATAAGTTAAGAATAAGTTTAGTTTCTAGCTCTCATAAATGAATAAATAAAATGTTAAATCCTACCCTTTTACACAAGTATAAAATAAAATCTCCCCCCATTTCCCCCCTATACCGTCGTCACTATCGTAATCTTGGCAGAGCTGCGGGTGACGTGGAATTATTGTTAGGCGCCGCGCCGGCAAGAACATAGAAACCGATAGACATGGCAGTACGCGATGTTTTTATCTATACACAACGCTAGTTTTTCCTCGCGGTTCCGCCCACGTGATCTGCTTTTTCCGGGATAAAAAGTAACGTGTGACCATCAGGGATAATGTAGGATTCTAAAGGTAAAAGAATTGTTCAAATCGGTCCAGTAGTTTTATAAGTTTATTCGTTATATACAAAAATACAAATCCTTCATCTTTATAATATTAGTTTAGATGATAAGGAAAAGTGTAGTCAAAATTGTACAAAGACACACTTGCCGGTGGTAGGATATTCATATCCGCCCGGATAGCGATCACCGTACACATGGTGTTAAAACCTGCAATAGTGACCCACACACCTTGGTTGGATAGCGTTCTAGCATCAGCCAGTGTATAGCCGGTTCTCCTGAGGGACTTGCGACATGATTGATGGTTGCTTTGCAGTGTAAAGAAGCATTTATATAGACCGGCATGATTCTGATGACCACCGACAAACTAATTTTTTTGACCGCACTGCGCTTACCATCAGGTGTTGTGCACTTACTTTGCCGTGATAAGATAAAAAAAAGCGGCTAGCACACTTACACTCGTAGAGACCACCTAGGAGTTTTAGCGTGAATTCTGACAGTGCAGTTCATCGCTTATTTTAATTTATTTTATAAACTAGTTTAGAGTTGTGTTTGTTGTATAAAAGTGGTGTGGATTTGTTCAATAAACATTGACGGTGATGAACAGTGTATGGAAACATTGAAATAAGTGAATTAAGCATCGTACTGAAAGGAGTTAACACCAAAACTCCGGCAAGGCCTTGAAATCGACCGCACCCGTGTTTCATCGTTCTTGTAAAAATAACTTTAGAATATATTATTATACTTGACACTGGCTAAATGCATAAAAATGCGAAAGCCTAAATAAAAAAAAAAGAAGAAGAGGCCACCTAGTAGGAATTAATATTATTAAAAAAATCAATCTATACTCAAATTTTCGGCCTTTATCCCACAATATTAACCCATTAACGACGTGTCGTGTCTGATAGTTCATAATGCCTTCATTCGGAGGGTTGAGTTTAAATTTGTTTAATCGCTGCGTCCCGGGGGGGGGGGGGGGGGGTGAGGCGACAGATCGACGGGTTTATATCATTTGTATCATCACGCTTTACTCATAAGCGGGTGGCAGTCGTCATTCTGATTTTGGATTTCGGCAATAGCTTAATGATATTACTAATTTGTTGGATTGAATATTTTGGCAGCCTTCATGGCGCAGTGGGTGGGTAGCCGGTTATGAAGAGGGAGGCCGTGGGTTCGATTCCTGCCCTAAGACAAATGTTTGTGTGATCCACAAATATTTGTTTTAGGTTTACAAGGTGGTAGGTGCCTCGTATGCGAGACCATCTTGATTGTTCCCGCCGCTTTGTCTATTTCTGCCGCCAAGCAACAGTGTGTAAGCACTGTTGTGTTTCGGTTTGAAGGACGTTGAAGTCAGTGAAATTACTGGGCATTATGAGACTTAACATTTTATGACTCGGGGTGTCGAGCGCAGTTCAGTGCTATGCAATGCCTCGTATTTCAACGTTCTGTGTGGTGTTGCTCCTGTTCATGGGCAAGCGTGACGCTTACCATCAGGCGAGCGCCTTGCTCGTCTCGTCATTCAATCAAATAAAAAAAAAAATTGCCACGCTAAAGACAGTTTTGTCTTCAGCATGAATGGGCCGGCTCGACCGGGTTGTTACCACTGTCTCGCAGACAATGCGAAGTAGCAGCTTGCTGTTGCGTTTCGAATGGTGACTGAGATATCCCTCTTAGGCTTAAATCCCTCTCTCCTTCTAAATCTTTTAATTATGCCTTTCCTTGAAGATCAGTAACGCGCCTATGATTCTTCTAGTACTGTGGGCGTATAGCGTGGGTGGTGTCAATAGTTATAAATATTTTATTGACAGATATGAGTAGAAGGATTATCGTTTTGATAATATCTATAAAAGCGTGTTTTTTAGTTTTTTTTAACTATGTTTTATTTTTATTTTTTTAGAACAAATATAAATAAATATATTTTATTAAATATTAAATTGTCAGCCGTCCTTGATAAGTATGCCAAATTTCAAATTGTAATTTATATCCGACGTTTTGAAGGAGGTCAAAATCATGTTCAAAGTTTCCGTTACATACAAACATACGTATTTAACTAATAAAAGCGTGTTAAAAAGATTTGTCATATCTATTCCCACATAAATGATCCAAGACATCTTCAAATCACATTTGTGTTAGTCATACACATGTCTCATAATGCACAAACTATTATAATGGCAGCTGTCCTTTATTGTGTAATTCGTTAATCGATACGACACGTCACACGAGTGCTGACGACTCAATTTGTGTTTGGCAAGTGTGTTCAGCAGAATTTCTTTGGGTTCCGTTGTGTTATATATTTGAGGAGAAAAACTTAGAGTGCGGTTAGTTGCGAGTAACTTTGAATTGTGTTGTAATAGATTAGACGTGGATTGATGATTTTTTTTAAATAACGACTAAAAAAAACCTAAAATAAAATTACTTATTCTGTATCGGTGCTTTTGCAATTCATTGGTTAATAATTGATAGAGCCTAGGTAATGAAAATTGATTAATTGTATTTTTAGCATTTTAGTTTTTTGTGTTATTTTTCGTTAAGTTTTTATTTTGCTACTTTTATCAAAATAATCCTCAAACTCAATGCATAAATTCGAAGCTTTAATCATTCATCTCAATTTTCACTCCTTTCGGACTGCATTTTTTTCGTAAAATGCTTTGAGTTGCACGATAATCGAAATATCAAAATCGGATTAATCTGCGAAATTTAAGCGCAGCTATTATACACAAACAACAATATAGGCGATAAATTGTAAGCAGCCTCCTACTTTTTCTTCGTCGAGCCGTAACTCGGTTAAGCCGGCCTATTCAAAGTAGACAAAACTGTCTACAGCGTGGCTCTACCAATCAAATCCAAACCTACGAATTATTGATATTATTCCGTTGACACCAAACAGTAAATTTCAGCGAGTCCCTGCGAATGCTTAATTGTCCGTGCCCCGCAATGATATTAATGAAATAGAAATTTAAAGAAGAATAAGAAATATAAATTGTAAATTTTGAAGTGCACATTGTCTAGTCTACGAAAATCCAAAGTACAAAAAATCCCACTTTAATGTAATTTTTTCATATGCATATTTTATTATAACGATCTCTAAAAACGAACGTTCTATATTTAAAATTTGACAAATCGTCGTCGTTTCCAATCGAATACATCGATCACTGAGATTCGTCACGGCCAATCAGCGCGCGCTATTTGTCATCCGAATTCGAATTTGTCTTTGGAACTACTGTAACGGACTTTTTGCAATGGTTTAAAAAATGAACATTTTTTTCGAAATGACTGTGATTTTTTACATGCATATTGACGTTTATAACTGTAACGGCTACCATTAATTCACATAGATTGTGCCCGACATACAGTTTTTAGAAAGTAGTGTGGTAATCTAGTTGTGGTAATCCTGTATTACATGAGAGGCCGTCGGGACAGGTATGATCGTTTTGTCTATTTAAGCCGGTAATTACAATTTTATAAGCCCTGTTGTGTTCCGATTTAATGAAGCAAGTGAAATTGTTGGGTATTATGAGACTTAATACTTTATATCTCGTGGTGACGTGTTTCCGTTTTTGGGCAAGCATGGTTCATAGCTTCAGACGAGCGACCTGCTCTTCGCGTCATTCTTGCAAATAAAAAAATAACATAGGGATCTACATCAACATAATTTATAGAAACTAATTTTGTCTCAATTCAAAGTGCTAATAGAATCGCATTATTACACTCAATGATTACTGATTTTAGCAATGATAAATACTTTTGTATCTAACAAATCGAAGAATTAAGAAATCGTGGCACCTATATTTTTAACTAAATGCAAAATACGGAAGGAATTCACAATTAGTCGCTTAAATGTTTTGTATGTTCACACTATAACACATCCTTTATCTTATTATAATATATACGACTCCTAGAATCTTTGATAAATTATACAAGGAAAAGTGCGAAATGTTCTCTTTAAGACATCAATTTTTCGGCATGAATACTGGCAAAAAAATCTTAAAAACACAACACAATAAATAGTTAGATACTGGCCACTAGAAACAATATGACGAAAATGTAAATATTGTATTTACACGATGGTACTTCTAATGATTTGAGTACATTAGCACTGTTAATGTATTATATTGTATTAAATACAACTGTCCGCAATATATACATATATCTAACGTTATGAATTTCATTTCGGGACGGTCGCCGTTCGATATTTGAAATATTCATCTGGCGCATGAATATTCAAACGGCTCGGTGTTTACATTCACGGCCGTTCCAATTTCAAATATTTGCATTTATTTATTTTTCGCATTCGGAACTTTTTCCGCGCGCTGCTGTATTTGCATTTTTAGCATAAACTAAAAGTTTTCTCCCTTTCGAACTCGTTTGAATACAGCGTGCTGTCTCGCGCCAGCGTCAATATTTTGATTGACAGTTGTCATGTTTGTTTTGGGTGAGGTTATAATGCATTTTTACTGTATTCAAATTGTATTAAATTATTTTTAATTTTTTTACATCACAATCCTTTGACTTTATTGAATATGTGTATTCTGGTATTCAAATTGAATGTATAACATCATATTTAAATAGTTATATTTGCATAGGCAATTTTTTAGAGCCATGAGAACATTATGATTCAACAAACATAAACAACATTGAATACAAAAAGCATAAAATAGAATGTACAGTTCTCTTTATTTTAAAAGTTTTTTTTTTATATTTTTAAATATGTCATTTGTAAAAAAATAAAACATGGCGAGGTGGCGAGGCCTAGGACCCAAGCCACTAGTGGTAAGGACCCCAATGTGAGGAACCTCCTCACAATGCTTGTCGTGTCCAAAAACACCGCTTTCTGAATCTGACTCTGACTGTTGATCGAGGCTCTTCGGTATCAACCCATTAGCAGTAACGACTATCGGAACAATAATTGTCGATTCCACATCACACATGTCAGTAACCTCGTGTGCCAGGTCTTTGGACAGCTTGTCTTTTTCAGCTTTAGCGAGGTTTTCGTCATGCGGAATGGTGACAAACAGAATTATTATTAATGAACCTTTTTTTCAGTCGTCTGTCCCTTAGTGTGTTTGACAGCCTCCGTGGCGCAGCGGTCGAGTAGCCGGCTGTGAAGCGAGAGGTCGCGGGTTCGATCCCCGCACCGAGACAAGTGTTTGTGTGATCCACAAATATTTGTCTCGGGGTCTGGGTGTTGTGAGAGGGAAAGTCTCTCGTAGTTCCTGATACCCACGACACAAGACTCGTATCTTACTGTGGGGTCAGGACTATGTGTGTGACTGTTGGGTGTTATTTAATTAATTAAATTTAAGTGTCCATTGTCACTCACGTGTCCTGACACCGGTGTTTCTCCTGTCTTCTCTCACTACGTCCTGTTCAGAGCCGGCATCCGCTTCTTCAGTGACCAAAGTGACTCGCGTGTTCACTGTTGTAAGACCGGCGGCTCTCGTGTCTTCATTCTCAACGTCTCTTTCATTGCCAGTGTTCCCTTCCTCAGAGTCCATTGTGACTCTTCCGTCCACTGTGACTCTTCCGTCCACTGTTGTGATACCCGCAGCTCTTGTTTCCTGTCTCGCACCGTCTCTGTCATTGCCAGTGTTCCCTTCCTCAGAGTCCATTGTGACTTTTCCGTCTACTGTTATCATACCCGCATCTCTTGTGTCCTCTCTCGCACCGTCCCGTTTAGCAAGAATCTGCTTCTTCAATACCCTCTCTCGAATGTCCCGACCAGTACTAGGATCTGCTCCTTTAGTGTTCACTGTGACTCTCGCGTCCATCTTACGAGAGTAATTTTTTTTTTTTTACTAGCCCTGTATTATATAGGCCCACTGCTGGGCACGGGACTCCTCTACTGAATGAGAGGGATTAGGCCTTAGTCTACCACCCTGGTCTAATGCGGGTTGGCAGACTTCACATACCTTCGAAAAATCTTATCAAGATCTCAGGTATGTAGGTTTCCTCACGATGTTTCCTTCACCGTTAAAGCAAGCGATAATTAACAATTAATATACACGTAACTTAGAAAAGTAGGTGGTGTATGCTCTTGGGGCTGGTTTCGAACCTGCAATTTTCGTCTCGACAGTCCATACCACTCCCCACTGCGCTATCGCTGCTACTAGAGTTGCTGCTAGAGTAATATTAAGAGATAATAATTCGCCTCCCCATATTTCTGTCACCCCTATTGAATGGCCCAATCAGTGCCGCCCCCGCAGATCTCTTTATCCCGTATAAATTGTAATAAAAGTGAATACGTCAAAAAGTAATTAATTTTCCGAGGCGTCGCACCCCTGTCTCTTGATAGGGATGTGGTAATTTGTCGATAAAACGAATATCGACATAAATAATTGTTGTGTAAATATTTAATTGAAAATGAATATTTATTTTATTTTAATTCATTTGGTTTTCGTAACGTGGCAGGCAAAGGTACGATGATGCAGACTTCCAGGGTAGTTGTAAATTGTAACATTGGTGTGATAGTTTACGTAGTAAGTTTGGGCCATCTGTTAATATTTAAGTTAATAATCGGTTCTAATTACATTTATTACTACATTTATTATTAACATATAAACTTATAACCACTTTTACATTTATATTTTACTAGCCTTTTCTCGCGGCTCCGCCCGCGTGATCTGCTTTTTCCGGGATAAAAAGCAGCCTATGTTCATCAAGGATAATGTAGGATTCTAATTGTGAAAGATTTTTTGAAATCGGTCCAGTAGTTTTTAAGTTTATTTGTTACATACAAAAATAATATAATATATCTTTCCTCTTTATAATATTAGTGTAGATGTAGTATAAGCGATGTATTGTGTTGTCTAGGCATGAGCGTTTACTACAAATGAGTGGATTAACCCCTTGCGCCCACCAAGCTGACCTAATGCGGTTTGGTACACATATTCGAAATTGCCACGAAGAACTCAACGGATTTTATTCAGACTTCACCGTTAAAGAAAACAAAAAGTAAGAAAACAAAGAGAACGATAATTATCTATGAATACACCAGTTTGACAATCATAGTATTGAATTTTCTGACGCCAAGCAACAGTAAGCACTGTTGTGTTTCGGTCTGAAGGACATTGAAGCCAGTGAAATTACTGGACATTATGAAAATTAACGTCTTATGCCATGCACTACTTTATAATTCAAAGTTCTGTGTGGTGTTCTACTTCTCTTTATGGACAGGCGTGGCGCTTACCATCAGGCTTGGCTTGGTAGAGCCACGCTGTAGACAGTTTTGTCTACAGCATGAATGGGCGGGCTCGACCGGGTCGTTACCACTGTCTCACAGAAAACCGACGTAAAGTAGCGGCTTGCTGCTGCGTTTCGTACGGTGAGTGAGATATCCGGAAGCCCAAATCCAAAATCCCTAACTATCCCTATCCTTTAAAGTTCGCAACGCGCCCTTGATTCTTTTGGTGGTGGGCGTACATGGGCGGTGGAGTTCACTTACCTTATCAGGTTACCCACTTGCTCGTTTTCCGGCGTATGTTATAAAAAAAAAGTTTGCTCGTCTCATCATTCAATTTAATAAGTAAAATAAGCATTTTGTAGTATACATCGACTATTTGAATCGAGTGACTTCACTAGCGGTCCCCCAAAAGGGCCGGGCGTCAGCTGCCGACGGCATATTGTCGCCCCGCGGCCGCCTTCACGAAAACGTGACGCTGATCCCTAAACCTAATGTTATGTGTAACTAACATCACCCCCCCCTTTCCATACATACACTTCTAGAAGGTATGGTAAAAAAATTGAGATAAATAAACGTCATAGCATAAGCAGAAGCAGCGATAGCTCAGCGGGGATTGGTACGGACTGTCGAGACGAAAGTCGCAGGTTCGAAACCAGCCCCAAGAGCATACATCTCTGAAGTTAAGTGTATATTAATTGTTAATTATCGCTTGCTTTAACGGTGAAGGAAACATCGCGAGGAAACCTGCACACCTGAGAACTCGATAAGATTTTTCGAAGGTATGTGAAGTCTACCAACCCGCATTAGGCCAGCGTGGTGGACTAAGGCCTGACCCCTCTCATTCAGTAGAGGAGGCCCGTGCCCAGCAGTGGGACATGTATAATGCAGGGCTAGTAAAAAAAACATAGCATAAGCTCGCGGCAATATCCCCAGGCGTAGGCATAGGTGCAAGTAAGCCCACGGATCGCCAGGATATGCGACGAGCATGCCACCATAACGAGCAATTTAATCCCGGACTGATGATATTTCGGATCGAAAATCTTAAATACACATTATGATTTCCCGATCTGGTATTTGAATTTATACCATCTTTGCCTAAGTATCTTTTAAACCAGCCTGACAGCCTCCGTGGCGCAGCAAGCGAGTAGCCAGCTGTGAAGCGAGAGGTCGCGCGTTCGATCCCCGCACCGAGACAAATGTTTGTGTGATCCACAAATATTTGTTTCGGAGTCTGGGTGTTGTGAGACCGAAAGTCCCTCATAGATATCCTTTGAGATTGAAGATTCATTTATTTGGTGAGCAAGTCAGTGAAATATCTTCTATTTTTTATCCGTAAAACATATCCTAGACCATATTTTTTTAGGCAAACATATTGGTATGTGTTCAGCAACACATTTTATAGGTACCCTAAAATACTATTTTCATCCGGTAAACAGATGGGTGAAGGTCAATGTTACTATAAGCGATTGATTTAATTTTTAACCATAAAAAATCACATGTTAATAATTCACGGCAGAAAATTCAAACACACGCCTCCACACAATCACAACTCTGCTGTTATAAAAAAATACGGAACGTCAGTATTCCCGCGAAAACGCCCCGTTATTTTTTTCTGAAAACACGCGCTAGGCAAAGGAACAGTGGCGTGCAGCCCCGCCCTGCGCCATCAATAAGCGCCCGTCACGCGCACAATGCACCGATATTCCGCAAAACTGTTAGATTTAAACAAAATAATAGAAAAACGAGAAAATGATGTGTTTGAAAAAACTGTTAATGTATTTTTGGATTTAACGATCGTTTTTTTAATGATTTCTATTAATGCGTATAAATGTGAATTAGGATAAAATAAGGGGTGATGTTATGAGAAATAATAGTGGACCGTTTTTTATAGAAATACATATATAGACTCACACCTGTTTTCCATAGGGGTAGGCAGAGACAACTGACTTTCGGACTTTACAGATATAAATATCTAATATAGTTAGAGTCAGGAATAATTAAAACATCCTTTTTTATAAGCTCTGTATTGTATTAGACCGTTTAGCATACGCCCACGAGAGACTCACTCGCGAGAAAGGAAACTTTGTCGTTATCGAATAGCGTACATACCGTATTGTACACTCTACAACGTAGAGAGTGTGACGAAAATGTACAGATAGCACGAGAGAAAAAGACAATAACATTATCTCAAAACTCGGTCTTTCTCTATTAATAAGAGAGATTAGGTTTTATTCCATCACACATAAGCCCATTGCGGGTTAGTAGATTTCAACATTCATATGAAGAATTCTCAGATAAGCAGGTTTTCTCAATGATGCCGATGTTTCCTTCACTTTTAAATCGAGCGATAATTATTGATATTTAATATTAATTATTAGTTAATATTAATTGTTAATTAACAATGTGTGTATTCACACATAACCTCAAAAAGTCAATGGTGTGTGCTCTGAAGGTTAGGATTTAACCGACCACCTCAGTTTCGGCAGTCCATTCGTTCCACTTTCCGCTAGGCTATCGCCACTCAAGCTTTAGTAAAGCTAGGTTTCTGAAATCTATATTCAAGACTAACCATCCCTTTCTTTCACAGGTAAAAATCTGGTTTCAAAATCGACGCATGAAATGGCGAAACTCCAAGGAGCGAGAACTCCTCGCTTCAGGAGGTTCCAGGGAACAGACTCTACCGAACAAAAACAATCCACACCCTGATTTATCAGACGCGGAAGCTGATAAGCAGAAACTGTCTCCCCTTTCCCCCATAAACGATGAGCAAAATGAGGAAAAATCTAAAATGTTTCCAACAACATCCGATTTTAGAGGTTATGAAGACAAAATGGCGGTTGGATTATATGCGCGGGAATTTAATGAAGATGGCGACGAATTTGACAGCGATGCCAGCGCCTCTGATGAAGAAATTAACGTGACTTGACGTGTTTTTGTAAATTAAAGGCTTGTAAAGGTTTAGATTTATTAAATTAGTTTTTGCGTGCGATATTTATGTAATTGATAGATATTTGTTTGACATCTAACTTCTAAGATTAGTTCACAATTGAGCTCATTAAGTATGAGTGGATTGCACTCACCGTACGAAACGCAACTTTTCGAGAGAACTGAGACAGTGGCAACAACCCGGTCGAGCCGGCCCATTCATGCTGTAGACAAAACTGTCTACAGCGAGGCTCCAGACCACTAATCTGACTCAAACATCTTAGTGACATAATTTAACATTAGTTAGTTATGTAGTCTGTTCCAGTCAGATGCAAATATGCAAAATGCTATCTAAGTAAATTAAGGTTTCTTTACAACATTCCTAACTAATTTATGAAACAATAAAAAATTCTGAATATGTATCTTAAGCCTTGTCAATATAACCTCAAAAAATCATGTGGTATTTTTTCATTGGCACTGACAACTTATACCAAACAGCCAAACTTCAATGTATAATACTAGACGGGCTGTTTAAAACTAGAATTGTGTTATAACACAGCAGTTTGACAGCTGACAGACAGGGAGCGGGAGAGGGGTTATCGTTAAGAGTAAGCGAGATAGTAATATTTAGTTACGTAACTTAATGGCGCAATTTCTGTATTCCATGCAGCCAGTCTAGTAGTATATACATTGCAAACTTTAAATAATGATGTTTAACGATACTTTTTATAAAAACAATTCTCCCAATTTAATATCTTGCATTAATTATGTGAAGTATTCAAATACATTCGATGTTGCATGCAAAAATTAATTTACATTAAGATAAATGTGGTTTTAATAGTAAAAAAATACTGTATCATAAATAAAAATTTACACGTCCCACCGCTGGGCACAGGCCAAGCTTATAGTTTAGGCCAGTGGTCGTCGCACTTTTCAAGTCGAGGGCCACATAGTACAATGTGAGGTATCACACCACCAATAAATTGACATATTTTTGATGAGTTGTTGCTAATGGTACCTACATAGCGACCACCGTACACATGGTGTTAAAACCTGCCATAGTGATCCACACGCCTTGTGTGGATCGCGTTCCAGGATCAGCTAGTGTATATCTTGACTTGATGGTTGATAGGGGCGAGTACATCCTTGTATTACTGTGCCTGCATTGCTCATTCGCCTGTCCTGTCGCAGGCCCCGCGGTTTGCTTCTTTCCTCTCTGAAGAGGGAAGAAGCTTTTATACAGGCCGGCATGACTCTGGTGACCACCGATAAACTCATTGTTTGTTGGTCGTCACTGGTTTTTTGGATTGCACTACGCTTACCATCAGGTTTAGTGCAGTCACTTTGCCGTGCTCGGATAAAAAATAAGTTTTACACATGATTCCGTCTCGCGTTCTTCAATTTAACTTCATGTACAAAATCAGTTTTGATAATATTATCTACTAAAATTGTTAGCTATGTCGTGGGCCGCACATATATCGTCCATGGGCCACAGCGTAACGACCATTGGCTTAACGACCACAGGCTCATTTACGGATAGCTAGTGGCCAGTCTTGCGCCATTTTTTGTCATTACTTAACAGGGACCGTTGTTTTAATGTAACTTATTATGAATTATTAAAAGGTTATGAAATGTAAAAATACACTTTTATTTATAACTTAGGCCGGCAAACGAGCAAGTGGATCACCTGATGGTAAGTGATCTCCACCGCCGATGTACGCCCACAATACCAGATCTCAAAGTAAAGGCATAATTAAGGGATTGGGAAAGGGAGGGGGAGTTAAGCATCCGGATATCTCGCTCACTGTACGAAATGCAGCCGCTACTTTACGTCGCGTCGGTCTTCTATAAGCCGGCCTCTTTTATACTGTAGCCAAAACTGTCTACAGCATGGCTCTACCACATACAACATACCACTACACGTATCTGGCTACTATGATACAATTATTCCTTTACTTAACATTTATTCTTTGCTTAATATTTCCTGACTCAACAGTCTCAACACTTGACCAATAGTCGGTGTAATGACTGGCCGCTTAAACACTTTTGATTATAAATATAATCTTTTGTAAATGTGGAAATGTGGTGCATTTTCTTATTCTATTGCGTCACTTTTTTTCTTATTTATTCAATGTAATTAAAATTATTTAATTTTACCGTTGTACCGTGTAATGAGTTCAGTGGTTATCATACTACAATTCAAAACCCAGTCAGTCATTACCGTGGAACCTTGAATCCTCTGGCGTAGATCTAAAAACTGTTTAGTTTATATACACTGTGATTTACTTGTTATATTTTACAAGACTGCTCACTCTAAGGCCGCGGACTCAAAGTCAGCGGGTGCGGGGCGGCGGAGGCGGCGGCGCGGGTGCGGCGGAGACCCGGTCTCGAAGCCAGCGGGCAGATCGCGCGGCGCGACGAGCGGCGTAGTGTTGTACTATGAGAAATTAGTGTCTGTTCGCGAACGAAATTGATGTGAATATGATGTTCCATATAAACAAAGCATTGAAATAAATTGCTCCACCACGTCGGCGGGCATTTTTGAAAATACACAGCACTACGTCAATGCAGACGCGCAGTTGCCGCTCGATTGGCGCGCGCCGCTCGTACGTCGCTCTATCTATGCATTTGAACGCGCCGCACCCGCGCCGCCGCCGCTTGCCGCTGACTTCGAGTCCGCGGCCTGAGTCTTCAATCCTGCATTGTTTCCCAAAGCTTAACCCTCTTTGTCGTGACTTAATCCGGCTTTTCCTGAGATTTGTAAACCCTTTTATGTTGTTTCCTTCCTTCTATTATTGTTTTAAAATGCACCGTTAAATTAGATTGTACATATATGTTAAGTTATGAGATCTCACTTTAGATTAAGTTTTGTCAAGACTTAATAATAGTATTAATGTATGCTATACTGTAAAATATATGTGGAAATAAAATATTGGTGAAAAATTGCGTTTTGGCTTTTTATTTTTAGAAGAATAACAAGTGTATTTTATAAGTGGTAGAGCCACGCTATGGACAGTTTTGTGTACAGCATGAATGGGCCGCCTCGCCCAGGTCGTTACCATTATCTCACAGAAAACCGACATAAATAGAGGCTTGCTGCTGCACTTTGTACGGTGAGTGAGATATCCGAAGGCCCAAATCCCCCTCCCCTTACCAATCCCTTTAATATCCCTTCCCTTTAAGGTCGGCAACGCACCTATGATTCTTCTAATATTTTGTATGAATGAATGACAAGAATATCGAAGCGCATAATTTAAATCGTAGTCAATATATTTTACAGAGTTTTGAAGCAGTTATAACCAAGGTTATATACAAGGTTTTGCTGGTGGGAGGATACTTGTATCCGACCGGATAGCGACCACCGTACACTGGTGCTAAAACCTGCCACAGTGATCCACCTTGTGTGGGTCGCGTTCCAGGGTCAGCCAGTGTATATCCGGTTCTCCCCAGGGGGCTTGCCCCCTGATCCTAACCCTTATCCCATCCCATTTTCCTTCCCCTCCCCCTTGGCCCTTTGGCAGGCCGGCATGATCTTGCCGATCGACGATGGACACATTGTTTATCGTCGGTCGACACTATTCCTGGATTGCGCTACACTTACCATCAGGTGTAGCGTAGTCACTTTGCCGAGCCAGGATAAAAAAAAAAAAAAAAAAAAATTGTCTATTTCTACCGCCAAGCAACAATGTGTAATCACTGTTGTGTTTTGGTTTGAAAGACATCGAAGCCAGTGAAATGAAATTACTTAACATCTTATGTCTCGGGGTGACGAGCGCAGTTCAGTGCCATGCAGTGCTTTGTAATTCAAAGTTCTGTGTGGTGTTGCTTCTGTTTATGGGCAGGCGTGGCGCTTACCATCAGGCGAGCGCCTTGCTCGTCTCATCATCAAATAAAAAGAAACTAAAAACTAAATCCCCCGCAAAATAAGGAAATCATCAGTGACTATACTGGCTGAACAGTTTTTCATAATAGCTAAAAGCCATATTGATTCAAACACCTTTAAAAATCCATTCAAATCGGTTCCTTCATTTGCGGACTACACACAGAGACAAAAGACTCAAACCTACATAACAACACTCCACTTTTTATGGGGGGAATTATAAAAGAAAAGATTTTATAGACACCTATAAATATTGCTATAACTTACCCATGAAACTCCCACGATATAAAATGTTTGTCGCCTGCAATAAATACGGGAGGTGTGAGCTGTCAGGGGCAGTGTTCGCCTCGGCGCGTTATTTACACCGGCCACGTCGACCCCATTACCACCGGCATATCGGTATTAAATAACTTAAAATAACTGCCCAGTTCATACCACTACTGGGCACCAAAGTTCACTAATGACGAATAAGGCCTTTATCGTAGGTTAATAGACTTCTCATCGAAATTCTTATGACCTATAGTTAGGTTTTTTTATTTGATTAGGACGACACGAGCAAGGCGCTCGCCTGATGGTAAGCGCCACGCCTACCCATAAACAGATGCAACACCACAAAGAACTTTGAATTACAAAGCATTACCTAGCATAAGATGTTAAGTCTCATAATGCCCAGTAATTTCACTGGCATCAAACCGAAACACAACAGTGCTTTACACACTGTTGCTTGCGAAAGTTTGTAAGTATGGATGGATGGATGTTTGTTACTCTTTCACGCAAAAACTACTGAATGGATTTTAATGAAACTTTACAATAATATAGCTTATACATCAGCATAAGACATAGGCTACTAATGTTTTTCAAAACTCAACCCCTGAAGGGTTTAAAAAGGGGATGAAAGTTTGTATGAAAGCTTTTTGATGGCGAAACGAAGTTCGCGAGCACAGCTAGTATAAAATAAAGTCGCTTCCGCTGTCTGTTAGCTTAGATCTTTTAAACTACTCAACAGATTTTAATGCAGCTTGTTTAGTGTATTTTGGGTTAGGTACACTATGAAACCATTCCTTTAGCGTATTTCGACACACTTAACCGATTTTAAAAGCTGGTGTAATGGAGATTCATCTAACTTTTAAAAAAAAATATTCAGACCAGGCAGTCGACACAAGCATTAGAGATTTCTCTCCGACGAGGGAAAAAGCATTTATCATATCACATCATATAGCCATAGTGGCCCACCTTGTGTGGGTCGCGTTCCAGGGTCAACCAGTGTATATCCGGTTCTCCCCAGGGGGCTTGCCCTCTGAACCTAACCCTTTTCCCATCCCTATTTCCTTCCCCTCCCCCTTGGCCCCTTGGCAGGCCGGCATGATCTTGCCGACCTACGATGGACACATTGTTTATTGTTGGTCGACACTATTCTTGGATTGCGCTAGACTTACCATCAGGTGTAGCGTAGTCACTTTGCCGAGCCAGGATTTAAAAAAAAATACAGGCTGGCATGACTCTGTTGACCACCGACACACTCATCGTTTGTCGGTGGTAGCTGGTTTTTTGGATTGCACTACGCTTAGCATCAGGTGTAGTGCAGTCACTTTGCCGTGCACGGATAAAAAAAATCGTTCCAAATCAAATCAAATCAAAATAGTTTATTTGTAAGCATAGGTGTTAAATAAAAGATCTTATATTTATGTAACATTATAATAAATTTTATAATGAATGTTTGTAAAACTAATGGAATTACAAACAAACCTACACATCACTTAAGATCAAACTAAGCTTACCTATTCCAACCACCACTAGAGGGTATAATGGGATCAAACAGCGCGATTTGTTGCGTGCGTTTGACGTCACAGGACACGCGCCACGCACGTGGCGTAGCTCTGGATACTATCGATTTTAGGGGTATTTACATGTGTTATAAAAATAAACAACATATGAGGGAATCTTTAAATTTCAAGTCTCCATTGTTTTTCAATAAAGCAGCGATATCTCAGCGACAATTTTTTTTTATTTGATGAATGACGAGACGAGCAAGGCGCTCCGCCTGATGGTTGGCGCTTACCATGTGTCCATAAACAGAAGCAAAACCACACATAACTTTGAATTACAAAGCACTGCATGGCACTGAACTGAGCTCGTCACCCCGAGACATCAGATGTTAAATCTCAACATGCCCAGTAATACCACTAGCTTCAACGTCCTTCAAACCGAAACACAACAGTGCTTACACACTGTTGCTTCGCGGCAGAAATAGACAAAGCCGTGGTACCAACCCAGACGGCCTCTCGCATACGAGAGACCTACCACCTTGTAACTGAGTGTCAGTTAGAAGTCTGAGTGTTAAATGACTGGCAAGATGAAATTCATCTTAAAACGCGCCAAAAGCATAATTTTCTTACTTTTCCTAGATACGCGTATTTTAATTGTTAATAACCACTTTAAAGGTCAATAAAACATCGTAAGGAAACCACAGGAAACGTTAGATACATTACTTTAATAATAAGAGGCGTTTATACAGGCTGGCATAATTCTCGTGATCATAGAAAACTCATTGTTTGTCGGTGGTCGCTGGTTTTTTTTAGACTGCACTGCGTTTACCATCAGACATTTTGCCGTGCTTGGATTTTAAAAAAAATCTTTCCACACTACTATGTAGCCCAAGGAAACGTGCATAAAATGCCTACTTATCCGTATATAAATTAAAAACGTTCCAACATCTAAGAAACAAGCGTGGTATAAAGGGGTATTCATTGTGCGAATGTCACTGGCAGTACTATGTTATCTCTTTGATGTTCAGGGGACACGCCCTTATGTCGATGTTTTATATGCTGGAAGAAATTGGTTTATTTCCTACATTATTCAGTTAGGTACTATGGGAAATTTTGAATTTAATCGTCCATTTTTTGTAGTCCGCGATTGACATTTGTTTCTTTTTTTTATTAATTTATTCTTGTCCATGGATACAAGTCCTTCTGACGCATACAAACGCACTTTCATATTTTTATATAGGATAGTTTAAAGTTTTTTTTATATGATTGAATGACGAGACGAGTATAGCGCATGATAATAAGAGCCACGCCTGCCCACAAACAAAAGCAACACCACTCAGAACATTGAATTACAAAGCACTGCATGGCACTGAACTGCGCTCGTCACCTCGGGACAAAATGTTAAGTCTCATAACGCCCAGTAATTTCACTGGCTTCAATGTCCTTCAAAGCGAAACACAACCGTGCTTACACACTGTTGATTGCTAGAAATAGACAAAGCGGTGGTACCAACCCAGACGGTACGCATACGAGGGACTGACCACCTTGTATTATTAGTATAAGTTATTAAGGTCGAATCGAAAGATTAAAAATATGTTTTGATTTTTAATTTATTGACTGCGGACATTAATTCCATCTCGCTCGCACACCATCTGACGGTCACGTGGCCTGCACGTGTCGTCACAGATTTGCCACGCTCAAACGCATGTATTTTATTAGCAGATTTACTATTTATTTGGCGTGAATTGGAGACAGTATGGTCTTGAATGGTAGATTAATCATGGTGTGTGAGTGTATTAGCTTTTTGCAGCAGATGACCAACACCTGACGCATTAAAGACGCGTCGACAATGGCCTAGCTAGCACGGGTGGGTGGGTGGTTTAGATTTTGGTGTCACCCGAAAATTAAAACTTTAAAGCGATATTTTAATCGATGAAAAAACCGAAGGTTTTAAAATCAACTTTTTGTAGGTATGTATGTATTATGTATTTATAGGTACGTATGCATTCAGTATAGTAATTCTTTTAGAAAGTTGATCCCAGAGAAATTTCGAGAAAAAATTCCAACCATTAGGGGTCAAAATCAAGTATCAAAGGCTAAAACTTCATCATTTATCCACCGATTTTGATGATTATTCCACTAAAAAAGGAAAATAGAAACATTGCTACAAAAATAAAAAAGGGTTAAAAAAAAAAAAATATATAGCTAGCTTTGAGTCCATGCTTTTTACTACTTCATTCTTTTTTATTTATGGCTTTCGCAGTATTATGCATTTAGCCAGTGTCAGGTATATATTATTCTCAAGTTATTATTACAAGAACGATGAAACACGGGTGCGGTCGATTTCAAGGTCTTGATTGAGTTTTGGAGTTAACTCCTTTCAGTACGATTCTTAATTCACTTATTTCAATGTTTCCATACACAGTTCATCACCGTCAATGTTTATTGAACAAATCCGCACCACTTTCCACAACCACAACTCTAAACTAGTTTATGAAATAAAATAAGCGATTAACCGCACTGTCAGAATTCCCGCCAAAAAACTCTTTATTATCGATTTTATTTTTGTTCACGGTCGTAATGGTGCTGCCACACCGGTGTTATAAAATGTTTACAAACATTTTCTAACATTAAACATTTACTAACATTATCTAACATTGTGATAAAATGTATCAAATTTTTGTTAACAAATGTTTAATAATGTTTTGTAAACATTTTATAACAGCGGTGTGGCAGCACCATAACGTTCTTATTTCGAAATGTTACAAAATGGTCAGCCGCGAACCCCTTAACAAAACTAATTGATTGTCTAACAAACATCGCAAAGAGAGCACTTACAGCCGGTGTTCTATTACTAATGGACGTCGTTAGTGTTTGCCATCGATTCGCATACGCATTGGCCAAATAGATTCGCGCTCGCAAAAAATACGCACTCAATATCAAATAGATGAGTAATTCGAGTTCATAGTACTATGTATTAGAATAATTTACATAGTATAAAATGAAGTCGCTTCCGCTGTCTGTCCGCAGACAGCTGTCCGCTTAGATCTTTTTTTTTTTTTATAGCATAGGCCGGCAAACGAGCAAGTGGGTCACCTGATGGTAAGTGGTATGGTAAATCTCCACCGCCCATGTACGCCCACCACCAGAAGAGTCATGGGCGCGTTGCCAACCTTAAAGGAAAGGTATAATTAGGGATTGGGAAGGGGAGGGGATTTGGGCTTCCGGTTATCTCACTCACCGTACGAAACGCAGCAGCAAGCCGCTACTTTACGTCGGTTTTCTGTGAGACAGTGGTAACGATCCGGTCGAGCCAACCCATTCATGCTGTAGACAAAACTGTCTACAGCGTGGCTCTACCACTCAAAAATTTGATTGAATGACAAGACGAGCAAGGCGCTCGTAGTGCTACGCCTGCTCATAAACAGAAGCAACACCATACAGAGCTTTGAATTACAAAGCACTGCATAGCACTGGACTGGGCTCGTCACCCCGAAACAGAAGATGTTAAGTCTCATATTGCCCAGTAATTTCACTGGCTTCAATGTCCTTCAAACCGAAACACAACAGTGTTTACATACTGTTGATTAGCGGAAGAAATAGACAAAATGGTGGTACCAACCCAGATGGCCTCACATAAGAGGGAATAATTGTTATACACATTGTTAAAAATGAAACACAATTTAAAAAATGCGTGAATATACAAAATTGAGAGCCTCGCATTTTTTAAGTCGGTTAAATAATGAAATCAACTGCTAAGCATTTCATGTCTATTTTCTGTACACAGTGGTCGAATTTCCGTACAATAGACAAAACTACCATTACGAGTAAATGAATCAACATAACCTCAAAATTGTCAGTATACATTTCACGTTTGTACACAGTATTAAATCGTAGTGTTGCAAATTGCTCCCCGGTGTAATATGACGCTATAAGAGAATGCAGACACGGACTGCAGGGAAGTGTGTTAATTGATACGGAGAATAGGGTAGTTGACTTGATTTTTTTATTATTTAAATCAATAAGTTACCCAAAACATATTGTAGAAAGAATTTAATTAATCTGTCCATAAATAAATAGATTATAAGCCTGGAGGATGGAGGAGGGCCTTGTCAAATAACAGACGACACAAACTTTAAAATCACTGTGTAAAATGGCTATTTTACACAGTGATTTAGTTTAATAAATTATTGGTATAATTTGAAGCCAGAGAAATAACTGGGCATTATGAAACTTAACATCTTATGTCTCGGGGTGACGAGCGCAGTCCAGTGCCATGCAGTGCTTTATAATTCTAAGTTCTGTGTGGTGTTACTTCTGTTTATGAGCAGGCCTTGCTCGTCTCGTCATTCAATCAAATAAAAAAACAGACCCATAGCAAATATTTGATACCCTTCCAATATCGAATATAAATCAATAAATAAGCATCGTGTTCACACACTTTTCTAATATTGTCAGTTTACAATACTCAACCGTTAGTTACGATCCCAAAGCGGTTGTATCAAAACATCGTAAAATGTAACAAATAACAAATAATTTCACATTATAACTCTACAAATGAACTATTTAGGTCGTCTTTAAAGATTGTTAAATGGGGCGTGAATCGTGATGCTTTGACATTTTATTTATTAAGGGTTACGTTTAGTCAAAATATTTATGTCATTTGAAGTTGTTATGAAAAGGACAATAAATGTATGCGATTTTTTTAAGGATTTTTTTATTTATTTATTTGAGAAACAAACGGTCATATAAAAATACATTATTATGCTTACATTTTCTACATCTTAAAAAGACTTATAGTTCCCCTTATATAACTTAAACAGTTACAAATGAATTGCTTGAGTTTAGCTTGACTTTGAGTGATAGAGCCACGCTGTAGACAGTTTTGTTTACAGCATGAATGACGAGACAAGCAAATCGCTCGCCTGATGGTAAGCGCTATGCCTGCCCATAAACAGAAGCAACACCACACAGAACTTTGAATAACAAAGCACTGCATGGCACTGAACTGCGCTTGTCACGCCGAGATATAAGATGTTAAGTCGTATAATGCCCAGTGATTTCACTAGCATCATTGTCCTTCAAACCGAAACACAACAGTGCTTGCACACTGTTGCTTGGCGGCAGAAATAGACAAAGCGGTTGTACCAACCCAGACGACCTCTCGCATACGAGGGACCTACCACCTTGTAAATGCTATTAAATATTAACAGCCAAATAACGATTTAGACAGGCGTTACTACTTCTATATTATTTATGTGACTGTGATTGCAAAGTGACTGCACTACACCTGATGGTAAGCGTAGTGCAGTCCAAAGAATCAGCGACCACCGACAAACAATGAGTTTATCAGTGGTCACCAGAATCATACCGACCTGTATAAATGCTTATTTAGATTCTGAATAGGTAAGAAGCTGCGATGGGACAGGCGGATGACCGATCCTAGCACAGTGATACAAGGATCTACTCCTATACCCGTCCCAACCAACCATCAAGTCATGTCGCTAGCCCCTCGGTAGAACCGGATATACATTGGCTGAAATTAACTTAAAACAATAAAACAATTGACAACCTCCGTGGCGCAGCGGGCGAGTAGCCATCTGTGAAGCGAGAGGCCGCGGGTTCGATCCCCGCACCGAGACAAATATTTCTGTGATCCACAAATATTAGTTCGGGGTCTGGGTGTTGTGACACCGAAAGTCTCTCGTAGATACCCACGACACAAGACTCGTATCTTACTGAGCGGTCAAGACTATGTGAATGACTGTTGGGTATAAATAAAAATAAAAAAACTAAAAATGAAAACTCATGACTTCCAGATCTGAACTATTTTTTCCAACACAATAGCACCCTAAAAAATTAGACACATTTTTTAGTTGGTGAGGCCGACCCCCCACGGAACTATCCCGGACCTCCTCCGGCCCTGTGTTGTCGAGCGGCGTGTTTACAACACACGACACGCACTCACTATTGATGACTACACGACAACATGAGCGCTGGATGCGACTCTATTAGTTTATGAGCGTTTAAACATTCTGCCAGCTCCTGATTGTTTGTCTGTGAATTTCTTCCAGTACAATGCTTAATTCACTTTAAATCTCAATGTTTCCATACACTGTTCATCACCGTCAATGTTTATTGAACAAATCCACACCACTTTTATGCAACAAACACAACTTTAAACTAGTTTTTGATATAAATAAGTGATGAACCGCACTGTCAGAATTCCTGCCAAAAGTCCCACTGCCGTAATTTCAAAATAAACCCAAGAATTTTATGTAATAATACTTTGCACTTGTCATCGAATTTCATTGCTTAAAATGTATTTTTTACAATATTCGCCAGTTCTCACGCCAACACTCGAATTAAAAAAGAGATACAATTCCTTTAGGGATTTAATGGCAAAGATCACGGTAATCCGATGGGGCCACACACGGGGCTTGCATTTGCGTGACACCCTTTAAAAAATACAATAGACAACTTTAGGGATGGGTTGTTGTCGATACAAATTTGCTAAGCGATAGTCGATATTTATACGGTGATAATGTATTTTATTATCAGAACAAAATTATTGAAGTGAAATTTCTTTAGAATCGTTGTGATTTGGAACTCGATGAAACGAAAATGCGTCACGACACAGACAAACATATTCATAAATAGTATTTAGCCTGCGAAAGAATGAGATAGATTACAAGTATGCTTTCACGAGTCTGCGCCTGCGTACAACGAAGCCTTCGAAAAATGTTCATAAACAACGTGATGTATTACCACTTGTTTTATTTTTTTACATTTGCGTATTAAAATTATTAACATTTGCATTGCGTATTGAAACGCTTAGTATCAGTCTGGAGTCAGGAATTGTGCCCAGTATGGCGATAGGCTCGCCCCCCATCACATCATGGGACGGAAATACGCTCGGCGAAATGTGGGTGTACCGGTTACACCTCTGTCTACCTCTACAGGGATTACAGGCGTGAGTATGTATATATGTATGTATTTATATGTAAAAATCTTCTCATCAGTTTAGTACATCATTTTTATTTGATTACATGACGAGACAAGCAAGTCATTCGCCTGATAGTAAGCGCCACGCCTGCCCATAAACAGAAGCAACACCACACAGAATCGATATCGACACATCGATCATCGACAATATCCTCCCTACCCTAATTTGACACTAAAAGGCACATCTGTTAATACACGTATAATAGAAACATATATTAATTATATTTTCGCGCCATAAATTATTTCTTTACAACATTTAACGCTACACTTGACAAATTGTTGAATTTAAACTGGTTTTATAGTAATAATTAGTTTTTCCGGCACATAAAACACTTTCACAATGTTTTGTGTTGGACAAGTTTTTTTTTTTGTTATATTTACATACATAATGTTTTATTATAAGGGCAATAAAGCGGCGACAGCTCAGCGGGGATTGTACGGACGAGACGAAAGTCACAGGTTCGAAACCAGACCCGAGAGAATGCATTTCTAACTTTTATCTTATTTAACTTTATCGCTAGTTTTACCGATGAAGAAAACATCTTATGTCTCGGGGTGACGAGCGCAGTTCAGTGCCATGCAGTGCTTTGTAATTCAAAGTTCTGTGTGCTGTTGCTTCTATGTATGGGCAGGCGTGGCGCTTACCATCAGGCGAGCGCCTTGCTCGTCTCGTCTTTAATCAAATAAAAATACAATTATCTTTAGTATTTTTACCATTCTAGTGCCGATACGGCTTACTACAGCTTTATTAGTGAACTAGCTTTTGCTCGCGGCTCCGCCCGCGTGAACAGCATTTTCTGGGATAAAAGTAGCCTGTAACCGTCTCCAGGGTCCCATCTGTCTCTATAGATAAATTCATCAAAATCGGTTGAGTGTTTACTTTCACCCCCTTTTTCATTCCTTATTAAATAAAATTTCCAAAATTCCTGAAATACGTATTTATTTGTTTTACGGCAATAACTGAAATACAAAATTTTGTTTATGTAACTTTCAAAATGACGTACTTTCATACAAATTATGATCCCCTATTTGGGCCCCTTTTGGGTGGAATTTTTTAAAATCCTTTCTTAGTGGGTGCCTACATAACATAATGAATATACAGTCCGAATTTCATGCTTGTGGCCTTGATAGTTTGCGCTCGGCGATGATGAATCAGTCAGTCAATCAGGACATGTTATTCTATAAGTAAAGATTGTACTCTCTAGGAAGATCCACAATACTAGAACACCCTTGGATGCGTTGTCCATATAAAATAAAGAATAGGGATTGAGAAAGGGAACGAGGATTTGAGCCTCCGATAATGATACTCACAGGACGTAGCGCAACAGCGAGGTGAAGTTCACGGCAGTTTCCTGTGAGACAGTGGTAAGTGGTAAGTGGTGGTCGGTCGAGCAAATTCGTGCTGAAGACACAAGCGTAACTCGAGTGGCATATCCAGTAGTGTATAAATAATCCTAAAGTCCTGACCCCACAGTAAGATACGAGTCTTATGTCGTGGGTACCAGGAACTACGAGACACTTTGTGGTCTCTCATCACCCAGACCCCGAGACAAATATTTGTGGATCACACAAACATTTGTCTCGGTGCGGGGATCGAACCCGCGGCCTCTTGCTTCACAGCCGACTACTCGCCCGCTGCGCCACGGAAGCTGTCAAATGTATGATATTCAACTTACCATAAACATTGTTAGAGTGTTGATATTTTCAGTACATCTTCATTTCATGAAATCTCCATTAAAAAGATTATTTTTATATATATTTATAGCATAGACTGGCAAACAAGCAAGTGGATCATCTGATGCTAAGTGATATCCAACGCCCATGTACGCCCACAATACTAGAAGAATCACAGGCGAAGACATATTTTTTTAGGCAACCCTATTGATATGTGTTCAGCAACACATTTTATACCCTAAGATATATTTTTCATCCGGTAAACAGATCGCTGAAGGTCGATGTTACCCGGGATCTTAGACCAATATACATGTTAAAATCGGATTTCGGAGTGACAGATGCCTACCACACGCGAAAATGTAAGACCCGAAGGGTTTGCGTTCGGACATTTTGGCTGGCTTAGGGTGGATTGCACCATCTTACTTTAGCAATGATAAACATGTTATAGTACCGGTTAAGCAAAAAATTAGTTGCACCATTTGACAAATGTTATGTGACGTCATAACTTTAGCTGTTAACCGTAACCGCCCAAGATTCGCTGGTTAAAGCTGTTGTTTAAGTTAACCTGTCAAATAGTTCAATTATAACCTCCATCCCGAATATATCTCCTAAAGCGTCTGTGATCCAAAATAATGTCCCTGCTTCTGGAATTAATAGAGGAATCTAGTAGTAGTGGAATATGATAGTGCAACACATTCCGCACACACATTCGATGTTAAAGTCAGCGTTACTTTAGCGTTACAGTTAGCGTCATGGTGCAATCCAGCCTTAAAATTTAATGTGTGACGGGCACAATCGTCACCCTGACACATGGGATGTGTTATGATGCCAAGTAATTTGCCATTTTTGTAAATTTTGCCATCATGACGACGTGCAACTTATTAGGCTAATATTTTTTACTATTAAGATTGTACATCATATTTAAGTTGCATGCTATTATGTTGGTAATAAACCTTTCTTTCTTTCTTTCTTTCTTTCTAATTTCACTGGCTTCAATGTCCTTCAAACAGGACATCTTTCACACATACACACACACACACAGGACAGGATGTCTTTTTTGAGTGGTAGAGCCACGCTGTAGACAGTTTTTCTACAGCATGAATGGGCTGGCTCAACCGGGTCGTTACCACTGTCTCACAGAAAACCGACGTAAAGTAGCGGCTTGCTGCTGCGTTTCGTACTGTGAGTGAGATAGCCGGAAGCCCAAATCCCCTCCCCTTCCTAATCCCTAATTATCACTTTCCTTTAACGGTCGGCAACGCGCCCATGATTCTTCTGGTGGTGGGCGTACATGGACGGTGGTGATCACTTACCAGGTGACCCACTTGCTCGTTTGCCGGCCTATGCTACATGTTAAAAAAAAACTCGAACAAGCTATTGCATACATACTGGTGTTCAGCGACAGAAATGGAATCGCTGGTACCTACATAGACGGTATCTCGCATATGAAACGATTTTTTTTAGTCAGAGGCCGATATACGAATTGGATCACCTGGTTTTAAGACCTGAATGCCCACAATACTAAACGAATCAAAGGCGCGTTGCCAACCTAAAAGAAAGGGATATTTAGGGAAGGGAATGCTGGCCTCATAATATCTTACAAATTATGCAAAACGCAACAGTAAAATGTTATTTCATTTTATAAGACAGTGGTAATAACCCGGTCGAGCTCATGCTGTTGTCAAAAATATCTGCACGAATATGGAATTTAGATAGTTAATTAATTGTTAAAATTAAATTAATTAAAACAATAAAAACAGATTTTGAATCTGTACACATATCAAACCCAGGTCGCAGATTAAAAAACAAATCAGAAGTTCCGTTCAGAAACAGTGTTTAATTAAGCCGGGCGGTCGTGATTGACGTTGCCCGAGGCCCGGTCAGGCGCAGGCTTCCATTTGCCGGGTGTTTCGTATAACTCAGTGATTGGCGGGAATTTTTTTTCGCCGATTTTTAAACGTAACATAGAGTTTGGCGTTTGCTTTGTGGCGAAGTTGAAATTTGGTAAACGGTGAGTTTTTTAACGTTTTTGCTTGTTTTTTAAAATGGGCTTGTGACTTTTGCATCGAATTGTGTGGAAGAACTATTGCCATCTATTAGCGAGTAGACAAACTAACAATTCAGAAAAATTATATCACATGTCTATTTTTAAACCCTGTGGCTAAGTGTATGTATGCGTTTTATGTCAAAAATCTGTTTAGCCGTTTTAATATTAGCCTTTTTTTGTAATAAACAAAAATTGTAGAGCTCAAGTTTACTATTTGTAATTTTATTCATATTTATTTTAGCGACATCTAGTATTAGATAGCAGTATTATATTGCTAACTGGTTTCAAATTTAGTTCGGAGCCCAATTGTACCCTCAAGCTCTTGTCAATATGGTAAGCATGAATATAAATCAATAAAATGTACCCTTTCATTACTTCGGCAACCCGTTCTCTATTTTTTTTTTGTCACGAAACAAGTAAGTCGTAAGGTAATACCTTGCTCAGACATAGGTTGTGAAGTCTTCTAAATAATTTCTTACGTTTACGCGAATGTTACTCATTGAAATAAAACTAATTTAGACGGATTTTCCGGCTGATTGGCTGAAAAGTCTTCGAAACGTCGGGATCAAAATTAATAAAAAGCCGCGATAAAATCCGTTAAAATTAGTTTTATTTCAATAAGTCTTCTAAAGTAATTTCACTGGCCTTCAAATTAATCACAACAGAGTTTACAGTGCTGCTGGTGGTAAAAATAGACAAGCCAAACCAGTGGTACCAAGCTAGACGGCCCTTCGGATACGAGGGACCTCAATAATTAGTTTTTAAATCAATATATTTATACACAATAATCGGACCCGGGAATCGAACCCACAGTCTTACAGTTGGGTACCGTTTCATCCTGCAACTCGACCAATATATGAATATGATAAATACTTATGTAAGATAGATAACTAAATGGTTGTTTAGCTTAAATATGTACTTTAAAAAGAGGATGTCCCCAATTTTTTTGTATTTATTTCGGGTTAATTCAGGTCGGGTGTCACCCCAGAACCGGTGACACCCGGCGCGGCCCCCTCCCGCCCTTAGCTACGCTACTGATCGAGCTTCTAGCATAAATAAAAATACAATATTAAACTTTTTGGTAAATACATACTGTTTATTTATTCTGATTGTAACCCGTGTTGTTTTTTCTTGCTGGTGGGAGGATACTTGTATCTAACCGGATAGCGACCACCGTACACTGGTGCTAAAACCTGCCATAGTGGCCCACCTTGTGTGGGTCGCGTTCCAGGGTCAGCCAGTGTATATCCGGTTCTCCCCAGGGGGCTTGCCCCCTGATCCTAACCCTTTTTCCTTCCTCTCCCCCTTGGCACTGGGATGAGATACTGCGGGGTCGCCAGTATTCCGTTAGTAGGGACCCCGTAGTTCATCCCGGGAACTTTGGCAGGCCGGCATGATCTTGCCGACCTACGATGGACACATTGTCGTTGGTCGACACTATTCTTGGATTGCGCTACACTTACCATCAGGTGCAGCGTAGTCACTGCCGAGCCAGGATAGAAAAAAAGATAACCAAATGGTTGTTTAGCTTAAATAAATTTTTTTCAAATTCAAATTATTTCGGGTTATTTCAGGTCGGGTGTCACCACAGAATTTGTGACACCCGGGCCAGACCTCCCTAGGTACGAGTGAGCGAGCTCCAGCATAAATAAAAATACAATATTAAACTTTTCGGTAAACACTGTTTTTTATATTCTGGTTGTAACCTAACAGCGATAGCTGAGCGGGAAGTAGCACAGACAGTTAAGACGAAGGTCGCAGGTTCGAAACCAGCCCCAAGAGCATACACCACTGACTTTTCTAAGTTACGGGTATATTCATTGTTAATTATCGCTTGCTTTAACGGTAAAGGAAACATCGTGAGGAAACCTGTATACCTGAGAACTCGATAAGATTATTCGAAGGTATGTGAAGTCTGCCAACCCGCATTAGGCTAGCGTGGTGGACTAAGGCCTAACCCCTCTCATCAGTAGAGGAGCCCCGTGCCCAGCAGTGGGACACGTATAATACAGGGCTAGTAAAAAAACCTATTTGTGTTTAAATAAATAAATGAAACTCAAAAACACTTTGGTAAGCGGCCTTTAATAAAAAAAAGTACAAAAACATTTGACTAACACAAAATGGTATCACTAATCTTAAAAACTAACATTTACAATGTGATGTACACGGTTAAGGTGTCTTACATTATTCCAGTAACCATTCCAGTGCAATAACCAGTGGGTCTAATCCATAAAGATACGAAGGAACGAAGTTCGAAAATGTAGACCATAGCATAGTATATCCAACACAATAATAATAATTCTAATATAAAATATCTTTACATAGTATAAAATAAAGTCGCTTCCGCTGTCTGTTCGCTTAGATCTTTTAAACGATTCAACGGATTTTAATGCAGTTTTTAGCAATAGGTTTTTTCTCTATATCCTGGCTCGGCAAAGTGACTACGCTACACCTGATGGTACGTGTAGCGCAATCCAAGAATAGTGTCGACCAATGATAAACAATGTGTCCATCGTAGGTCGGCAAGATCATGCCGGCCTGCCAAAGGGCCAAGGGGGAGGGGAAGGAAAAGGGATGGGAAAAGGGTTAGGATCAGGGGGCAAGCCCCCTAAAAAGTAAACTTTGCGAACTGAACAATAACCACGCGGGCGTAGTCGCGGGTAACAGCTATCGTTTATACATTGACTGTAACGGTTACTGGAACATTGTATCCTCACCATAAGGTACTTTAATTTCTTGGTAACAAATTTATATTCACTTATAAAATTAAAACTATCGGCATCATCACAGCCAAGCTTATAAGCTAATCCACTGCGGGACAGATCGACTAATAGGGTAGTCTAACAGACTAATAGACTGTTCTTACCTTTAATTTTTCGCTGGTGGGAGGATACTTGTATCCGACCGGATAGCGACCACCGTACACTGGCGCTAAAACCTGCCATAGTGGCCCACCTTGTGTGGGTCGCGTTCCAGGGTCAGCCAGTGTATATCCGGTTCTCCCCAGGGGGCTTGCCCCCTGATCCTAACCCTTTTCCTTCCCCTCCCCCTTGGTCCTTTGGCAGGCCGGCATGATCTTGCCGACCAACGATGGACACATTGTTTATCGTTGGTCGACACTATTCTTGGATTGCGCTACACTTACCATCAGGTGTAGCGTAGTCACTTTGCCGTGCCAGGATAAAAAAAAAAAGTCTGCGTCTCGGGACGCTCGACAGAAGTGATAACTTAAACTAATGTGGGTTAAAGTGAGAGCGGAGGAGCCTGCCTACTGCTGCCGTATGCGTGAGAGAAAGCCAGAGTGGCGCCGTAACGCGTTACGTTACGAAGTTCGGTCAAAGTCATGTCAAAGCCCTGTCAAAGTCCGGTCAAAGTCCTGTCAAAGTCCGGTCAAAATCCGGTCAAAGTCCGGTCGAAGTTCGGTCAAAATCCCGTAAAAGTCCGGTCAAAGTCCAGTCAAAATTCTGTCAAAGTCCGGTCAAGGTCCTGTCAAAGTCCGGTCGAAGTCCGGTCAAAGACCTGTTATAGTCCTGTAAAAGTCCGGTCAAACCCCGGTCAAAGTCCAGTCGAAGTCCGGTTAAAGTCCGGTCATAGTACGGTCGGAGACCGGTCAAATAACGGTCAAAGCCCTGTCAAAATCCGGTTAAAGTCCGGTTAAAGCCCTGTCAAAGTTTGTCAAAATCCGGTCAAAGCCCTATCAAAGTCCGGTTAAAGTCCGGTCAAATACCGGTCGAAGTCCGTTTAAAGTCCGGTCAGAGTCCTGCCAAAATCCGGTTAAAGTCCTGTCAAAATCCGGTCAAAGCCCGGTCAAAGTCCTATCAAAGTCCGGTTAAAGTCTTTCCAAAGTTTGTCAAAATCCTGTCAAAGCCCTATCAAAGTCCGGTCGAAGTCCAGTTAAAGTCCGGTCAAAGTCCGGTTAAAGCCCGGTCAAAGTCCGGTCAAATACCGGTCGAAGTCCGGTCTAAGTCCGGTCAAAGTCCGGTCTAAGTCCGGTCAAAGACCTGTCAAAGTCCAGTCAAACTCCGGTCATAGCCCGGTCAAAGTCCGGTTAAAGCCCGGTCGAAGTCCGGTTGAAGTCCGGTCTAAGTCCGGTTGAAGTCCGGTCAAAGTCCGGTCCAAGCTGACTGGTCGCAACCTGGGAAATCGAAATTATCGATGTTCCAGGGAGGTCAGCTAACACTGGCTGGTCTATGGAGCGCTCGCGTTACGGAACGTTTCGGTTCACCCTCCCATAAGAAGTTATCACTTCAAAAAAAAATTGAAAGTGACTGCACTACACCTGATGGTAAGCATAGTGCAGTCCAAAAAACCAGCGACAATCGACAATTAGTTTATCAGTGGTCACCAGAATCATGCCTGTATAAATGCTTCACACTCCGAAGATGGAAGAAGCTAATCGAGGGACCTGCGACAGGAAAGGAGGATGACCGATGCAGGCACAGGGATACAAGGATGTACCCCTATACCCGCCCCAAACAACCATCAAGCCATTTCGCAAGCCCCTCGGGAGAACCGGATATACACTGGCTGACCGAAACGCGATCCACACAAGGCGTGTGGATAACTATGGCAGGTTTTAACACCATGTGTACGGTGGTCGCTATCCGGGCGGATATGAATATCCTACCACAAAAGGCTTTATGACTCAATATGCGTCAATGTAAACGAGTTTAAGAAGTAATATATTTTACAATCGCCAGCGATTGGGTCGCAGATCAGTCGACAGTGCAAAATAAGTTTTTTTTTATTTGACTGAATGACGAGACGAGCAAGGCGCTCGCCTTCTGGTAAGCGCCACGCCTGCCCATTAACAGAAGCAACACCACACAGAACTTTGAATTAAAAAGCACTGCATGGCACTGAACTCGTCACCCCGAGACACAGGATGTTAAGTGTCATAATGCCCAGTAATTTCACTGGCTTCAATGTCCTTCAAACCGAAACACATCAGTGCTTACACACTGTTGCTTGGCGGCAGAAATAGACGGCGCGGTGGTACCAACCCAGACGGCATCTCGCATACGAGGGACCTACCACCTTGTAAAGTGGTGCGAATTGAAAATATCGAACCAACTACCCTATTAAGACGACTGAGACATATCGCTGTTTCACATTTAAGACCTTTTATTATCAGGTCAAGTATAATAAAAAAAAAAGAACTGAATCCTAAGTTATCACAATACAAAATCCATTCAACAATATTATGATTTTTTACAATGAGTTGACTTAAAAAAAACGCTTATATTCTCAAAATTACAAATTTACAAAAACATGATTTTCAATGATATGCCTTTTTAACTGTAAAGGGAAGTGTTAAAAATTACAATATTCCCAATGTGGTTATGCGTTTTGGCAATATTCATTTTTATGGTTGCGTAACCAATGGCTACCAGACAGACTCGTATTACAAACTCGATACAGTTAAATAGTAAAGATGAATGCAAATATACAATAATATTTCAACCCACATGAAATAAAAATCGAGATGTTAATTTTATTTTGCTAAATTCATTAATTTAAATCAATAATATTAATTTGCTAAATTATTTAATGTATTTTTTATCAATTATTAAAAGTTTTTATTTTTAATCAATAATTTAAAGTTCTATTTTGCATAATCGTACATGGATTATGTTTCATTTATGATGATTTAATAAATACTAAATTTAAACTAATTAAATCGAATGAATTTAGGAAAATAAAATCATTATCTCAATTTTTGTTGAAATGTATTTTCAAAATCATTAATTGAAACATTCCTCATGTACGATTATAAAAATAAAAACTTTTAATTATTGATTAAAAATAAAAACTTTTTATGATCAGTAAAATAATACGTTAATAAATTTAGCAAATTAAAATGATTATATCAATTTTTAATTGATGTGGGTTGAAATGTTATTGTATATTTGCATCCAGATATCCATTTAGTTTTCTGTAGCGCATAACTTTATTGGGCACATTTTATGCTCATATAATGGGGGAAGGGAGGGCGTCAAAGGCTTTCCGCATTTAAAATTTATACACAAAATGATGGCATTTCACTTGACGTATTTGTACGAACATTTGCGTTACTTGTCACAGGAAAAAATTATATTGAAATTTGTTGAATAAACGAAACACAGCGCAAAATATAAGTTGTCGGTCGCAAGATTTAGAACTTTTTTTTTTTAATTGCCTTGTTAGGCAGACGAGCAAGCATGATGGTAAGCGGTCACCGCCGCTCATGGACATCGGCAATGCCAGGGGCACAGCCAAGCTGCTACCTACCACTGAAGGGATATTCTTTTTACTAATTTAAATTGTTGAGAATAATCTGTCTAAATGGAAAATGTCTAATTAATTATCGCAAAGACAACGCCACTTGTCGCTGTTCTCATAACACAAATATTCGGGCAAATATGTCAAATAAAATGACGCGATAACATAGTATATTTGAGTAAATACATACATGTCACAACCTTTTTACTGGTCAACCGCAATATAATTTGTGATGACTTATCATCGACCGTTGTATCTGGAATTTTATTGGGGCACTTTTATAGTTTATGGCAGTTTATCACTTCAACAAAGTCTGACCAAGACTTCATAAACTATTTATTACTTTCAAGTACTGATGTGGGATTTCAACTCGGACACTTAAAAAATAAATCGAGCGCCTTCGTATCCCGAAAAACAGTTCGAGCGACCATTCTCATTATTGCCAAATGACAGCACTTGATAAGACAAAATTATTATGCTAATAAAACTCAATGAGTGGTTTCAAAATTAGAGTTTTCTTACACGTGGCTATTCAATAGTCAACACGAAATAAATGAATTATTTAATTAACATATTAATGTACCTGTAGTCTTATAATTGAAAGTGCCACACTAAATTCACAGATAAAACGGTCAATCTGTATACATGATCACCTTACTTAAAAACTATTCAATATTAACATTAAACCAATAGCGCCTTCTTTTATTGCTTAACAACTATAATGTACAGGATGTTTAAATTTATTCATACTGTATACAGGCTGGTTCAAAATTATTTAATTTTTCTGTGAACGTTTGGAAGTTGGGATCATATTTTTTAACGTATGTGGTCGCAAATTATCGCAATGGTAGGGATTTCGATTTTGACTAAACTAATCTCTTTTAGTGTCACTGGCTTAATTTTTTTCACAATAACGCTCAAATCTCTTATTCACCTAAAAATTAAAATAAGTTTAAACCACCCTGTATATTCATAAGCCTGGATTACATTTGTAACTTTTACTTACGAACGCAAGTGTACTTACATAGAAATAACCAATTTAAACGTGATTGTAAGTTGCGTATTGTAAATCTCATACAATTATGTAAGCTGTTACATATATCAGATATAGAATTTTGTCCACTTACGCAAAACTTACAAGTGTGTAAGCAAAAATTACAAAGTGTAATTCGAGCCTTAATCCATATAAATCACAATCTAACACGAACTTACACCGAAGGAACATTTCATTTCACGAGAGAGCTACACGATAACCGAATTTATTATTATCACATAATAATGAGAATTAAAAATATGACGCAGTTTCTTTATTCGCACTAACCCACGCCTGTATCCCTGATGGGTGGGTAGAGGGGCAACTAGTGTACACATATAGTTAATTTTCGTGTCATATGATATACGGTGAGCTACCAAACTTATGACTCCCATGGGAGACCCTTTATTAGAGGCTTTATTATTTTATTTATGGCTCTTGCAGTACTATGCATTTAGCCAGTGTCAAGTACAATTCATTCTCAAGTTATTTTTACAAGAACGATGAAACACGGGTGCGGTCGATTTCAAGGACTTGTCGGAGTTTTGGTGTTAACTCCTTTCAGTACGATGCTTAATTCACTTATTTCAATGTTTCCATACACTGTTCATCACCGTCAATGTTTATTGAACAAATCCACACCACTTTTATACAACAAACACAACTCTAAACAAGTTTATGAAATAAATTAAAATAACCGATGACCGGCACTGTCAGAATTCCCGCCAAAACTCAGGAGACCCTTAAATATCGCCCCTAATAACATTTAAAACAATGCATACGCTCTTAATGTCTTATAAAAATCCATAGAGAAAAATTGTTGCCAATTCATTTTCAAGTTAAAAAGTCTGGCCGTGTTCGAACGTTCAATTTTCTAAGTAGTTAACTTTGACATTCAGCATAAACTAAATTAACTTTAACAGTCAATTAGCCATCTCTTAGGATCCCATAATTACTCAAACATCAAAGATTATTTCTATAGGCAGTAATGGAACATAAAATATTTTTTGTACTAAGCATAGACAATAACCGGTATAGGGTTTTGTATGTCCGAACACGCCCATTCATAAAAATAAAAAAAATACGCTTAAACTGCACAACAGTGTTTCCCAACGTGGGGCCCACGCCCCACATGGGGGCAATTTGATAGTTAAGGGGGGCAATTTAAAAATGGACTCGACGCGACTTTAACCCTTTCGCTTTGGGTTATTTAAATGCAATGCTAGATATCGGTGACAAATTTAACAAAAAAATGTTAAGGGCATCGCCTAAAAATGTTGGGAAACACTGGTGTACAGAATCTTGTTTTTTTTTTTTTATAGATAAATACACCCAACAGTCACACACATAGCCCTGACCCCACAGTAAGATACAAGTCTTGTGTCGTGGGTATCAGGAACTACGAGAGACTTTCGGTCTCACAACACCCAGACCCCGAGACAAACATTTGTGGATCACACAAACATTTATCTCGGTGCGGGGATCGAACCCGCGGCCTCTCGCTTCACAGCCGGCTACTCGCCCGCTGCGCCACGGAGGCTGTCAAAGGCTTGTAAATAGGAACATGCGTTTTCGGCCGAGACTTCACTGCACTGACCTTACTGACACTGGTTTTAAAAAAAATGCCGGTTTTACCGTGCTATTTTTACTTATAAACTCCGAAATTAGTTAGTAATTCAGTAGCACCAATGGCTAACATAACGATGATCACACTAATATTATAAATGTGAAAGTTTGTTTGTTTGGATGTTTGTCCGCCAATCACGCTGAAAATACTGAACGGATTTTGATGAAATTTGGTATACAGACAGGGTATGAGCTGACTTGGCTGATAGGCTTTTTATCCCGGAAAAAGCAGATCATGCGGGCGGAGCCGCGAGCAAAAGCTAGTAATATATAATGATTTCTTAAATTTAAGCGAATACTACACATTGAAATAAAACTAATTTAAATGTCGGGATCTAAATTATTAAAAAAAAAAAGTGTGCGTCTCGGGACGCTCGACAGAAGTGATAACTTAAACTAATGTGGGTTAAAGTGAGAGCGGAGGAGCCTGCCTACTGCTGCCGTATGCGTGAGAGAAAGGGAAGCCAGAGTGGCGCCGTAACGCGTTACGTTACGAAGTTCGGTCAAAGTCATGTCAAAGCCCTGTCAAAGTCCTGTCAAAGTCCGGTCAAAATCCGGTCACGGACGAAGTTTGGTCAAAATCCTGTAAAAGTCCGGTCAAAGTCCAGTCAAAGTTCTGTCAAGGTCCTGTCAAAGTCCGGTCGAAGTCCGGTCAAAGACCTGTCAAAGTCCTGTAAAAGTCCGGTCAAAACCCAGTCAAAATCCAGTTGAAGTCCAGTCAAAGTCCAGTCGAAGTCTGGTTAAAGTCATGTAAAAGTCCGGTCAAAGTCCAGTCAAAGTCCGGTCAAGGTCCTGTCAAAGTCCGGTCGAAGTCCGGTCAAAGTCCTGTCGAAGTCCGGTCAAAGTCCGGTCAAAGACCTGTCAAAGTCTTGTAAAAATCCGGTCAAACCACGGTCAAAGTCCGGTCAAAGTACTGTCAAAATCCGGTTTAAGTCCGGTTAAAGCCCTGTCAAAGTTTGTCAAAATCCGGTCAAAGTCCGGTCAAAGATTGATCAAAGTCCGGTCAAAGTCTGGTCGAAGTCCGGTCAAAGTCCGGTCTAAGTCCGGCCAAAGACCTGTCAAAGTCCGGTCAAAGCCCTATCAAAGTCCTCTCAAAGTCCGTTTAAAGTCCGGTCAAAGCCCGGTCAAATACCGGTCAGAGTCCTGCCATAATCCGGTTAAAGTCCAGTCAAAGTCTGGTCAAAGTCCGGTTGAAGTCCGGTCAAATACCGGTCGAAGTCCGGTCAAAGTCCGGTCGAAGTCCGTTTAAAGTCCGGTCAAAGCCCTATCAAAGTCCGGTCGAAGTCCGTTTAAAGTCCCGTCAAATACCGGTCAGAGTCCTGCCAAAATCCGGTTAAAGTCCTGTCAAAATCCGGTCAAAGTCCTATCAAAGTCCAGTCGAAGTCCGGTTAAAGTCCTTCCAAAGTTTGTCAAAATCCGGTCAAAGCCCTATAAAAGTCCGGTCGAAGTCCGGTTAAAGTCCGGTCAAAGTCCGGTTAAAGCCCGGTCAAAGTCCGGTCAAATACCGGTCGAAGTTCGGTCAAAGTCCGGTCAAAGTCCGGTCTAAGTCCGGTCAAAGTCCGGTCAAAGACCTGTGAAAGTCCAGTCAAACTCCGGTCATAGCCCGGTCAAAGTCCGGTTAAAGTCCGGTCGAAGTCCGGTTGAAGTCCGGTCTAAGTCCGGTTGAAGTCCGGTCAAAGTCCGGTCCAAGCTGACTGGTCGCAACCTGGGAAATCGAAATTATCGATGTTCCAGGGAGGTCAGCTAACACTGGCTGGTCGATGGAGCGCTCGCGTTACGGAACGTTTCGGTTCACCCTCCCATAAGAAGTTATCACTTCAAAAACCGCGATAAAATCCGTTTAAATTAGTTTGATTTCAAGATGATAATATTGTCATTACTGGAGGTTTCTAATTATTAATGCACCGACTTTAATGTAAAGTATAGTTTAATGCAAAGTGCATTAAAAGCTGCGTCAAAATCTACCAATTTGTATGCTGGCAATAAAAGATTAATTAATTGGAGTAACCGCCACTACCGCCAATTAATTAATTTGTAAACACTGTGATGTCATATATGCATAAAAAAATCCCAAATTTACATACATATATGAACGTAAATTGGGTAAAATTATTACATTTCTTAGCTGTGTACATGTTTTTAAAAAACAGGTTGACTGTGACTCTGCAATAACATATTTTATTTATTATTTTTTAATTTTATTCGAGCACGGCAAAATGACTGCACTACACCTGATGGTAAGCGTAGTGCAATCCCAAAAACCAGCGACCACCAACAAACAATGCGTTTATCGGTGGTCGTCACTAGTCATGCCGGCCTGTATAAATGCTTCTTCCCTCTTTGGAGAAAAGAAGCAAATCGAGGGGCCTACCCGCCCCAATCAACAATCAAGTCATGTTGCAAGCCCCTCGGGAGAACCGGATATACACTAGCTGATCCTGGAACGCGATCCACACAAGCCATGTGGATCGCTATGGCAGGTTTTAACACCACGTGTACGGTGGTCGCTATTCGGGCGGATATGAATATCCTACCACCTAGCCTAGTTTATCAGGGATAATGTAGGATTCCAATGGTGAAAGAATTTTTCAAATCGGTCCAGTAGTTTTTAAGTTTATTCGTTACATACAAAAATACAAATCTTTCCTCTTTATAATATTATTATCTTCACATGATATAAAATGAAGTCGCTTCCGCTGTCTGTTCGCTTAGATCTTTTAAACTATTCAACGGATTTTAATGTAGTTTTCAGCAATAGATAGAGTGATTCATGAGGAAGGTTTATATGTATATCACGCTATGACCCATGGGAGCAGGGCAGTAACATGCAAGTGAAACCGCGAGGGACAACTAGTTATATATGAACTACACCGTACTTAGGCTGAGATATTTACAACAAACTTCGACTTTCAAGTCGTTTTGAACGTAAATGATTTCGCTAAGTCTAAACTAACAATACGGCGACTCGATCGCCCCGTGAGTTTTTATTTTTATTTAAATGACGAGACGAGCAAGGCCATCGCCTGATGGTAAGCGCCTGCCCATAAACAGATGCAACACCACACATTACAAATCACTGCACGGCACTGAACTGCGCTCCTCACCCCGAGACATAAGATGTTAAATCTCATAATATCCAGTAATTTCACTGGCTTCAATGTCCTTCAAACCGAAACACAACAGTGCTTACACACTGTTGCTTGGCGATAGAAATAATGTATTTAGCAGTGGTCACCAGAATCATGTCGGCCTATATAAATGCTTCTTCACACTCCAAAGAGGTAAGACGCAAATCGAGGGGCCTGCGACAGGACAGGCGGATGATAGATGCAGGCACAGGGATACAAGTATGTATCCCTATACCCGCCCCAATCAACCATCAAGTCATGTCGCAAGCCCCTCGGGAGAACCGGATATACACTGGCTGATCCTGGAACGGGGTCCACACAAGGTGTGTGGATTACTATGGCAGGTTTTAACACCATGTGTACGATGGTCGCTATCCGGGCGGATATGAATATCCTACCACCAGCTGAAACTTTTACCACGTGAAATAAATACTTTTTTTTTATAGCATAGGCCGGTAAAAGAGCAAGTGGGTCACCTGATAGTAAGTGATCTCCACTGCCCATGTATGTGCCCATAATACCAGAGGAATCATGGGCGCGTTGCCGACCTTAAAGGAAAGGGATAATTGGGGATTGGGAAGGGGAGGGGGATTTGGGCGACCGGATATCTTACTCACTCACTTTACGTCGGTTTTCTGTGAGACAGTGGTAACGACCCGGTCGAGTCAGCCCATTCATGCTGTAGACAAAACTGTCTACAGCGTGGCTCTACCACTCTAACTACTATTCTTACGTTGACTTTAGAAAGTCGACTTTAGTGAGTTCATATCGAAGTTCACCACGAAAAGTCACTTTCTAGACGACTTAAGTCGGATTTAGACTTAATTAGGTCCAGTTTATTCGCTTAGCCGTGTAAGGTAATAAAAATATTGTAATAAGAATATAATATATGAAGGTACGAAATAAACATACGTTTAGACTTTTAGGTCAAATGTTAATTCAATGATTTATATGCGAGATCTAATCTCGAACCAAACAAATCAAATCCAAATCATCAATTTGATAATAATTATTATCACCAGATATCACTCGCTGTTTCACCCGCTTGCTACTGCCAATCTACATCTACACTAATATTATAAAGGGGGTCTTCTCAAGATGGGTTGTTTTTGGATCCGGTGGTAGTTTTAAAACACGTGCCGTTTCGAAAATGCCTATGGTCCATATTGACGACCCCCCAATATATAACGATTCTGGACTATTCCATAGTAAAAATATGGAAAAATAATAATAATAAATAGATTTAGTGTAATTGCCGAGTGTATTTCGCTGATGCTATGTATGTATGTATGTATTAGTTGATACTGATTTCTATATATTATGTTTCTTTTACTTTTGTACTGACTTGTCATAAGAGCTATTTCAATTGCCTACACGATTAATAAACGAGTTCAATTAATTTCAAAGAGGAAAGATTTGTATTTTTGAAGTGAAAACTTCTTTTAGCGCGGTACGCATATTTTTAGATGAGATACAATCTCTGGACTCGCGACAGCGTTACGAGACGCAGCTATAGTGTGTGCATATATGCATGTACCTACATATAGCAGACCGCGAACGCGTCTAGATAAATAAAAAAAAAAAAACATTTGTGGCTATAAAATTTATAACAACTGTTTTGCCTAGTGTTTAAACAACCGATAATACAACAATTGTTAACTCCCGATTAATATTTTTTTTTAATAAATCTAATGTTGCGCCAAAATAAGTTTTCACTTCTGTCGGCACTCCCGGAGTGCAACCCGTATTTTTTTTTATCCTGTCTCGGCAAAATGACTACGCTACACCTGACGGTAAGTGTAGCGCAATCCAGGAATAGTGTCGACCAACGATAAACAGTGTGTCTATCGTTGGTCGGCACGAACATGCCGGCCTGCCTAACTGCTTCTTCACACTCCGTTTAAAGGACCCCATATTATAGGAAGGAGGGAACACGTGTGCCGGCAATCGCATTTTTGTATAATAATAATAATAATAATAACACCCAACAGTCACACACATAGTCCTGACCCCACAGTAAGATACGAGTCTTGTGTCGTGGGTATCAGGAACTACGAGAGACTTTCGGTCTCACAACACCCAGACTCCGAACAAATATTTGTGGATCACACAAACATTTGTCTCGGTGCGGGGATCGAACCCCCGAAATGTAACGAATAAACTTAAACACTAAATAATTCTTTCACCATTAGAATCCTACATTATCCCTGGTGAACATAGGTTAATTTTATCCCGGAAAAAACAGATCACGCGGGCGGAGCCGCGAGGAAAAGCTAGTTAATGATAAATATATCACTTATAATAAACAAATATATACGCATTTTGCTGGTGGTAGGATTTTCATATCCACCCGCATAGCGACCACCTTACACATGGTGTTGAAACCTGACATAGTGACCCACACACCTTGTATGGATCGCGTTCCAGGATCAGCCAGTGTATATCCGGTTCTCTCGAGGGGCTTGCGACATGACTTGATGGTTGGTTGGGGCGGGTATAGGGGTACATCCTTGTATCCCTGTGCCTGCATCGGTAATCCGCCTGTCCTGTCGCAGGCCCTTCGAATTACTTCTTCCTCTCTTCGGAGTGTGAAGAAGCATTTATACAGGCCGGCATGATTCTGGTGACCACCGATAAACTCATCGTTTGTCGGTGGTCGCTGGCTTTTTGGACTGCACTACGCTTACCATCTGGATGTAGTGCAGTTACTTTGCGTGCTCGGATATGTAATGTAGGTAGATTGTAGTATAAGTGAGAGTAATTAATAGATATCACCGGCAAGTCAGATCTGCATTAAAACCCAGTACGTAACAGTCGTGGTTGTTTTCTTGTGCGCGTTTCCTGAGTCTTTCCGGAGTCAAAACTACCGAATACTACAGGATAAAAACTTCACGCCTGGTATCAGCGAAGGGGGAATAAACCAGTACACCCAACTTTGCCAAACATATTTCCGTCCCATGATATGATAGGGGGTGAATCTATCACCATAACGGCCACAATATCCGACTGTGCTAATACTGAGCATTTCGTGATAGAGAAACCCAACATCAACACGCGATAAACACTTATACAATGTTTAGTAAAAAAGGGGGGAAAGTCAACAAAGTGTATATTAAGTGCAGTAAGGCGAAAGGTCAATTTCTAGAATGCAAGAGGTCGGATTGCTACCACCGCTATGTGCATCGGCTGGTGGGAGGATACTTGTATCCGACCGGATAGCGACCACCATACACTGGTGCTAAAACCTGCCATAGTGGCCCACCTTGTGTGGGTCGCGTTCCGGGTCAGCCAGTGTAAATCCGGTTCTCCCCAGGGGGCTTGCCCCCTGATCCTCACCCTTTTTCCTTCCCCTCCCCCTTGGCCCTGGGATGAGATACTGCGGGGTCGCCAGTATTCCGTTAGCAGGAACCCCGTAGTTCATCCCGGGAACTTTGGCAGTGAGGCTGAAGGTCAATTTCTAGAATGCAAGAGGCCGGGTTGCTACCACCGCTATGTGCATTCCTGCCGCCAAGCATCAGTGTAAGCACTGTTGTATTACAGTTATAAGGACATTGAAGCCAGTGAAATTACTGATCATTATGAGACTTAACAAATACGTCTCGAGGTGACGAGCGCAGTTCAGTGCCATGCAGTGCTTTGCAATTCAAAGTTCTGTGTGGTGTTGCTTCTGTTTATGGGCAGGCGTGGCGTTTACCATCAGGCGAATGACCTGCTCAATTAATTGATCATTCATGCTAATAAAAAAAATATATCAATTCATAGGAAATTATGTAACAAACAGATTTTTTTAAGCCTATCTGTATATATTTAAATTTATAAATTTTGATATGTATATCTAAATATTCGCATCTTAATAATCGATTTAATTATATATCGATTTGGTTAACAATCGATGCATAAAACAATTCATGGTAAAATAACTTGTCCTTTGCTCTCACGTCGAGTTAATCAACAAATATGATTTATTATAGCATAAACGACTCTACAGCCAACAATTTAAGAATATCACTTAAAAATGACAAAAGGCTTTAACCTCACTTACCACCACTCAAGGGACGCCAATATCAATTAATGTTCAATTAGTTATTTCTTTTATTAGGTCATTTCCATATTCGGAACCAGTTAATGCTTAATGCTCCATTACCGAACACTAATGTAATCTTAAATGACGTCTCTGAGAAATAGTATTCTAAGACTGTTTATCAATTAAAATAAATTGACATTTCGGAGTCACTTGACCCTGTATTAATCACTATGACTGATCCATTTCTTTCTCATCAACCACATAGTCTTTCTTAACACTTAAATTTTGTATCACCCCTTCGTTCTTCACTTCCGCATCTTGAAAGCCGGCGTGTTTAGCCTGACAATGTTTGTCCAAACTCGATTTCTGCACACATCGATACGGACACAGGCGGCATTTAATCGATTTCTGTCTCGGTTTGTAAGTTCTCGATTTGTCCGCGCATTCGCCATCTTTTTCGTTCAGATGGCGTTGCTTGTGTTTTGTCAAGTTAGTTTTTTGCACACACCGATAATTGCACATGTCGCAGCTGAACGGTTTTTGATCGGTATGCAGATACATATGCTTAACTAAATTCGGTTTTTGCACCGTTCTATAATCGCAGTATGGACATGCGAAAGGTTTGTAGCCGGTGTGTGTTCTTTCGTGTACAACCAAGTTGTTTTTTTGGGCGCATCTGTAGTCACAGTATTGGCATCGGAACGGTTTTTCCTTCATGTGGACCAATATGTGTTTCGCGACATTGTTTTTTTGCCCAGATTTATAATCGCAGAACGTGCATGAAAAAGGCTTTTCACCGGAATGGGTTCTTTCGTGGATTTTAAGTATCGCCGGCGACTGACACCTGTAAGCACATTGACTACACGCGAATTTACCGACTTTACCACCATCGCCGCTGTCAGTTTCCGTGCAAACCTTCGCGTGCTGTTTCAATCCGCGTTTCGAAGGAAATATTTCATTACATTTAAAGCAAATGTATTCCCCTTTTATATTCATTGACAACTCCTCCGTACTGACTTTGGCTTCTTGATTTTTCTCATTGAAATTGTGATTATATTCTGTATAATAGTTTTTGTTATCGTTAGGTTTGAGATTTTCTTTTGGTTCCTCCGGTTTCTTATCGTCTTGCTTTTTTACCTCTTCCGCGTAGGGTATATCGAATTGTTTATGAATGACTAGATTTTGTGGGTTTTCTCTAGTGGGAGCGTAATTTTGGACATAGTTTTGGGGGCGGGTGTAAAGGTCTATGGGGTTTAGAGCTGGCATGTTTACGTGATTGTATGGCGCGTACACTTGACTGTCTGTATGTATGTTTGTTGGTGGACCGTGTTCTGACTGGATTTGACCTGGAAAAGAAAAAATGTTATTTAGAAAATAGTCATTTCATTAGTCTAGTAGTACATAGGCTGATAAATTGGTGAGGTCTTAGGTTCCAATCTCAGGTTACGAACAATTTGTGCAAAAAAATACGCAAGAGTTTCAAAGGGTTTTTTATAGAATAGGCCGACAAACGATCAAGTGGATCAACTGATGGTAAGTGACCTCCACCACTCATAGACGCTCACAATACCTGAAAAATATTGGGCGCGTTGCCCACCTTAAAGGAAGGGGATTGTAAAGGGGAGGGAGATTTGGGCCTCCGGATATCTCACTTACCGTACGAAACGCAGCAGCTAACCGCTACTCAACGATAGTTTCCTGTCAGACACGATCGTGGTAACGATCTGGTCGAGTCAGCCTATTTATGCTGTAGACAAACTGTCTACAGTGTAGCTCTACTACTCATATTCCTAATATGGCTAGATTCGTCCTCTATCACATCAAGAACGTCAATAGGCTTGGCAAAGCAGGCTACACGTCTGTCTACTAGACGTAGTATTTTTTCACTCACACGGTTCTATTGCCGGACTTTCTCTTGGCATCCGGGTGACATTCGAAAGGCCCTCGCAGAATACCAGCGCCAGGTAGTTTTAATTACTTGGCACATGCTGAGCCTGAGGCCTGTTTGGCCTAACTTGGGACACAAACGGTCCCTTGTGGAGTGGAGGGTATGCCTGTGGCTATCCTACTTTATTTTGTCACAAGACTTATGATTATTTTTTTTTTCCTTTATCTTAAATTTGTGAACGATGCATAGTATCATAGTTGCTCAAGTTAATGTTCAAATAAATTATTTTTTTCTTTCTTTTCTTCAGGGATATAGGCATATGCTCATGTACGAATTGAATAATGTTTTTTTTTCGGACTTTACGTCGAAGGACGCTATGATTCATAGCTGTCAGGTCACAAGACTGAATGAATAATAATTTATTTGAAAAACTAATTATACAATTTTACACGTGCCATTTTTTATACATCGACAAATTTGAATATATATAAAAAAAAATACGGCTTGCAGGATTCTAGTGATATATTTATTACCGGCTACTTATAATTGTTTTTTGGAAGATTCAGTGGCAATCGAGCAAGTGGGTTACCTGATGGTAAGCGTTCCCCACCACCCAAGAACATCTACAATACCAGAAGAATCAATACCAGAAGGACATTCAAACCAGTGAAATTACATTTTAATTGAAAAGCTGGTGGGAGGATACTTGTATCCGACCGGATAGCGACCACCGTGTACACTGGTGCTAAAACCTGCCATAGTGGCCCACCTTGTGTGGGTCGCGTTCCAGGATCAGCCAGTGTATATCCGGTTCTCCCCAGGGGGTTTGCCCCCTGATCCTAACCCTTTTCCCATCCCTTTTTCCTTCCCATCCCCTTTGGTAGGCCGGCATGATCTTGCCGACCTACGATGGACACATTGTTTATCGTTAGTCGACACTATTCTTGGATTGCGCTACACTTACCATCAGGTGTAGCGTAGTCACTTTGCCGTGCCAGGATAAAAAAAAATGAAAATTACATTTACAGTGAAATTGGGCATTATGAGACTTAACATCTTATGTCTCGGGGTGACGAGCGCAGTTCAGTGCCCTGCAGTGCTTGTAATTCAAAGTTCTGTGTGGTGTTGCTTCTGTTTGTCACTCCGGCTCATAAAAAAAAAAACTTCAGGCCCGCATAATTCACATACAAAAGATAGCAAATTAACTTTATTTATATAACTATACAAAGGTGGACAGACGACCTGATAAAGATCGCAGGAAGTCGCTGGATGCAGGCCGCTTCCAACAGGTCGGTCTGGAAATCTTTGGGAGAGGCCTATGTTCAGCAGTGGACGTCTTGTGGCTGATGATGATGATGATGATGATACAAAGGTGTGGGTACAGAACCCCATGTGCGCGAGTCCGCCACGCATTTGGTCGGGTTTTTTTGACTCCTTAATAACGAGACAACCCGTTTTTTTTAGATTCAGAACGATTCGACCCATTGGTCTAGTGGCAGCCTGTTCAGGCTGAGAAACCGTGAGGTCCCGGATTCAAATCCGAGGTCGGGCAAAAACAATTCTTGTTTAGGTTTACGATTGAAAAAAAATCGTAAATACATAAGTTTGCAGCGTTGGACATCCACCTACAAGGTGGACAGCCGACCTGATAAAGGTCGCAGGAAGTCGCTGGATGCAGGCCGCTTCCAACAGGTCGGTCTGGAAATCTTTGGGGGAGGCCTATGTTCAGCAGTGGACGTCTTGTGGCTGATGATGATGATAAGTTGCTTGCGATTGAAATTTGGGCCCGATATGGCGATACGCTCGCTCCCTATCACATCATGGGACGGAAATATGCTCGGTGAAACGTGGGTGCAACACCAGTTGCACTTCTGCCTACCCCGTCGGCGATGTAGGCGTAAGCTTATGTTACGAATGGTATAATACTGAAGTTCAAATTATGAATTCAAATAAATATTCTTGCCGTATAAGGTTAAGCTTTTATCTTAAATTATTTTAAACAATTCAATCTTTTGCTAATGTTAATTTACTCAGTTAACTAATACATAAAAATACAATATATTTTTTTATAGTATAGACCGGCATACGAGCAAGCGGGTCACCTGATGGGAAGTGATCTCCACCGCCCATGTACGCCTACAATACTAGAAGAATCATACGCGCGTTGCCGATGTTAAAGGGAAGGGATAATCAAGAGATTGCGAAGGGGAGAGGGATTTGGGTCTCCAGGTATCTCACTCCCCGTACGAAACGCAGCAGCAAGCCGCTGCTTTACGTCGGTTTCCTGTGAGACAGTGGTAACGACCCTGCCGAGCCGGCCCATTCACGCTGTACACAAAATAGCTTGGCTTTGTTACTTTACGGAGTCCTTCGTATAACTGTGGACGGTAACAGCCAAGATAATGTGGAGTTAGGATGTTACGATGGTGGGTTTACAGGAAGCGATGCTGGTGACTGATGGTTTTGCTGGTGAAAGCTAGCAGGTTATTAATATAGAAAGAAAGAAAGAAAGAAACGATTTATTTGGTTTTTCATGAATAAAAAAAAATGGTACATTTTAAAAGAAACTTACACAAAGAATGAAAAACCAAAATGGACTATCCGACTATAATTGAATATCCGCCCGAATAGCGACCACCGTACACATGGTGTTAAAACCTGCCATAGTGACCCACACATCTTGCGTGGATCGCGTTCCAGGATTAGCGTATATCCGGTTCTATCGTGGGCCTTGCGACATGACTTTATGGTTGATTGGAGCGGGTATAGCTACATCCTTGTATCCCTGTGCCTGCATCGGTCATCCGCCTGTCCTGTCGCAGGCCCCTCGATTTGCTTCGTCCCTCTTCGGCGTATGAAGAAGCATTTACACAGACCAGCATGATTCTGATGACAGCAGATAAACTCATTGTTTGTCGGTGGTCGCTGGTTTTTCGGACTGCACTGTGCTTACCATCAGGTGTAGTGTAGTCACTTTGCCGTGCTCGGGTAAAAGAAAAATAACAAATCACTAGTTAAATCTCATGTCAAGACATAACTGAGTTGCTAGAAGCGTGGTCAACGCCAATGATTTGAAACACCTGTTAGTTAACAAGGGTTTCAAACTAATATGAAAAATTATTATGTCAAACGCTATTTTTGTGTTTCTGGAAGATTCATAGATAATTCTGTCATCGAATGGTGTATCAATTAATACCAAGCGATTTATCGCAAATTAAATCGGAGAATAATAATTTTTCCACTCAATAACGTTTCAGAAACTCAGTTAATTTCGTATACAGCGGGCGAGTAGCTGTGAAGTGAGAGGCCGCGGGTTCGATCCCCGCACCGAGACAAATGTTTGTGTGATCTACAATTATTTGTCTCGGGGTCTGGGTGTTGTGAGACCGAAAGTCTCTCGTAGTTCCTGATACCCACGACACAAAACCCGTGAAATTAGTTACTTAGCATCCAAGGAGAGTGTTAGACTAGTTTCTTGTAAAATATACACATCTATCGAGACGCGAGGATTCAACTTTGCATTAGTGTACTGTACATACTCTCGTAGTTCCTGAAACCCATGACACAAGACTCGTATCTTACTGTGGGGTGAGGACTATGTGTGTGACTGCTGGGTGTATTTATTTATTTGACAGCGCTGTGAAAATCAAAGTTCTGTTGAACGTTGATTTGACCAGCCTTTGAAAGACCGGATATCAGTGTCACTAATAAATATTTATTAGTTTTGTGTTGATAATAGTTTTAATTCACATGTCAAAACTTCTATACAAGCTCGCAGTTCGTCTAACACATAAATAGCATAACAAAATAAACAACTGAACGAGAGACGAGCGGGATTTCCCAGACGACAAGTTAACCTTACACTTGCTGCTTTTCGATCTTCGTTATAACCTCCGATTCAAATTTATCGGAACCGAAGTCTTTTTTATTTGATGATGAATGATGCGAAGAGCATGACGCTCGCCTGATGGTACGCCTGCCCATAAACAGAAGCAACACCACACACAACTTTGCATTACAAAGTACTGCATGGCACTGGAATGCGCTCGTCACCCCGAGATATAAGATGTCAAGTAATTTCCAGTAATTCCACTGACTTTAATGTCCTTCAAACAGAAAAAGCAGTGCTTACTCACTGATGTCTGTTGGTGGAGTTAGACAAAACGGTGGTACTGACCCAGACGGTAGTGTGAGTGGTAGAGCCACGCTGTAGACAGTTTTGTCTACAGCATGAATGGGCTGGCTCGACCGGGTCGTTACCACTGTCACACAGAAAACCGACGTAAAGTAGCGGCTTGCTGCTGCGTTTCGTACGGTGAGTGAGGTATCCGGAAGCCCAAATCCCCTCCCCTTCCCAATCCCTAATTATCCTTTTCCTTTAAGGTCGGCAACGCGCCTATGATTCTTCTGGTGGTGGGCGTACATGGGCGGTGGAGATCACTTACCATCAAGTGACCCACTTGCTCGTTTGCCAGCCAATGCTATAAAAAAAGGTGGTAGGTTTCATGTAAGCGAAAGGCCGTCTGGGTCAGTAGCACCGTTTTGTCTAATTCCACCGGCAGATATCAGTGCGTAAGCACTGCTATTTTTTTGTTTAAAGGACATTGAAGTCAGTGAATTACTGGGCATTACTTAACATCTTATGTCTCGGGGTGACGAGCGCAGTCCAGTGCCATGCAGTGCTTTGTAATTCAAAGTTATGTGTGGTGTTGCTTCTGTTTATGGGCAGGTGTTGCGCTTTACTATCATGCGAGCGAACTACTCATTTTGTCACTCCGGCTAATTAAAAAACCAATTCAGGCCCACATAATCCTGCCGACCATCGAGGACCGCAATGTATCTTGACAGTGTATATTATATTAATAAATAATGATAATAAATACACCCAACAATCACATACATAGTCCTGACCTCACAGTAAGATACGAGTCTTGTGTCGTGGGTATCAGGAACTACGAGAGACTTTCGGTCTCACAACACCCAGACCCCGAGACAAATATTTGTGGATCACACAAATGTTTGTCTCGGTGCGGGGATCGAACCCGCGACCTCTCGCTATACAAATCGAGTGGTAGAGCCAAGCTGTAGACAGCTTTGTCTACAGCATGAATGGGCTGGCTCGACCGGATCGTTACCACTGTCCACAGAAAACCGACGTAAAGTAGCAGCTTGCTGCTGCGTTTCGTACGGTGAGTGAGATATCCGGAAGCCCAAATCCCCTCCCCTTCCCAATCCCTAATTATCCCTTTCCTTTAAGGTCGGCAACGCACCCATGATTCTTCTGGTGATGGGTGTACATGGGCGGTGGAGATCACTTACCATCAGGTGACCCACTTGCTCGTTTACCGGACTGTGCTATAAAAAAAAAAAAATACAGCCTGCTTCTCGCCAGTTGCGCCACGGAGGTTGTCAAATCATCATCATCATCAGCCACAAGACGTCCACTGCTGAACATAGGCCTCCTCCAAAGATTTCCAGACCGACCTGTTGGAAGCGACCTGCATCCAGCGACTTCCTGCGACCTTTATCAGGTCGTCTGTCCACCTTGTAGGTGGGCGTACAACGCTGCGCTTGCCAGTACGTGGCCTCCATTCCAGAACCTTTCTGCCCCATCGGTTATCGGTTCTGCGAGCTATGTTATGGTTGTCGTATATTGTCATATATTTGACCTACACTGTACTGATCAAGGTCCAGCGAAGTCACTTCGCCGTGCCGGGATAAAAAAATCAATCGTTTTTTTTTGCTTTTTATATCCTTGCTCGGCAAAGTGACTACGCTACACCTGATGGTAAGTGTAGCGCAATCCAAGAATAGTGTCGACCAACGATAAACAATGTGTCCATCGTAGGTCGGCAAGATCATGCCGGCCTGCCAAAGGGCCAAGAGGGAGGGGAAGGAAAAAGGGTTAGGATCTGGGGGCAAACCCCCTGGGGAGAACCGGATATACACTGGCTGACCCTTGAACGCGACCCACACAAGGTGGGCCACTATGGCAGGTTTTAGCACCAGTGTACGGTGGTCGCTATCCGCTCGGATACAAGTATCCTGCCACCAGCAATGTTGGCCAGGACACGCGTAATTTTTTCTCGCTATTTCAGCAGGTTATGCAACCAAGGCACGTGGAAACTATTCCACGTGTAGATTGAAACGGCACCGACTGGTCGTTTGACATTTTGGAAAACAAAATTTACATAATGAATGCAAAAAAAAAACATTGTTGATTTTTAATATTGAAGACTAATGGATCGTCGCGGCTTCGTTTCGGCTTGCCTTTAATATTCACACATACATATGTATTACATTGATAGGCCCTCGTGGCGTTGTGGGCGAGCAGCCGGCTGCGAAGCTAGGGGCGATGGGTTCGATTCCCGTACCGAGACATATATTTGTGTGATCCACATGTTTTATGAGTGGTAGAGCCACGCTGTAGACAGTTTTATCTACAGCATGAATGGGCTGGCTCGACCAGGTCGTTACCACTGTCTCACAGAAAACCGACGTAAAGTAGCGGCTTGCTGCTGCGTTTCGTACGGTGAGTGAGATATCCGGAAGCCCAAATCCCCTCCCCTTCCCAATCCCTAATTATCCCTTTCCTTTAAGGTCGGCAACGCGCCCATGATTCTTCTAGTGTGGGCGTACATGGGCGGTGGATATCACTTACCATCAGGTGTCCCAATTGCTCGTTTGCCGGCCATTGCTATAAAAAAAAATGATTTTGTGGGGAATGTTAGTTTAAGTCTAGGTGGTCTAGGTGTTGTGGGATCGCAAATCCCACGTAGTTCCTGACACCCACGATACAGGTCTAACCAAGGACTATGTGACTGTTGGGTGTCTTTTTTTTTATCCGAGCTCGGCAAAGTGCACTACTGATGGTAAACGTAAACATTCCAGAAAACCAGCGACCACTAACAAACAATGAGTTAATCGGTGGTCTCCAGAGTCATGTCGGCCTGTATAAATGCTTCTTCACTCTTCGGAGAGGGAAGAAGTAAATCGAGGGGCCGGCGACAGGACAGGCGGATGCCTGATGCAGGCACAGGGATACAAGGATATACCTCTATACCCGCCCCAATCAACCATCAAGTATATCAAGTATATAAGTATCAACCAGGAGATACACATGATCCGTATTAATCTGCCTTATAACTAACTATATATTTAAAAGGCTTTGTATTTCCGCAAATAATTTGGATTGAAAGACTGGACCAAAAACAAGCCCACTGAGTTTGTCTAGCTGGAACTTCTCAGGGCTGGGTCGCGCCGCGTTGAATCCAGCGGTAAAGGAAGCCCACTTGAGTTTGTTTCGCCGGGTCTTCTCAAGGTGGGTCGTTTTGGATCCGGTGGTAGTTTTAAAACACGTGCCGTTTTCGATAATGCCTATGGTCCATATAGACGACCCCTCAAAATATATGATGATTCTGGACTATTCCATAGTAAAAATATGGAAAAATAATAATTATAAATAGTTTTAGTGTAATTGCCGAGTGTATTTTGATGATGCTATGTATGTATGTATACATTAGTTGATACTGATTTCTATGTAATATAAGTTTCTTTTACTTTTGTACTGACTTGTCATAAGCGCTATTTCAATTGCCTACATGATTAATAAATGCTTTCATTCTTTCATTCTTTCAAGTAATGTCGCAAGCCCCTCGAGAGAACCGGATATACACTGGCTGATCCTAGAACGCGATCCACACAAGGCGTGTGGATCACTATGGCAGGTTTTACTTTAACACCACGTGTACGGTGGTCGCTATCCGGGCGGATATGAATATCCTACCACCACCAGAATGAAAGAAGTGTGTGATCCACGTACGTTGGTTTCAGGATCGAAAAAAACAATACAATACAAACAGTAAGCAGCGATAGCTCAGCGGGGAGTGGTATGGACTGTCGAGACGAAAGTCGCAGGTTCAAAACCAGCCCCAAGAGCATACACCACTGACTTTTCAAAGTTACGTGTATATTAATTGTTAATTATCGCTTGCTTTAACGGTGAAGGAAACATCGTGAGGAAACCTGCATACCTGAGAACTCGATAAGATTTTTCGAAGGTATGTGAAGTCTGCCAACCCGCATTAGGCCAGCGTGGTGGACTAAGGCCTGATCCCTCTCATTCAGTAGAGGAGGCCCGTGCCCAGCAGTGGGACGAATATAAAATTTGGGCTAATAAAAAAAAATACATAACGTCTTTAACCTTAATACTACAAGATGGATGGTTCAACATACAAACAGCAAATCCAACCATTACCGTATTGGCAAACACAACGTGAATGCAGCACGTGGGCAGGCAGTAAACTATGAACTACTACAAAACGGTAGGTAGATTGATATTTTAATCATTAATCGAAAACTCAAACAAAATTCGTGATTTATCGACCTTAAGGTGGTAGGTCCTCGTATGCGAGAGGCCGTCTGGGTTGGTACCACCGCGCGGTCTATTTCCGCCGCCAAGCAACAGTGTGTAAGCACTGTTTGAAGGACATTAAAGCCAGTGAAATTACTGGGAATTATGAGACTTAACATCGTATGTTTCGGGGTGACGAGCGCAGTTCAGTGTCATGCAGTGCTTTGTAATTCAAAGTTCTGTGTGATGTTGCTTCTGTTTATGGGCAGGCGTGGCGCTTACCATCAGACGAGCGCCTTGCTCGTCTCGTCATTCAATCAAATAAAAAAGAAAAGTGAGTCAGTGATATTTTCGGAGGTCCGCGTTCATCCTTCCATTTCTAATACCTATTTCTTGCCTTATACAGGGTTAATTTTAAAACACCAGCAACCTCGCAGGACCAGATAGCTGACCCCATACGGAACAACTTTTGTTCTACGAGTTTGTATATAACTCAATATATTTAAAAAAAAATGATTTTACAAGTTTTTGTTGTGTCGTATTTTTTTTCGTAGCGTTCGGCGTGCGCGCGCGACTCAAAGGCGCCGCTCAGCTGGCTCGGGCGATGACCTTCAACGCTAGCCCGGTTCCCCACGCTTCGCGTGTTTGCTTACGTAATCTGCGATGCGTGTAGGTAACATTCAAGACGGAAATTAAATGAATACTTATTTTTGTATGAAAATAAAATCTAACAAATTATCAAAAGTCGTAGAACAAAAGTAGTACCTTAGGTATCTACCCCTGCGAGGTTGCTGGTGTTTTAAAAATAACCCTGTATAAATGTAAATATTGATACGTTTTTAAAATATAGATACGATATAAATTCGTTTATATAATAAAATATCTATACGATTTGACAGCCTCCGTGACACAGCGGGCGAGTAGCCGGTTGTGAAGCGAGAGACCGCGGGTTCGATTCCCGTACCGAGACAAATGTTTGTTTCGGGGTCTGGGTGTTGTGAGACCGAAAGTCTCTCGTAGTTCCTGATACCCACGACACAAGACTCGTATCTTACTGTGGGGTCAGGATTATGTATGTGACTGTTGGGTGTATTTATTTATTTATATAAAAGGCTTTGTATTTCCCCAAATAATTTGGATTGAAAGGCCGGACCAAAAACAAGCCCACTGAGTTTGTCTAGCTGGATCTTCTCAGGGTTGGGTCGCGCCGCGTTGAATCCAGCGGTAAAGGAAGCCCACTTGAGTGTGTTTCGCCGGGTCTTCTCAAGATGGTATGCCTACGGTTTACTCCGTAGTCCTATATATAGTTAAAAACTAATGAAGCACAAGGGCAAAATTGGAATCCCCTCAATGGATAAAAGCAAGTCCCTTAATTAACCCTTTCTTTTAAGTCCGGCAGCGCATCCATAGTTTCCAGGTGGATGTGGGTATGTTTGAGGTACGATGTACCATCAGGTGACCTACTATTTTTTGTTTTTTTTTTTTTATCCTGGCTCGGCAAAGTGACTACGCTACACCTGATGGTAAGTGTAGTGCAATCCAAGAATAGTGTCGACCAACGATAAACAATGTGTCCATCGTAGGTCGGCAAGATCATGCCGGCCTGCCAAAGGGCCAAGGGGGAGGGGAAGGAAAAAGTGATGGGAAAAGGGTTAGGATCAGGGGACAAGCCCCCCTGGGGAGTACCGGATATACACTGGCTGACTCTGGAACGCGACCCACGCAAGGTGGGTCACTATGGCGGGTCTTAACACCGTGTACGGTGGTCGCTATCCGGTCGGATACAAGTATCCTCCCACCAGCTATGCAAGGCATTTAGGTGCCTTTTCTACTATCATTTAGAGATCTATTCCGGAAAATCTACATGTATATCACGCTGTGACCCATGGGAGCGGGACAGTTTTTTTTATTATTTGTTTAAATGATGAGACGAGCAAGGCGCTCGCCTGATGGTAAGCGCCACGCATGCCCGTAAACAGAAGCAACACCACACAGAACTTTGAATTACAAAGCACTGCATGACACTGAACTGCGCTCGTCACCCCGAGACATAAGTTGAGTCTCATAATGCCCAGTAATTACACTGGCTTCAATGTCATTCAAACCGAAACACAACAGTGCTTACACACTGTTGCTTGACGGCAGAAATAGACAAAGATTTATAGATAGATAGATTTATATGTATATCACGCTGTGACCGATGGGAGCTGGGCAGTAACATGCCTGCGTTGAAACCGCGGCGGACTTCTATTTATAAATGTATTAATTTAGTTTTCATATTAAACATTGAATAACATACATAGTTAAGTATTCAATTGAATTTTCATTATATGCAAACATATTTTTTTTTAATTATTTTAATTGATCAAATGACCATTTTAACATAATTAATTATAAAAAAACTTTACTTAACATACGACCGTTCACTTCTTTTAACTATATTTATTTATACATAAACAAAATGTAAATGTAACATATTTTAATATGTAAATATAAATACATATCCGAAGATTTACACGCATTTTTTTTAATAATACAGCAATGCTTACACAAGGTGGTAGGTCCCTCGTATGCGAGGCCGTCTGGGTTGGTACCACCGCTTTGTCTATATCTGCCGCCAAGCGTGTAAGCACTGTTGTGTTTCGATTTGAAGGACAACGAAGCCAGTGAAACTACTGGGCATTATGCGACTTAACATTATGTCTCGGGGTGACGAGCGCAGTTCAGTGCCATGCAGTGCTTTGTAATTCAAAGTTCTGCGTGCTTCTGTTTATAGGCAGGCATGGCGCTTACCATCAGGCGAGCGTCTTACTCGTCTCGTCATTCAATCAAATAAAAAAAAGTGAGTCAGTGAGATTTTCGGAGGTCCGAGTTCATCCATCCATTTCTAATACCTATTTCTTGCCTTAATGTAAAAAAATGTTTTTTATAGCTTATAGGCCGGCAAACGAGCAAGTGGGTCACCTGATGGTAAGTGATCTCCACCGCCCATGTACGCCCACCACCAGAAGAATCACGGGCGCGTTGCCGACCTTAAAGGAAAGGGATAATTAAGGATTGGGAAGGAGAGGGGATTTGGGCTTCCGGATATCTCACTCACCGTACGAAACGCAGCAGCAAGCCGCTACTTTACGTCGGTTTTCTGTGAGACAGTGGCAACGACCCGGTCGAGCCAGCCCATTCATGCTGTAGACAAAACTGTCTACAGCGTGGCTCTACCACTCAAAGATAAGTAACTAAGTAAGTAACTAACTAAGTAGTAAGTAACTCAAGACAAGAAGAATTATTCGCAACATGACATAGTACATATAAGCTTGAATGTGTGCTCACTCTAAGATGTGCACAAAACGTGTTTATATTCATATTTATGTAAAAACACATAATTATTATGTTCGGTATGAATGCAGTTTTCGCGGAGTATAATAATCTATTTAAATATATTCATAATTTGTTTGTTTGTTGATATTATTCTTTTATGACAGACAACCTTCGTGATGCGGTAGAATGTGAAACGGTAATAAGATGCGGCGGGTTCGAATTGAAAAAGGTCGCGTATGTCTCTATCGAGTACCTTAAAACAATAATAAAATGTCTACAAAATGGATTTTGAAAAGTTATTCGTGCGCGACCATCTATAAGCTTTATCCGTGGCGCGGCGAGCGAGTAGCCGGCTGTGAAGCGAGAGGCCGCGGGTTCGATCCCCGCACCGAGACAAAATGTTTGTGTGATCCACAAATATTTGTTTCGGGGTCTGGGTGTTGTGAGACCGAACGTCTCTCGTAGTTCCTGATACCCACGACACAAGACTCGTATCTTACTGTGGGGTTAGGACTATGTATGTGACTGTTGGGTGTATTTATTTATTTTATCCAAGCATGGCAAAGTGGCTGCACTACACCTGATGGTAAGCACAGTGCAGTCCAAAAAATCAGTGAATGAGTTTATCGGTGGTTACAAAAATCATACCGCACTTTATAAATGATTTTTCACACTCCGAAGAGGGAAGAAGCATATCGAGGGGCCTGCGACAGGGCAGGCGGATGTTACCGATGCAGGCACAGGGATACAAGGATGTACCCCTATACCCGCCCCATCCAACCATCAAGTCATGTCGCAAGCCCCTCGGGAGAACCGGATATACACTGGCTAATCCTGAAACGCGGTCCACACAAGGTCACTATGGCAGGTTGGTCACTATTAACACCATTGGTGTAACCAACATTATTGGTGGTCGCGATCTGGCCGGATATAAAAACGCTACTATCAGCATTAGCAAATTTTTTTTTTTATCCTGGCTCGGCAAAGTGACTACGCTACACCTGATGGTAAGTGTAGCGCAATCCAAGAATAGTGTCGACCAACGATAAACAATGTGTCCACCGTAGGTCGGCAAGATCATGCCGGCCTGCCAAAGGGCCAAGATGGAGTGGAAGGAAAAAGGGATGGGAAAAGTGTTAGGATCAGGGGGCAAGCCCCCCTGGGGAGAACCGGATATACACTGGCTGATGCTGGAACGCGACCCACACAAGGTGGGCCACTATGGCAGGTTTTAGCACCAGTGTACGGTGGTCGCTATCCGGTCGGATACAAGTATCCTCCCACCAGCAAAAAATACAATAGAATACAATGAATAAGCCAGTTAAGAGCCACCGCAGATAGATTATGAGCAACCGTAATTTTTTTTCCTTTGACCCACGGAACGCTAAAAAATTATACAAAACATTAGCATTTACGGCACAGCGTTATTTATTTGCAACGACATATTGAAATGATATGTATAAATAAACATATGCATATTCAGTATTAACATTTTTTTGCCCACCTACATATTTTTTGCACCTCGTGTTTGATTTTCCACGTGGATGTCTGGGCACGAGGATTTTTTTTAACACTCAGACGGCACAGACAAACTGGATCTATATAATTATACACGAGTGGTAATAAAATGATAAACAGATCTCTATACAGCCACCACTCACGACGTTGTTTAACTTTATTTGTTAATTGTTTTCCGGTGTCCGGGTACAAGAGGCATTTTTGTACCCGACCAATGTACACATTGTTTTTATTTAATTGAATTGCGATACGAGCAAGGCGCTCGCCTGATGGCGAGCCACGCCTCTTTGTGAGTGGTAGAGCCACGCTGTAGACAGTTTTGTCTACAGCATGAATGGGCTGGCTCGACCGGGTCGTTACCACTGTCTCACAGAAAACCGACGTAAAGTAGCGGCTTGCTGCTGCGTTTCGTACGGTAAGTGAGATATCCGGAAGCCCAAATCCCCTCCCCTTCCCAATCCCTAATTAACCCTTTCCTTTAAGGTCGGCAACGCGCCCATTATTCTTCTGGTGGTGGGCGTACATGGGCGGTGGAGATCACTTACCATCAGGCGACCCACTTGCTCGTTTGCCGGCCTATGCTATAAAAAAAAAAAAAAGCCCCACGCCTGTCCATAAACAGAAGCAACACCACACAGAACGTTGAATTACAAAACACTGCATGGAACTGAATTGCGCTCGTCACCCTGAGACATAAGATGTTAAGTCTCATAACGCCCAGTAATTTCACGGGCTTCAATGTCCTTCAAACTGATACACAACAGTGCTTACACACTGTTGCTTGGCGGCGGAAATAGACGGCGCGGTGGTACCAACCCAGACGGCCTCTCGCATACGAGGGACCTACCACCTTGTAAAACTCACTTGTAAAACAAAAACAAAAACTTTTGACAGCCTCCGTGGCGCAGCGGGCGAGTAGCCGGCTGTGAAGCGAGAGGCCGCGGGTTCGATCCCCGCACCGAGACAAATGTTTGTGTGGTCCGGGTGTTGTAAGACCAAGTCTCTCGTAGTTCCTGATACCCACGACACAAGACTCGTATCTTACTGTGGGGTCAGGGCTATGTGTGTGACTGTTGGGTGTATTTATTTAAAACATAATATGGTGAAAAACTCGCCATAGTGGCTATCGAAAGGAATGACGTTCTGCAATCGACCAGTTATATCCAGTAATTTTAGACATAATTCTGCTAATTCTTCCTATAATATTGAGTTCTTTAAACGGAGTGTGAAGAAGCAGTTAGGCCGGCATGATCGTGCCGACCTACGATGGACCCATCGTTTGGCGTTGGTCGACACTATTCCTGGATTGCGCTACACTTACCATCAGGTGTGGCGTAGTCACTTTGCCGAGCCAGGATAAAAAAAAAAGACCTGTAAAGGTAGGAATGTCCTACGATCGAAATTAGATTCGGACTGCACTGTACTTAACATCAAGTCCAGTGTGGTCACTGTGTTAGGATAAAAAAAACGTGTCTCGGGACGCTCGACAGAAGTGATAACTTAAACTAATGTGGGTTAAAGTGAGAGCGGAGGAGCCTGCCTACTGCTACCGTATGCGTGAGGGAAAGGGAAGCCAGACAGTGTGGCGCCGTAACGCGTTACGTTACGAAGAGGTATACCCTCCCATAAGAAGCTATCACTTCAAAAAGTAATTACTTCGAAACGTTTATATCCACACTCACAATGAATGTTTTATGCTCCGTTACTGAACACAGAAATTCCTTTATGCTCAGTTACTGGATATAGAAATAATTCTTATTCACGTCTAAGTATGGCAGTTAGTTCGTACAAATAAATCTCCAAAATCACTGAACTAATTTGAATGAGTTTGTGAGTTTTTCTTTATCCGGAGACGGAAAAGTGACTGTACTACACCTGATGGTAAGCGCAGTGCAGTCCAAAAAACTAGCGACCACCAAAAAACAATGAGTTTATCGGTGGTCACCAGAATCATGCCGGCCTGTATAAATGCTTCTTCCCTCTTCGGAGAGGGAAGAAGCAAATCGAGGGGCCTCCGACAGGACATGCGGATGACCGATGCAGGCACAGGGATACAAAGATGTACCCAAGCTCCTCGGGAGAACCGGATATACACTGGCTGAACCTGGAACGCGATCCACACAAGGCGTGTAGATCACTATGGCAGATTTTAACACCATGTGTACGGTGGTCGCTATCCGGGCGGATATGAATATCCTTCCTTTGGACTATGTTATAAAAATTATAGGGTTAAATATAATCCTGTAAATATAAGGTTTATTTTTAAATTTCATCCCTAAAAAGGTGAAAAGAGGTGGGAAAAACTATTATGCGAAAACAAAACTAAAATTGGGTAAAAAATGAGACCACATTTCGTGTTTTAAATATTGAAAATAGCAGAGAAACTCTCGCTATCTCCCTCCCACTCGTACACATTAATAGGCGTGAAAAAACCGGTGAATCTAGTCATATATTTTTTTTTTATAGGCAAAAATACATTATTCATCAATAAATACTTGAATAATTTTCATTAACATTATGCAAAAACAAATATAATCAGTAAATAAATTTGTTTTTTTAAAATACTCGTTTGCCCATTAAAAGATAGATTAGAATTTGAATAAGACACCATGTTCTATTTATTGAACAGATTATAGGTCCATCTATGCTTGCGAGTCTGTGGGTTTGTAATAATGGGGTATTTAACTATGTTTAATGGAGTTTTGGCGGGAATTCTGACAGTGCAGTTCATCGCTTATTTTAATTTATTTCATAAACTAGTTTGAAGTTGTGTTTGTTGTATAAAAGTGGTGTGGATTTGTTCAATAAACATTGACGTTGATGAACAGTGTATGGAAACATTGAAATAATTGAATTAAGCATCGTACTGAAAGGAGTTAACTCCAAAACTCCGGCAAGGCCTTGAAATCGACCGCACCCTTGTTTCATCGTTCTTGTAAAAATAACTTGAGAATAAATTATACTTGACACTGGCTAAATCTATACTAATAATAAAGCTGTAGAGCTTGATTGTTTGTTTGTTTGTTTGAACGCGCTAATCTCAGGAACTACTGGTTCGAATTGAAAAATTCTTTTTGTGTTGGATAGTCCATTTATCGAGGAAGGCTTTAGGATATATAACATTACGCTGCGACCATTAGAAGCGAAGCATCAGTGAAAAATGTTGCAAAACGGGGAAAATTATTCATATTTGAAGGCTTCCGTTGCTAAGCTACCCAAATCTATACTAATATTATAAAGCTGTAGAGTTTGATTGTTTGTTTGTTTGTTTGATCACGTGGGCGGAGCCGCGAGCAAAAGCTAGTGCTTAATAATGCGAAAGCCATGAATAAAAATAAAAAAAGAACTATGTTTAATTTTGTGCATTATTTTATATTTCAGTATAAAAAAGAACCTATTTTGCGAAAACAGAATTAAAATTAGGTCCAAAATGAGGGCGCAGTTCAAGTTTTAAATATTGGTATGAGCAAAGGTGGGCGTGTGGTGGAGAAATCTCACTATCTCTCTCGCACGCGTGCATCGTAATGGCGATACCTGTCTTGTGACGTAACATGCCATGTCGTACATCCTTTTTCCGTCATTTAACAACTACCCCGCCAGCAGATTTAAATGGCTTCGAAGTTGGAGCAATTTTTGAAATGATTTATATTATCGGGGGGCTGGGGACGGGGGATGTATCTGCTTTCGATAGTGAAGAACTAAAATGTTGGCTTGACTTCACCTATCAATGTAGGCAGATAATATTTCAAGAAGCTCAGCGACTGTTACTTGTAAAAACTTGCATATTTTTGTCGAGTTTTGGGAATATGGTAGAAATGTAGCTAGTCCACCGGAACCAGCTAAATTTTGAAAGTTGTCTTTGAGAAAAAAACATCTGGGAACATCTGATCTAGTACCTAGAAGAGACCAGCCACCAAGTATATAAAAACAAAAAGAAATGAAAAACTTACCATTCAACTCGCTCACTCCATTGATCCCCTGATTTATGCTGTCGTAAAAATAACCATCATCCTCTTGTTCAGACTTTATGTGAAAAGGCATTGGTAACAAATGTTCCGCCGGCTCCAGCTGCCTCTCATTTAACACCACATTACCGACCAACCTTTGATCCATCCTCTCCAAGTTCTGTCCCAACCTCTGCGCCAGACTCTGCTCTAAATTCTGTCCCAACCTTTGCACCAGGTTCTGATCCAACATTTGGCTCTCCATCATGATTGGCGTCCGCCTTTCGTCAGTCAACATATCCTGCTCAATATTTTGTCTGCTCAAATGTGATAACATATCATGGCTTAAGTTGTGAGGCATGTTCTGTACGGACACGTCGTTGATTCGAGCCAAATCCAAATTCCGAGACAAATCCTGCTCATTTAGATTTTGGACCAACGTCTGAGCCAAACTGCCTTGGAGTTCCAGCTCACTTCCCAGACTCCTGACCAACGATATATCCAGATTCCTGCTCAAATTTTGACTCAGCACATCATCATGCCTTAGATTTGCATGCAGATCCATTCCAGCGATATCCTCTCGATGTAAATGCGCTGGAATTTCTTGGAAATTTAAATTTCTGCTCAGCTGGTTGGATTTCAACATGAGCGAGACTTGCCTAGGACTGATAGGCAACTGCAAATTGTGAACTGATGAACTGAGTGAGCTTTGCATCGCTTGATGAAGTTGCTCCATCGATATCGGCATGTGTTGGTACTCGGATTCCAATTGGTGTTTGTGCAGCTGAAACATAAATGGAATAGGTTAATACATTGAAATCTCAAGATAAAGTTCGCAGGAAGTCACTGGATGCAGGCCGCTTCCAACAGGACGGTCTGGAAATCTTTGGGGGGGCCTATGTTCAGCAGTGGACGTCCTGTGGCTGATGATGATGCGATCTCAGGGTTTGTAGAATCGGGAATCAGCCCAGCCGCACTTTTGATGCGTACGGCTTTGTATGTGTACCCGACACACGGCACCATCAGGCGAGCGCCTTGCTCGTCTCATTGTTCAGTCAAATAACAATAAAAAAAATATTTTAATAGTATGTAGTAATGCAAAAAGGATCCAACCAACAGCAAGTTCAAAGGAGGTACCGAGTATGTTTTGCAAATTTTTTTTACTTGATTGAATGACGAGACGAGCAAGACGCTCGCCTGATGGTAAGCGCCACACCTGCCCATAAACAGTAGCACCACCGCACAGAACGTTGAATAACAAAGCACTGCATGGCACTGAACTGCGCTCGTCACCCCGAGGCATAAGATGTTAATTCTCATAATGCCCAGTAATTTCACTGGCTTCAATGTCCTTCTAACCGAAACACAACAGTGCTTGCAAACTGTTGCTTGGCGGCAGAAATAGACAAAGCGATGGTACCAATCCAGCCAGTCCCATACGAGGGACCTACCTATTAGACTTAAGATACTATGTCTCTGTCTATAAGTGACAAGCGCAGTTCAGTGCCATGCAGTGCTTTGTGATTCAAAGTTCTGTGTGATGTTACTTCTGATTATCGGCAGGCGCAGCGCTTACCATCAGGCGAGCGACTTGCACATCTTAGTCATTAAATTCAATAACAAAAAAATCGCTTTCGTTGATTCGACCGTGTGAATTCGCTATTAGTCAAAGACATGGGCGTATCCGCGGTGGGGCAAGGTGGAGCGCTTGCCCCACCCTAGACACACCACCCAACATTAACGTTAAAAATCACCATACAAAATTCGAATTTCGAATTAGCAGTGCGCGGTGCACGAGGTCGCATAGTTTTATTTCAGCGCCGTGATTGGCCGATGGTTTTTCTATTGAAGCAAATATCGTCCCACTCTGAAGCATATACTCTATACGCCCTTGGTTACGGAATATAAATATGATTATGAATAATCATTTAATATGCCTTTAGAATTATACAAACGTTTGCTTTAACTTCTTATTATTAAAGAAGAAAAAAAATCTGACGTCATTGCATCGATTCAAAATTGGAAATTCAGTTCAATTCAGTATGCAATAGCTCAGCGGGGAGTGGTATGGACTGTCGAGACGCAAGTCGCAGGTTCGAAACCAGCCCCAAGAGCATACACCACTGACTTTTCTAAGTTACGTGTATATTAATTGTTAATTATCGCTTGCTTTAACGGTGAAGGCAACATCGTGAGGAAACCTGCATACCTGAGAACTCGATAAGATTTTTCGAAGGTATGTGAAGTCTGCCAAACCGCATTAGGGCAGCGTGGTGAACTAAGGCCTAATCCCTCTCACTCAGTAAAGGAAGCCCGTGCCCAGTAGTGGGACGTATATAATACAGGACTAGTAAAAAAATTACAAACGGCCGCCTGCCTGACTTCACCCCTCTGGGAGAAAACACCCAAACCAGAAACAATATTTGTGGATCACACAATTTGTCTCGGTGCAGGATCGAACTCGCGGCCTCTATTAATTAATATGCATATAATTGCGTAACATATTCCGTACGAAAATACTCTTATTATTAACATAATTTAATTTGGAGCTTTTTTAACATTAAGATAAAATTTATGTACTAATTAAAGTAATTTATACGATAAGTTGAATTTAATACTGCATCTAGATACGTGAACGAGCTGTTAAATATAGCAAAAAAACACTTAAAAAAACACTAATTATAAAACTAAACAATTTTGTTTCGGTGATGATGTAGCTAAATAATTAATTAATGATATCACAGTCTCAGACTGATGCAAATACTCAAAACATTCCAACGCATATGAAGTAAAAATTAAGACCTTGATTTTATTTAGCTAAACTCATTAAATCTACTAATCTATCTAATCTTTTTTTTACTAGCCCTGTATTATATACGTCCCACTGCTGGGCACGGGTCTCCTCTACTGAATGAGAGGGATTAGGCCTTAGTCCACCACGCTGGCCTAATGCGGGTTGGCAGACTTCACATACCTTCGAAAAATCATATCGAGTTCTCAGGTATGCAGGTTTCCACACGATGTTTCCTTCACCGTTAAAGCAAGCGATAATTAACAATTAATATACACGTGACTTAGAAAAGTCAGTGGTGTATGCTCTTGGGGCTGGTTTCGAACGTGTTCCCTCCTTCCTATAATATTGGGTCCTTTAAACGGAGTGTGAAGAAGCAGTTAGGCAGGCCGGCATGATCGTGCCGACCAACGATAGACACACTGTTTATCGTTGGTCGACACTATTCTTGGATTGCGCTACACTTACCATCAGGTGTGGCGTAGTCATTTTGCCGAGCCAGGATAAAAAAAAAAAAAAAAAAAAAAAAACCTGCGACTTTCGTCTCGACAGTCCATACCAATCCCAGCTGAGCTATCGCTGCTTTTGTGCTGCTTAAGTGGTAATCCATTACGTATTTTATATTAAAATAAAACACAAATGAATCAATTCCTCGTGTAAGATTATGCAAAATAGAACTTTAAATTATTGATTTAAGATTAGATCAGATTACTAATTATTTATTAATTAATTAATAATTCTAGATTTAATGAATTTAGCAAAATAAAATTAATATTCTTAATTGATGTGGGTTGTAATGTTATTGAATATTTGCATCCAATTGTCGGATGGTTTAGTCAGTCTAATTTTTTGTTACAAGTTTTATTTACATTACAGTACTATTTATTTTATAAGGATTTTTTTACATTTTTAAATATAAGTTACAACAACAAAACAAAAACATTTATAAATATATTTAAAAAAAAATACCCTCCAATGGCGAGGCCTAGGACCCAAGCCACCGGCGGTTAGGACCCAAGAGAGAGAAACCTCCTCACAATGCGTGCCGTGTCTAATAACACCGCTTTCTGCATCTGGCTCTTGACCCAACGACCAATTGAGAGCCTCTGAAGATGTTGGTCGAGGCTCTTCGGTATCAAACCATGGGCAATATTTATATTAGTGTTATAGTTTGTATCACGTATTTAGTGAAAAAAAATCATCAAAATCGATGTAGAAATTACGATGTTTGAGTCTTCCGTAACCACCTCAGGCGTAGATTTTCTTCTTGAAATGTAACTGACACATAGTCGAAGGTGAGTTACAATAATATAGCTTATACATCAGAATAGGACATAGGCTACTATTATTTTCAAAGATCAACCCCTGAAGGGTTTAAATAGGGAATGAAAGTTTGTATGAAAAATCTAAACCGCTTAACCGATTCCAATGAATTTTGGTACAAATATAGTTGATGACCCAGGGTTAAACATAGGGTATTTTTTTCTTTAAATTTCAACCCCTAAAGGGCCCAAATAAAACTTACAACATATTGTATTCAGATAGTCCGTTCCCGTGGGATCTAATACAAAATTACATTCACGCGGACAGGGTCGCGAGCAAAAGCTAGTAATAAATATGCCCGATAAAATGTTTCAGGCACACATTAAACGAGTGCTCATGACTAGGGGCTACGATACTCATTTACGGATTTACAAGGTGGTAGGTCCCTCGTATGCGAGAGGCCGTCTGGGTTGGTACTACCGCCTTGTCTATTTCTGTCGCCAAGCAACACTAAGCACTGTTGTGTTTCGGCTTGAAGGGCATTGAAGCCAGTGAAATTACTGGACATAATGAGACTTAACATCTGTTGTCTCGAGGTGACGAGCGCAGTTCAGTGCCATGCAGTGTTTTTAATTTAAAGTTCTGTGTGGTGTTACTTCTGATTATCGGCAGGCGTAGCGCTTACCATCAGGCGAGCGACTTCCTCGTCTAGTCATTCAATTCAATAAAAAAAATGCCAGCTTTTGTTGATTCGAGTCATCTAATTATCTAAAATTAAAAAGGGGATGAAAGTTTGTATGAAAAATTTAAACCCCTGAACCGATTTCAATGAATTGTGGCACAAATATAGTTGATGACCCATGGTTTAACCGTATATAGGGTATTTTTTTCTTTAAATTTTAACCTCTAAAGGGCCAAATAGGGAATGAAAGTTTGTATGAAAGCTTTTTGATGGCGAAACGAAGTTCGCGGGCACAGCTAGTAAAATATATGTTGCTGTAACTTAAGTATGTAAATTTAATAATGGATGTAATATAACACGAGCAAATTAAAATTGATTACTTAATAACATTAAAAACTTATACAAAATTTATAATAAACAAATTTAAATAAAAAAAAATTAATTGCTCATTAATATTTAAAAAAATGCACAAAAATTATAATAAATAAAATAAAAGACGACCGAGAAGACCGAGATAGAAGGATGTACCCCCATACCAACCAATAACCATCAAGTCATGTCGTAAGCCCCTCGGGAATATCGGATATACATTGGCTGATCCTTAACACCATGTGTACGGAGGTGTTAGCTGGTGGGAGGATACTTGTATCCGACCGCATAGCGACCACCGTACACTGGTGCTAAAACCTGCCATAGTGGCCCACCTTGCGTGGGTCGCGTTCCAGGGTCAGGCAGTGTATATCCGGTTCTCCCCAGGGGGCTTGCCCCCTGATCCTAACCCTTTTTCCTTCCGCTCCCCCTTGGCCCTTTGGCAGGCCGACATGATCTTGCCGACCTACGATGGACACATTGTTTATCGTTGGTCGACACTATTCTTGGATTGCGCTACACTTACCATCAGGTGTAGCGTAGTCACTTTGCCGAGTCACGATAAAAAAAAGGTAGCTATCCTACCACCAGCTAATTTTTACACGTGTTTTGTTGAATCGCGGCTCGTGTATAAATCGTGTACTCTTTACACGATGTGGTCCCAAATTAAGTAAATTTAATTATAAACAGGTACTAGATATGGATCACAGAGGAAATATATTCAGAAGTGTGTTTATTATTACAATTTTATTATTATTGGCCGCCTAAATAGTTTTTATTGGATACAAGTTGACCCTGTTTTGCGCTCGTGTAAGATCTTTTTTATTTACATACTAGCTGTGCCCTGCGCGCGTTGCTACGTAATTTTTCACGCCTTTCACGCCTTTTTTTTTACAATAAAATACATTGTTTTCTTCAAAATTATTTTCTATTTTTTAGTTAGACTTTCTATAAAAGCGTGTTTTTAGTTTCTTTTACTATTATTTATTTATTCTAACGTACGGTTATTTTGTCATTGTTCCTGATTTCCTATTTAAGAATGAAATCTTGAGTTCATAGCTTAGACGCATATCATTAGTTTTATATATCTTTAATCCGATCACGACAGTGACTGCACTATACCAGATGCCAAGCGCAGTCCAAAAAAACAGCGACCACCGACAAACAATGAGTACTAGAATCATGCCGGCCTGTATGAATGCTTCTTCACACTCTGAAGAGGAATGAAACCAATCGAGGGGAGTGCGCGACTGACGGATGACTGATGCAGGCACAGGGATACAAGGATGTACAGTTATACCCGCCTCAACTAACCATCAAGGCCCGGATAGCAACCACCGTACACATGGTGTTAAAACCTGTCATAGTGACCTATACATCTTGTGTGGATCGCGTTCCAGGATCAGCCAGTGTATATCCGGTTCTCCAGAGCCTAGGAGCATAGCTTGCACCATTATCCTTTACCTTTCTCTTCCCTAAATCTCCCATCCCTTCTCAAATCCCTTAACCTTGGGATGAGATACTACAGGGATCGCCAATATTCCATTAGCAGGGGCCCCTGTAGTTTATCCATAAGGGTAAAAACAAAACCATTAAGTAATGTAACCCAGATCCCCTCCCCTTCCCTATCCCTAATTATCCCTTTCCTTTATGGTCGGCAACGCGCCCATGATTCTTCTGGTGGTGGGCGGTGGAGATCACTTACTATCAGGTGACCCACTTGCTCGTTTGCCGGCCTATACCATAAAAAAAAAATATGTCGCAAGCGCCTAGGGGAACCGGATATACACTGGCTGGTCCAGGAACGCGATCCCCACGTGGTGTGTGTCACTATGTCAGGTTTTAACACCATGTGTACGGTGGTCGTTATGCATGGGGATATGAATACCTCCAGCACAGATTTTTTTTCGTCGGTAATAAAAAAAAAGTCTCAGTGGTAACGAACACGCTGCCACTAATTTAACGGCCGCCTATTTGTGTTTTAATTAATTATTTTATTATAACGCGTGATATACGAGTGCTATATTAAAAAACAGGATCTCGTATTATACGATATTTTTATCCTAATGTATAAAACAGCAAAGAGCTCACTCTACGCTACTTTTTTTATAGCATAAGCCGGCAAACGAGCAAGTGGGTCACCTGATGGTATGTGATCTCCACCGCTCATGTACGCCCACCACGAGAAGATTCATGGGCGCATTGCCGACCATAAAGGGATAATTAGGGATTGGGAAGGGGAGGGGATTTGTGCTTCCGGATATCTCACTCACCGTACGAAACGCAGCAGCAAGCCGCTACTTTACGTCGGTTTTCTGTGAGACAGTGGTATCGATCCGGTCGAGCCAGCCCATTCATGCTGTAGAAAAAACTGTCTACAGAGTGTCCCTACCACTCAAACTACTACTAGCTACTACTACACTCTATTTCCTAATGTATAATGCGTTTGAACGAGACGAACAGTTCGCTAGTCTGATGGTAAGCGCCTTCCCATAAACAATCGCAACACGAAGCCATGCAACATATTGCTATCGCCCATTTCAATATTTTTTTTTATTTTTATCCTGGCTCGGCAAAGTGACTACGCTACACCTGATAGTAAGTGTAGCGCAATCCAAGAATAGTGTCGACCAACGATAAACAATGTGTCCATTAAGGTCGGCAAGATCATGCCGGCCTGTCAAAGGGCCAAGGGGGAGGGGAAGGAAAAGGGATGGGATAAGGATTAGGATCAGGGGGCAAGCCCCCTGTGGAGAACCGGATATACACTGGCTGACCCTGGAACGCGACCCACACAAGGTGGGCCACTATGGCAGGTTTTAGCACCAGTGTACGGTGGTCGCTATCCGGTCGGATACAAGTATCCTCCCACCAGCGATATATAAATATTTCATCTCAAAGCAAAATTCCCCAACCAAACATCAATAACAATAATAAATGACAGCCTCCGTGGCGTAGCGGACGAGTAGACGGCTACGAAGCGACATACCGTGGGTTCGAATCTCGCACCGAGACAAATGTTTGTGTGATTCACAAATATTTGTTTCGGGGACTGGGTGTTGTGAGAGGGAAAGTCTGTCGTAGTTCCTAATAACCATGACACAAGACTCGTATCTTACTGTGGGGTCAGGACTATGTATGTGACTGTTGTGTGTATTTATTAATTATTTTCCAAAAATCTGTGTAAAGGCAGCATTAATACAGCCACTTAACATTACTTAACCATACCCTAGTTCATATAGCGTTAATACCGCAGTTATTTATACTTCAAAACAGATTAAGCTCTCAAAAACGAACTTGTACATTTTCGAGCTTCGTAAAAGCATTATATAAAACTGATGTTCAGCTTATGACGTATTTTATATTTCGTATTTTAATAATACAATGCCAAAAGCTGTATAGGAGTCTGTATCTATACACATTGCAACTTCGTATACACTTTATGCTGATTAACATATTTCTAAGGAGCTTTATGCAAGTTTAAACTAGATACATTTTTTTTTTAATAGCATAGGCCGGCAAACGAGCAAGTGGGTCACCTGATGGTATTTGATCTCCACCGCCCATGTACGCCCAGAAGAATCATGGGCGCATTGCCGACCTTAAAGGAAAGGGATAGTTAAGGATAGGGAAGGGGAGGGGATTTGGGCTTCCGGATATCTCACTCACCGTACGAAACGCAGCAGCAAGCCGCTACTTTACGTCGGTTTTCTGTGAGACAGTGGTAACGACCCGGTCGAGCCAGCCCATTCATGCTGCAGACAAAATTGTCCACAGCGTGGCTCTACCACTTAAATTGGAATTTTACAATTGGACCTAGTTACGCAAAAAGGAACCAGTCCACAGCTAGATCGCATGGAGACACTGATTTTGTTTTGCTAAATTCAATAATTTAAATAATTACTTAATCGTTTGCCGGCCTATGCTATGATATTAAAAAAAACGAAGTATTTAAATATTGTTCAATTTTACACTAATCCGATATAACACCGCCGTTAACGCCACAAGGAAAAAACTATTTACTAAACAATACAATTAATTTTTTTATATCAATTTGGCCTACAGGATAAAGATAAAATAATTTAAATAATGACTTGATTGCCGGCCTATACTATGATATTTAAAAAAAAACGAAGTATTTAAATATTTTTTAATATTAAACTAGTCCGATATAATACCGACGATAACACCACAAGGAAAAAAACTATTTACTAAACAATACAATTAAATTTTTATACAATTTGGCCTACAGGATAAAGATAAAATATATGGCGTTTTAGGAACTTTGTGGGTTCAACAGGATAAACTACAGAAAGGGTGTTGTAAACCTCATTAGTTAATCGAATAGTAGTAACACATTACAATAAAGCAGCGATGCACAGCAGGGAGTGGTACGGACTGTCGAGACGAAATTCGCAGGTTCGAAGCCAGCCCCGAGAGCTTGCACCGACGACTTCTGACTTACGTGTATAACCTAGTCTGGCCATAAGTTTTTGTTAGAAATGAAAAGGCATTTATTTTTTATGAAGTAACTAGCAGACCCGGCCACGCGTTTCTGTGGCTAAGGGCCAGTGTAGTGATGCGACTCGAGTCGGTTTTTACTCGAGTGACTCGAGTGAAATATAGCTTATACATCAGAATAAGACATAGGCTACTATGTTTTTCAAAAATCAACCCCTGAAGGGTTTAAAATCCCTTAATAAATCCTTCCCTTTAAGGTCGATAACGCGCCTGTGATCCTTTTTTTACCCGAGCACGGCAAAGTGACTGCCTGATGGCACCTGATGGTAGGCGTAGTGCAGTCCCAAAAACCAGTAGCCACCAACAAACAATGAGTTTATCTGTATTCACCAGATTTATGCCGGCCTGTATAAATGATTCTTCCCTCTTCGGAGAAGTAAGAAGCAAATCGAGGGGCCTGTGACAGGACAGGCGGATGACCGATGCAGGCACAGTGATACAAATATGTACCCATATACCCGTCCCAACCAACCATCAAGTCATGTCGCAAGCCCCTCTGGAGAACCGGATACACACTGGCTGATCTTGGAACGCGATCCACACAAAGCGTGTGCATCATTATGGCAGGGTTTAACACCATGTGTACGGTGGCCGCTATCCGGGCGGATATGAATATTCTTCCAGCAGCAAAATGCTGTACCACCTTTCTTCTTTCAACTTCTAGTTTAAATTTAGTTTTAGTTAAGTAATGTATAGTTTTATGTTAGTTAGTTATTGTTATGCCAGTAATAAATGTTCTCTTTCTTTTCTTTTCTTTCTTTCCTTCTAGTATTGTGGGCAGTGGAGATTACTTGCCATTAGATGACTTGAATATGCTACAAAAAAGCAAGCATAATAATTTCTGCGTAGCCTTTTATAAGTTAACAATACCAAGGACATATCTAGGTAGTAGGTACCTGTTATGAATCTGTGTGCTGTTGCTAGCTTATAATTATTATTCAATGATCGGCTTTTAAGATACTTGAGGGCCGTCCATAAATGTCACGTAAAGTTTAGTCTTTTGGTATCATCTTTTTACACGCTACTTGCCCTTTAACTTATCACTAGCTGTACCCTGCGCGCGTTGCTACGCCACCAAATAAAATAAGTTTGAAGGAAAGTCATTACACAAATATAAGAAATTCATTGGAGCGACAGTGGCGCCATTTGTCGAAAATTGGTCGTACCAACTCGGAAACCTTCGTGGGCTCATGCACAACAACTTTGCAAAGATCATCACATGATCAAATGCATATTTTATGATTCTATAAAGGATATACAGACAAACATTCATTTTTAAATATATAGATTTAGATATCGGATAGAAACATGCCTGATTCTGACCACCGATAAACTCAATGTTTGTCGGTTGTTAGTCTGTTTTTTTTTTGGACTGCACTGAGTTTAAAAGCAGGTGTGATGCAATCACTTTTCCGTGTTCGGGTAGAAAAATCTAAGTATAGCTTTTTGCCACGTACTGGCAACCGCAGCGTTGGACGTCCGCCTACAAGGTGGACAGACGACCTGATAAAGGTCGCAGGAAGTCGCTGGATGCAGGCCGCTTCCAACAGGTCGGTCTGGAAATCTTTGGGGGAGATGATGTGGCTGATTGTGGCTGATGATGATGATGATGATAGCTTTTTTATGTCGCTGTTTTTGTACGTGTTTTGTTTCTTATTTTTGTATTACATTGTGTCTTAAAGAAAGGATTAAATTTTTTCCTTTCTTTCTTTGACTCCCTTCATCGCGCCGCGTCACGATTGTTTTTTTTTTATCATAAGCCGGCAAACGAGCAAGAGTCCAACGCCTATGTACGCTCACAATACCAAAAGGATCACAAATTGACAACCTAAAAGTATAGGAGTAATTAAGGGATTTGGAAGGGGTCGCCACTTTACGACGTGTTATCGGTTGACAGTGGTAACGAGCCGGTCGAACCGACCCATACATGCTCTATACAATGGCTCTACCACTCAAAAACTTCTAATTTACATTCAAAGCGATTTTCTGCGACTCCCTAACAAGTATTAAAACCTAATGACATCCTACAAAGCACTTTTGGGATTCAAGATGGCACAATTAATTATTAAGATAAAGATCTACACTTAGATGACGATTTTCTTGTATTTTTTTTTTTTTTTTTTTATCCTGGCTCGGCAAAGTGACTACGCTACACCTGATGGTAAGTGTAGCGTAATCCAAGAATATTGTCGACCAACGATAAACAATGTGTCCATCGTCGGTCGGCAAGATCATGCCGGCCTGCCAAAGGACCAAGGGGGAGTGGAAGGAAAAAGGGATGGGAAAAGGGTTAGGATCAGGAGGGAAGCCCCCTGGGGAGAACCGGATATACACTGGCTGACCCTGGAACGCGACCCACACGAGGTGGGCCACTATGGCAGGTTTTAGCACCAGTGTACGGTGGTCGCTATCCGGTCGGATACAAGTATCCTCCCACCAGCAATTGTATGCCTTAGGCGAAACTACTAGAGGACTGCTTCGGTGGTGCAGTTATATTGCTATGTTGAGAGTTGCTGAGGGATCTCGGGTTCTATTCTCGGGTCGGGTAAAAGTTTAAAAAAACGACTTGTATCGTCATTGGTTAGACAAAAAGGTGCTACAAGATGGTAGGTCCCTCGTATGCGAGAGGCCATCTGGGTTGGTACCACCGCTTTATCTATTTCTGCCTCCAAGCAACAGTGTGTAAGCGTTATTGTGTTTTAGTTTAAAGGACATTGAAGCCAGTGAAATTGCTGGGCATTATGAGACTTAACATCTTATGTCTCGGGGTGACGAGCGCAGTTCAGTGCCATGCAGTCTTTTGTAATTCAACGTTCTGTGTAGTGTTGCCTTCTGTTTATGCGCAGGCGTGGCGCTTACCATCAGGATTGCGCTTTGCTCGTCGCTTCATTCAGTCAATTAAAATAAATAAAAAATAAATAACACCCAACAGTCACACACATAGCCCTGACCCCACAGTAAGATACGAGTCTTGTGTCGTGGGTATCAGAAACTACGAGACACTTTCGGTCTCACAACACCCAGACCTCGAAACAAATATCTGTGGATCAGACAAATATTTACTCGGTGCGGGAATCGAACCCACGGCCTCACGTTTCACCGTCAGCTACTCGCCCACTGCGCCACGGAGGCTGTCAGTGATATCATTACAATAAAAAAAAAGTGATATTTGGTTTTTCTATCACGAAATGCTCAGTATAAGCCCGGAGTCAGGAAGCGTGCCCGGTATGGCGATAGGCTCGCCCCATATCACATCATGGGACGGAGATTTGCTAGGTGAAATGTGAGTGTACTGGTGACAGCCACCCGGGTCTGCCTACCCTTCGGGGATTCCAGGCGCGTGTATTATTATTAACATAGCAGAGAATGTAACAGATAACATTTTATTAAGAAACTAGCTGTCCCTCGCGGCTCCGCCCGCGTGATCTGCTTTTTCCGGGATAAAAGGCTATTAAAAAATATGGGTTGATCGTAGAGGGTTGAAAATTTAGGGTTGTATGTATTTTTTTATGCTGTATCATAAAAAAATAAAATGTATCTAAAAATTGAAACAAAATAAATTAGGGGTGGACTACCCTTAACATTTAGGGGGATGAAAAATAGATGTTGTCCGATTCTCAGACATATCCAATATGCACACAAAATTTCATGAGAATCGGTCAAGCCGTTTCGGAGGAGTTTAACCACAAACACCGCGACACGAGAATTTTATATATTAGATAAAACCGACTCAAAGAATGTAAAAAGCTTAAAATGAAAATAAACAATTTTAAGTCAATAGTACATATTATAGTTGAATAGTCAATAACTGATACCATGGACTCAAAACGTAGTATATTTTTGTGTCGGTTTTATTTTTTGCATTTTTTTTTTAATGTTTTACTATATTTTGGTTTTGTGTGGAAGCATCATCAAAATCAGACGGAGCTTGTGTTCTTCATCCCCTATTTCACTTGTTAGAGGTGGGGTTGACTGTGGGGTCGGGACTATGTGTGTGTGACTGTTGGGTGTATTTATTATTTGCCAACAATCGCTTGTTAATAATTGATACACCATTCAAAGACAGACAATCATCATCATCATCATCTTCAGCCACAAGACGTCCACTGCTGAACATAGGCCTCTCCCAAAGATTTCCAGACCGACCTGTTGGAAGCGGCCTCCATCCAGCGACTTCCTGCGATCTTTATCAGGTCGTCTGTCCACCTTGTAGGTGGACGTCCAACGCTGCGCTTGCCAGTACGTGGCCTCCATTCCAGAACCTTTCTGTCCCAGCGGTTATCGGTTCTGCGAGCTATGTGGCCTGCCCACTGCCACTTTAGCTTGCTAATCCGCTGAGCTATGTCGGTGACTTTCGTTCTTCTACGGATCTCCTCATTTCTGATTTGATCACGCAGAGAAACACCGAGCATAGCTCTCTCCATAGCTCGCTGAGTGACTGTGAGCCGTCTTATACGGCCCATATTTAGAGGCCACGTCTCAGTGCCGTATGTCATCACTGGTAACACACATTGATCGAAGACTTTAGTCTTCAGGCACTGAGGTATTTTGGACGAGAAGACCTTGCCAAGTTTCCCGAACGCTGCCCAGCCGAGCTGGATTCGACGATTGACCTCTCTCTCGAAGTTGGACCTGCCTAATTGGACTACTTGTCCTAGATAGACATATTCGTCGACAACTTCAAGAGATGAGCTTCCAACAGTAATCGGGGTGGGCACAACATGGACATTCGACATGACCTTCGTCTTGTCCATGTTCATTCTGAGGCCCACCCGTTGAGAAACTCTGTTGAGGTCTTCGAGCATTGTACTCAGGTCTTCCAGCGATTCCGCAAGGACCACGATATCGTCGGCAAAGCGGAGGTGAGTCATGTACTCGCCATTTATTTATTTTCAGACCCGGCCACGCGTTGCTGTGGCTAAGGTATATGTTAAATTATACTGTAGAAAACTACTTTACAATATGCGCCATCTATTGGATGCTTACTCAATCCAGCCGATAAATTACACCGTCATCTGTTACAATCTTATGGAACTCACAGATAATTATAACTCTTTGTCATCTAAGACAGACAATACAAATACAAAATTAAGGCGAAAAACAAAAAACAACAATAGCCTAGTATTATATTATAATAGGCAGAGGGTGCCCACTAATCAGTTGTGTGAGGCCGTAAATGGTCCCATCTCAGCTAAAATAAATACACCCAACAGTCACACACATAGTCCTGACCCCACAGTAAGATAAAGGTCTTGTGTCGTGGGTATCAGGAACTACGAGAGACTTGGTCTCACAACACCCAGACCCTGAAACAAGTATTTGCTGCAAATACATATTGCGATTACCAAAACTGGAATTTGAACCAAGGACTTCTAGTTTTCTCTGCTTAACTGCACTGTCACGAAACTACCGCGACAACAAACATTTGATAACTAGTTTTTCAGAATACTGAACAGTTGTACATAATAAAAAAACCGGCGAATCTAGTCATATTTAATTTTATAACTAACATAAACTCATACATTATTCATTAATAAACACTTGAATAATTTTCATTAATATTATGCAGAAACAAATAAATCTGGAATTTTTATATCTGTTTTAACCATTAAGTGATTAGGTAATGCATATAAATGATTACGATTAAAGGTTAAGCAGATTGTAGGTCCATCTATGCTTGCGAGTTTCTGGGTTTGTAATAATAGGGTATTAGACACGTTTATTTATTATTACACTATTTTATATATCACTAGCAGACCCGGCCACGCGTTGCTGTGGCTAAGGTATATGTTAAATTATACTGTAGAAAACTACTTTACAATATGCGCCATCTATTGGATGCTTACTCAATCCAGCCGATAAATTACACCGTCATCTGTTACAATCTTATGGAACTCACAGATAATTATAACTCTTTGTCATATAATAAAAAAAATAATTAGCAATATAAAAATATTGCGAACTTACTCAATCCAGCCGATAAATTACCTTACACCATCATCTGTTAAAATCTTATGGAACTCACAGATGATTATAACTCTTTGTGATAAAATACACAAATAATTTGCAATAATAAAAATAGTGCGACTATAAATTGAGATATGAAATATCCTATCTCTCAAGTTGGATTAAACTGTACACAGTTTGCAAAATTTAATTAATATCGCTTCAGTAGTTTAGTTCATCGCGGACAAACAACGTGAATTTTTATATAATAAAGATTATACTGAACAAAAAGGCTTCAATCTTATTTATTTTTGAACTGATTTATATTATCTTTTAATAATAGAATTTAGGAAATTTTATCTATTGATTTAATACTTCTATTACTTCTACTTTACTATTATTGCTGCCAAGCGATAGTCTGATATTTTTGTATCCGATTGGACACTGGACAGAGAGCAACGTATACATGATGAAAAACCTGCCACAGTGGCTCGTTCAGCCGTTCTAGGATCAGCCAGTGACTTCAAACATAATTCTGCCGATCATCGAGAGACACAATGACTGCATTGGACTTATCTCGATACGGCAGTGACAACTGAACCTAATGTTTGTATTTGGGCCTCCGGATATCTCACTCACCGTACGAAACGCAGCAGCAAGCCGCTAATTTACGTCGGTTTTCTGTGAGACAGTGGTAACGACCCGGACGAGCCGGCCTATTCATGCTAGACAAAACTGTATACAGCGTGGCTCTACCACTTGTACAATGGTCGCAATAATAAGTTGTAATACAAGGATATACCTCTATACCCGCCGCAATCAACCATCAAGTCATGTCGCAAGCCCCTAGGAAGAACCGGATATACACTAGCTAATCCTGGAACGCGATCCACCCAAGGCGTGTGGATCACTATGGCAGGTTTTAACACCACGGTGGTCGCTATCCGAGCTATATACTACCACCGGCATCTCCGCTCCGAATGTTTGTGTGATCAACAAATATTTGTTTCGACTGAAAGTCTCTCGCAGTTCCTGATACTCACGACAGAACACGCGTCATGATCGTGTGTTTTTGTTTGTTATAACCTTTATTTTATAGTCGGTAATTAATTGGTATTCGTCAGTTGATGCACAAAAATTAATATAAATTTATTATTTTATTATGTCATACAGTTCCTGTTTGGCATAAACTAAGCTGTCCTAATACTAACTTGACATAAAATTAATAATAAAATGCAAATATTGTTAATACGTTTTGAAAAGAGCAACGTTATGCCTGCACTACACTATTCGCGAAGTTACCTCGATGAAGTCTTTTTTTCTTTCTACCTAGCGTTATCTCGGCTTAGTGCCAGGGTCCGCTTTCCGACTTAAACGCTTCCACTTCGCCCGATCTTGAGCATCCTCTATAGTGAGACCATTGGCTCTCATGTCTCCCTCCAATACGTCAAGCCAACGCTTCTTGGGCCGTCCACGGGATCGTACCCCTGGTACGATCTGGCTCAGGCACCTGCGACCGACGTACTCCTGTGGTTTCCTCAAAACATGGCCAAACCACCTTAAGCGACATTCTTGGAGTTTATCAGCCACGTCGCGGACACCAAGGCTGCCGCGGATGTACTCGTTACGAATACGATCTAATCGTGTAACATTGCACATGCACCGCAGCATCTTCATCTAAGTCTTTCGAAGTACTCTTCGAAATTGACCGAAGTCCACTATGTGACCAGCCTGCACTACACTCCTCGCGAAGTTACCTCGACGAAGTACTCTTCGAAATTGACAGAAGTCCACTATGTGACCAGCCTGCACTACACTCCTCGCGAAGTTACCTCGACGAAGTACTCTTCGAAATTGACAGAAGTCCACTATGTGACCAGCCTGCACTACACTCCTCGCGAAGTTACCTCGACGAAGTACTCTTCGAAATTGACAGAAGTCCACTATGTGACCAGCCTGCACTACACTCCTCGCGAAGTTACCTCGACGAAGTACTCTTCGAAATTGACAGAAGTCCACTATGTGACCAGCCTGCACTACACTCCTCGCGAAGTTACCTCGACGAAGTACTCTTCGAAATTGACAGAAGTCCACTATGTGACCAGCCTGCACTACACTCCTCGCGAAGTTACCTCGACGAAGTACTCTTCGAAATTGACAGAAGTCCACTATGTGACCACACACTCGTGCAACCTCGCGAGGACGCTTCGTGTTCGAACTTCAGGACACTTGGACTCCTTTGACTCGGGCGCAAAAACCGACAACGACTGAAAGTCGCCCGAGGCGAGCCGAGGTTGCACGAGGCGAACCGAAGTGCCCTTCTATACTTTTTTTTTTATCCTGGCTCGGCAAAGTGACTGCGCTACACCTGATGGTAAGTGTAGCGCAATCCAAGAATAGTGTCGACCAACGGTAAACAATGTGTCCATCGTAGGTCGGCAATATCAAGCCGGCCTGCCAAAGGGCTAAGGGGGGAGGGGAAGGAAAAAGGGATGGGAAAAGGGTTAGGATCAGGGGGCAAGCCCCCTGGGAAGAACCGGATATACACTGGCTGACCCTGGAACGCGACCCACGCAAGGTGGGCCACTATGGCAGGTTTTAGCACCAGTGTAACGTACACGCTATCCGGTCGGATACAAGTATCCTTCCACCAGCGTGCTATTGGAAGGTACTGATGCACGAGGTCAATCAAGGAAAAAAGCGCAGCATTGTCAGACCACAATGTTGCCAGTGTCATTATTTTTCTGCCGTACCTCGTACATGGAATTACGCATGTTCCAAGGGTAGGCAGAGACAAGGGATTTCTATTTGCTACGATCCTTGCACACTTGTTTGGCCTCCTTCATTCTCATTAGTCTCCATGCAGGCACGTCGGCTTAAAGTACTTCTGACCTGGTCTATATTGAGAATATCATCGACTTGATTTGAGAAAGTTCACCAAGGCCATTCATAGTGCTGGTGGTAGGATATTCATATCCACCCGGATAGCAACCACCGTACACATGGTGTTAAAACCAGCCATAGTGATCCAGACGCATTGTGTGGATCGCGTTCCCTGGAACGTATCTGATCCTGATCCTGATCAGCCAGTGTATATCATGCTTGCAACATGACTTGATGGTTGGTTGGGGTGGGTGTAGAGGTACATCCTTGTATTACTGTGCCTGCATCGGTCATCCGCCTGTCCTGTCACAGGCTCCTCGATTTGCTTGTTTCCTTTCCGAAGAGGGAAGAAGCATTTATACAGGCCGGCATGACTCTGGTGACCACCGATAAATTAATTGTTTGTCGGTGGTTGCTGGTTTTTTGGACTCCACTATGCTTACCATCAGGTGTAGTGCGGTCACTTTGCTGTGCTCGGACAAAAAAAAAATTCACACTCGCCACATATATTTGTTTCGTCAATTTTGTTTCATCCATCCTCTGTTTAGAGGGTGACATTTGTCCAAAGCTGTCTCTCATTTCTGGAGCATTGATACTTTTTTATCCAGGCACGCCAAAGTGACTGCACTACACCTGATGGTAAGCACAGTGCAGTCCAAAAAACCAGTAACCACCAACAAACCATAAAAGTTTTAAGATTTTTGTTTTTTTTATTAGATTTTTTATGATTAGAATTATTTTTTTTATTTATTTATACTGTCTGTTCTGGAATAGATATATATCATGATAGTTTAAACACAATTAAAAACCATTTAAAATCTGATATTCAGTTTCACTGTTAGTGAATCTTAACTTCATCTTATTGTTAAATTTAATACAATCTATTGTTTTTTTTTCTCTCTTATTTTACTACGAAGCTGTGTATCTTGAATGCTGTGCACAGTAGTAAATATACGCCAGATTTATATCATGTCTTCTATAAGTGTAACTTTATGTAAAATGTAGTCTGTTGTCTGTAACTGTACCAATAACTAAATAAATAAATTCTTAATGAGTGGTATTAGTTATCAAAAATTAAAAAATCATGTATCTTAAGAATTATTGTCATTGTAAGATTTAATGGATTGTAAAATTACTTTTTCCCTTCATTTATTTCCTAACCAGTTTACTAATTTTACCATACAATACAAATTGATATACATAATTATTAACCATTTACAATTTAAAGCTTACTCATACATATTAGAAAGAAAGAAAAAGAAAGGGGAAAAAATGTATTATTGGACTGGATACATTTTATCTTTTACATACATCCAACAGTATTATAAAATAATAAGATACCTATAAAATAATATAAATGTCATAAAATTATTAGTTTTTTTTCTTTATGTCTCTTGCATTTTTGTACATATAGCCAACAACAATTTTGTGTTATATGGTACATTGGTTATTTATGTATTTATATTATGGCTCTATTAGTAATAAAAATAAATGCTTTTTATAAACATTTTTATAGCTGTAGCACTAATTGTTTGAGAGATAGTAGTTGTTCACTACCAACTAGCTGTGCCTTACAGTTTCAACTCAGGCACATTACTGCCCTGCTTCCATGGGTCAAATAAAATCATTTATTCTGTTAATCGGATCATAATTATCATATTAACATGTCAATTACTTTTTGAACAACAGTTGTAGTTGATATAGTGTTTTAAAAATGTATATATTTTGCTATACTGCCCCTGTCAGTATAATTGAATTTGATTTTTAAATTCCATACTAGACCATAAGTGTTGAGATACTTTTTCAAGTCTAGTGTTGAAATTTTGGTATTATACAATGAACATTCAGTTTTTGCACACCATGTTTCTCTACAGATGCCGAGTACAGTTAGGAATAGTTATCTTAATATTGTCTAAATTTATATGTAAAAGTTTTTAGGTATCCTGATTAATATTATAAATACGAAAATGAGTTTGTTTATTTGTTTGTTATGCTTTCACACCTATCTCGATGAACTGATTTTGATTAATTTTGGTACAGAGATAGATAGGACCCTGGATTTTGAAAAGTTACTTTATTTCTTGGAAATTTATATCCTGGAAAAGGCTGTTCACATGGGACGAGCCATGAGCAAAAGCTAGTTGGTTAATCTCTGCAGACAGTTTTCGTAGTTTCAGTAAAACATTGACAAAGTGGACATTCAAAACCTTATGACGGAGAGTACAAAAAATGCGCGGGAATTATATTACTCTGTGATAAACGGCAACATTAATGCAAAATTCAAATGAAACAAGAATCTTGAAGAAAATCATTGTGATTAAATATAAGTTTATTTTTGGTATTTCTTAAGAGCATATGAGCCATAAATGTGCAGGTTTTAACCATTGACAAAAAGAGGGTTACATTGACATCTTTGCCTGCCTGTAGCATTATGGCACTTAAACAAACAGACTGATTACGATTGCCATTTTTTTATCCGGGCTTTAAAGAAAATCTGTTCAGCCACTTAAATAAATTTACTTATTTTAGTTTTTATATTTATGAGCAGCGGGACGTGAACGAATAAAACTAAATATCTTTATGGCTCTTACCAAACTTAAACTTAAATTTAGAACACAAAATTATACACTAATAAAAAAGTGTGCAATAAAATCCTGTCCAGGATTTATGAACGGATTTAAGTTAAAGTTTAACAGAAAATTTAAAATTAAATTTAAATGTTTTTACACTCACCCCCTCCATATAAACTTTGTAGCTCTCGTCGACGCCATTCTGATCTTCTCGTTTCACAAAATCCATTTCAATATAACGTACAAAATTAAATTCTTAATACAAAAATTGCTTTATTTTTTTTTTCATAACGTCTCAATGCCTAACCTCAAAGGAACACCATAACACGATTCTATAACAAACGCTTAAATTATTTTAATTAAAGATAATTACTATTTTTCGCTACTATTTACGGGATTTATTAAAAATTGTGATGAAGCACATACAAAAACTATTTGTATAGAATTAAATATTTTTTTGTAAATTGACGTTGTTCTTATGAAAGAAAGGAAGCGACGCATCGACAATATAGAAGCGCCGTCAACGAACATCTGTCGGGGATGTAACAGTTGCAGCGTATTGTTCGGTTTTACGGAAATTAATTTAAATAATGAAGGGCAACTAGCCAACTACGTTTATACATTGCGTATTTCTTTCGCTATGTACATAATATGTAGTTTTATATATTTTTTTATATACATGCAAATAGATGCCTAGTGCTTCTAAGCAACAGTATAGAGGATGTATTGAAGAATATTCGTTTTGTTTAGACTTTTAATAGTATATAGTGTGACAAGAAATAAACAATAATATTTACCCGATGCGACCACAGAAGGAGTCTTTACAGAAGGAGTTTAGGATATCTTTACTGGTACGGCCTGGAGCACAAGCTGGTTACTAAATCCTATTATATTAAGAATATATTTGTGTCATAATCGTGAGAATAGATAGAGAAACTGACATGGTGATTTAAAACCTTGGATTCTGCCCCTATGGGTAATCAGTGGATACATAATCAGGGCGTAGTTCTCTGGGTGTGAATATTTATTCGACCCTTGGAAGATGGATCACTTATTGGGGGAATTGATGAAAATTTATCAAGAGAGATTATTTGTAAGATCACAATAGTGGGAAAAAAGCACTAGATATCAGAGAACAGAGAACAAAAACAGATCAAACAGAACAAGCAAAGCGATCAGCAACACAAGGCAGTGAATGAATGGATCACGAGATCCTCAAAGTATAACGTTGTGATGTTATATTGGTGATGATGATGTGGTGAGTAGTATTACAGCTATATTATTATCAGTGCGTTAATATTATTATCTTTATATTAATACTATTTACACATTGAAAGGTAAATGCATATCGATATTGACAGATGAAAATTAAATACTAAATTGTAACACATTTTTTTACGCGTAGCATTATGTTCGCACAAGTACCTATTCCACTAATTAAAGTGATTAAACAAGAGATTAGAGCCTTACCTTTCTTCCTCTGTCGGCTGTAGCGAAATGTCAATTTTAGGTTTGGTTGCTGGTTTTAAAATCAGGGAAATATATTTTTATGAGTATTGGGTAATGTTTCATATGTGGGTGGCAACATAAAATAACTGTCATAAACAACAAAGTTTCGTTCAGAAATCATAAAATAATACAAAAGTAAAAAAAATATTGTAATGTACATGTTTGCATGTTTTTTTATCTTTACATACATTTAATAAAATAGTTGATACTAAATAAATGTTTGCCTTAGTTGGTAGTAAATAAGTATTTTTATTACGTAATAGAAAATTCTGGGGTCAATCTAAAAATTCCATGTGTGTGCCTAGGCCTAGCGGCAAACTTTTATAACCAATACATAAAACCTCTGCTGTCAAAAACACAGCGTAATTTCAAGTAAAAAAGTTGATGTTTTGCGTAAGAAAAGCTGTATTTTCGAAAAACCTATTCTCTTTAAAACTATTATCTGAAGATCTGCGTTTTGCACAAAGAAGGTAAACACTTGGATTAGAAAAAACCAAAACCATTTAGTTCATCGGTTGAATTTTTATGCCGGTTTTCTTTGAGGTAATATAGTTATTATACCGAACATACGTAGTTCTTCAAAAAAGAGGAGATATTCAATTCGACTGCGTATTGTTACGTATCCTTCCACCAAATTTATGAGTGGTAGAGCCACGCTGTAGACAGCTTTGTCTACAGCATGATTGGGCCGGCTCAACCGGGTCAATACCACTGTCTCACAGAAAACCGACGTGAAGTAGCTGCTGTTGCTGTAAGTTGCTGCTGCGTTTCGTACGATGAGTGACATATCCGGAGGCCCAAATACCCCTCCCCTTCCCAATCCCTAATTATCCCTTTCCTTTAAGATCGGCAACGCGCCCATAATTATTCTGATATTGTGGGCATACATGGGCGGTGGGGATCACTTACCATCAGGTGACCCACTTGCTCGTATGTCGATCTATGCCATAAAAAAAAAAAACAAATGTGGATAGATTTCATTATTTCTTTTTGTCTTCGAAGGTTTAGATACATTGAAGTATTTGCACATAACATTGAATTACAACACACTACAAATAGTACTGTGTTCTTCATCCCGAGACATAAGTCATTAACTCATAATGCACAATAATTTCACTAGCTTTAATGTCTTTCATACTATAACACAATACAAGACGTATTATGTTATTGTATTGACGTCCATCTACAAGGTGGACAGACAATCTGATAAAGGTTGCAGGAGGTCGCTGGATGCAGGCCGCTTCCAACAGGTCGGTCTGGAAATCTTTGGGGAAGGCCTATGTTCAGCAGTGGACCTCCTGTGGCTGATGATGATACTATAACACAATAGTGCTCACTAAATGCTGCTTGGCGGTAGCTATAGACAATGCGGTGGTACCAATACAGACAGCCTCTCGCATACAAGAGACCTACCATCTAGTATCACCATTAGAGATAGCCTATTTAGGTATACATACATACATTTATAAGTGGTCTACCACCTGCTGTAGACAGTTTTGTCTTCTCAACTGGATTGTTACCACTGTCAGACAGAAATCCAACATAAAATAGTGGCTATCATCAGCCACAGGACGTCCACTGCTGAACACAGGCCTCCCCCAAAGATTTCCAGACCGACCTGTTGGAAGCGGCCTGCATCCAGTGACTTCCTGCGACCTTATGATCTTATTCCCGACTTACTTATGTATGCTGGATCAAAATGTGGCTTTTAAACAATTATCATTCTTTTCTTAGAGCCATGTCGAAGTCGGCTCTGGTGATCCTGGCCCAAGGTGCTGAAGAGATGGAGACAGTGATCACTGTGGACATGCTTAGGAGAGGTGGTGTGAGTGTCATAATATTTATTTATTTATTTATTAAGCTTTGTACATAAGGTATACAGGCGGACTTTAATGCCACTTTGACAGCCTCCGTGGCGCAGCGGGCGAGTAGCCGGCTGTGAAACGAGAGGCCGCGGGTTCGATCCCCGCACCGAGACAAACATTTGTGTGATCCACAGGCATTTGTCTCGAGGTCTGGGTGTTGTGAGACCGAAAGTCTCTCGTAGTTCCTGATACCCACGACACAAGAATCGTATCTTAGTGTGGGGTCAGGACTAAGTATGTGACTGTTGGGTGTATTTATTTTTAAAAAAAAAATTTATTTAAAAAAATGCCATAGGCATTTTTCCTAGTTTAGTATAATAAACTATACTATAATGGCCACATGGAACTTTTTTATTATTGCCGTGATAGGCAGATGAGCAAGAGGCCCGCCTGATGGTAAGCGGTCACCGCCGCTCATGGACATCGGCAATGCCAGGGGCACAACCAAGCCACTGCCTACCACTAACTTTCGAATAACCGCTGTCACAGTAAAGGTATAGTATACAGTATTGTATCTTCATACAAATGGATGAAACGCGAGCTATACCTACGCGCCTCGATCAAGGCACGCGCGCGGCAGGCTGACAGTCGCGACTGTGCCGCAGTCACGAACGGACGGTATTGTTTTTTTAAAGAAAATTTCACTAAAAATAAGACCAAGTACATATTTAATATGACGAATAGGATATATTGTGCTGTTTTTGGTTGCATGAATTCGTCAATAACGCATCCAGAGATAACTTTCTTTAGATTACCTGGAAACTCTGAAAGGTAAGACTATAAAATAATTTTACTTACTAGTAGGTAGGTACATAATGTGTGTGTTTTTTAATGGATAAGTATTTTATCTCCCGAAAATAAATGTCTGGATTAATAAATAAAGTAAATAGATTAAAGGAAAGTAAATGACACGAGTGAAATAGGTAGTTATAGGCGGTTCATGAATCATGATACGGTAGGTACGCTTGTGTTAAAACCTCGGGGCATGTGTGTTTTGTTTTGTTAGTTTTTGCTGGAGGCGGGCAGCCCTATCGCATGTTTACGTACCGCGCGGCTGTAGGCATTTATTTCTAAAATTCAGCCGAGTTACAATACAGTTTACAGTGCCGCTGTGTTAGAGGCTGACAGATAAAGGCACACAAACAAGCATAGGAAGAGGGAGGGGATTCTTATATGTAGGGATTTACAGACTTGGGAGGAGGATATAGCAATCAGGACATAGGCAGAAGGTAGTAGGGCTGGTTTCGAACCTGCGACTTTCGTCTCGACAGTTCGTACCACTCCCCGCTGAGCTATCACTGCTTACTACTATTATAAATATGAAATTGAATGGGATGTGTGTGAGTGTGTGAATTTATATGTTTGTTAGTCTATCACGCCTTAACAGCTCAACGGTTTTGGGTGAAATTTGGCACACGGGTAGACCGTGATCTGGATTAGGACATAAGCTACTTGTCATCCCGCAAAAGGATTTTACTTATTTTACGCCCAGTAATTTCACTGACTTCAATGTCCTTTAAACTGAAACACAACAGTGCTTACACACTGTTATTGGCGGCAGTAGACAAAGCTGTGATACCAACCCAGACGGCCTCTCGCATACGAGGGACCTACCACCTTGTATGCTTTACAGCCTCCGTGGCGCAGTGGGCGAGTAGCCGGCAGTGAAGCAGGAAGCCGCGGGTTCGATCCCCGCACCGAGACAAACATTTGTGTGATCCACAAATATTTGTCTCGGGGTCTGGGTGTTGTGAGACCGAAAGTGTCTCGTAGTTCCTGATACCCACGACACAAGACTCGTATCTTACTGTGGGGTCAGGACGTGTGTAGTATCAATAATTTCAAACTTTCAGGTGGAGGTGATAATGGCAGGCCTAGATGGTGACGCCCCCGTCTTATGCTCGAGGCAGGTGACCCTCGTGCCGGACAAATCGTTGGCTGATGCTCTGGCTGGAAAACCTCAATATGACGCTGTAAGTAAATATTTAATAACAGAAGCAGGTAATCGAACAAGCGTGCTGGTAGGATATTCATATCCGCCCGGATAACGACCACCGCACACATGGTGTTTAAACCTACCATAGTGATTCACACATCTTGTGTGGATCGCATTCCAGGATCGGCCAATGTATATCCGGTTCTATCGAGGGGCTTGCACCCTTTTCCTATAGCTCTCTTCCCAAATCCTTTAACCCTGGGATGAGATATTGCACGGGACGCTAGAATTCCATTAGCAGGGATCCCTGTAGTTCATACTAAGGGGAAAAATCGAACAAGTGAGTCATCAGATGGTAAGTAATCTTCACCACCGATGATTACCCATAATACCAGAATCGTGGATGTAATACTGACCTTAAAGGAAAGGTAAAGGATTGGGAAGGGGTGAGGGATTTGGGCCTCAGGATAATTTTTTTTTTTTTTATTAAAATATATACCCCAGATGATCCTGTAACGCGATCCACACAAATTGTCACTATGGCAGGTTTTAACACCATGTGTACGGTGGACGCTATCCGGGCGGATATGAATATCCTACCACCAGCATTCTAAATTCGTTTTTTTTTATCCTGTATCGGCAAAATGACTACACCACACCTGATGGTAAGTGTAGCGCAATCCAGGAATAGTGTCGACCAACGACAAACAGTGTGTCCATCGTAGGTCGGCACGATCATGCCGGCCTGCCTAACTGCTTCTTCACACTCCGTTTAAAGAACCCCATATTATAGGAAGGAGGGAACACGTGTGCCGGCAAACTATTCCACAGCTTAATGGTCCGGCAGAATTAGGAATTTGCGAACTTTATATTTATTCCAAGAATTTAGGACAGGAAGGTTCTGGAATGGAGGCCACGTACTGGCAAGCGCAGCGTTGGACATCCACCTACAAGGTGGACAGACGACCTGATAAAGATCGCAGGAAGTCGCTGGATGCAGGCCGCTTCCAACAGGTCGGTCTGGAAATCTTTGGGGGAGGCCCATGTTCAGCAGTGGACGTCTTGTGGCTGATGATGATAGACACCGTATGATCCTGGAACGCGATCCACACAAATTGTGTGGGTCACTATGGCAGGTTTTAACACCATGTGTACGGTGGTCGCTATCCGGGCGGATATGAATAGCCTACCACCAGCATTCTAAATTCATCTGTATATTTTTTAATTCATTTCCAATTTAAAAAAATGGTTTTATGAGTGGTAGAGCCACGCTGTAGACAGTTTGTTTACAGCATGATTGGGCCGGCTCAACCGGGTCATTACCACTGTCTCACAGAAAACCGACGTAAAGTAGCGGCTTGCTGCTGCATTTTGTACGGTGAGTGACATATCCGGAGGCCGAAATACCCCTCCCCTTCCCAATCCCTAATTATCCCTTTCTTTTAAGGTCGGCAACGCGCCCATAATTCTTCTCATATTGTGGGCATACATGAGCTGTGGAGATCACTTACCATCAGGTGACCCACTTGCTCGTTTGCCGATCTATGCTATATAAAAAAATGTAATCCCATCCCAGGTGATCCTGCCCGGAGGCCTAGAGGGTTCGGACCGGCTCTCAAAGTCTGAAGTGGTCGGCACACTCCTCAAAGAGCATGAGAAGTCGGGGAAGATTGTCGCGGCCATTTGTGCTGGTAAGTGGGACGGAATTTGTGCCCGGTATGATTATATATATTATGGATAAATTGTCTTTTTTTTATAGCATAGGCCGGCAAACGAGCAAGTGGGTCACCTGATGGTAAGTGATCTCCACCGCCCATGTCACCCACCACCACAAGAATCATGGGCGCGTTGCCGACCTTAAAGTAAAGATATAATTAGGGATTGGGAAGGGGAGGGGATTTGGGCTTCCGGATGTCTCACTCACCGTACGAAACGCAGCAGCAAGCCGCTACTTTACGTTGGTTTTCTGTGAGACAGTGGTAACGACCCGGTCGAGCCGGCCCATTCATGCTGCAGACAAAACTGTCCACAGCGTGGCTCTACCACTCATGAATGTGTGCTTAAACGGGACCAACTTTGAGCAAGTGCAGGTGAAACCGCGAGGAACAGCTAGTTATGGATAAATTGTCTTTTATCCCACAGCACCGATAGCTTTCGTAGCCCATGGCATCGGGCAAGGGAAGCGAGTGACTTCGTACCCCACCACCAAGGACAAAGTGGCAGGTGGTCCCGGGGACTATAAGTACGTGGAGGGCGAGAGGGTGGTCACTGACGGCAACGTGGTCACCAGCAGGGTGGGTATATTTGGAATTTTCTTTTTTTTTATCCCGCCTCGGCAAACTGACTACGCTACACCTGACGGTAAGTGTAGCGCAATCCAAGAATAGTGTCGACCAACGATAAACAATGGGTCCATCGTAGGTCGGCAAGATCATGCCGGCCTGCCAAAGGGCCAAGGGGGAGGGGAAGGAAAAAGGGATGAGAAAAGGGTGAGGATCAGGGGGCAAGCCCCCTGGGGAGAACCGGATATACATCATGAGGAAACCTGCATACCTGAGAACTCGATAAGATTTTTCGAAGGTATGTGAAGTCTGCCAACCCGCATTAGGCCAGCGTGGTGGACTAAAGCCTAATCCCTCTCATTCAGTAGAGGAGGCCCGTGCCCAGCAGTGGGACGTATATAATACAGGGCTAGTAAAAAAAAATAGATCAAAAGTCATCAAAATGCAGTTAGGCCACTCTGGTTCCAGCAGCCTCATATATAAAAGGATTAAAGAGTTTTGGCGGGAATTCTGACAGTGCAGTTCATCGCTTATTTTAATTTATTTCATAAACTAGTTTAGAGTTGTGTTTGTTGTATAAAAGTGGTGTGGATTTGTTCAATAAACATTGGCGGTGATGAACAGTGTATGGAAACATTGAAATAAGTGAATTAAGCATCGTACTGAAAGGAGTTAACACCAAAACTCCGACAAGACCTTGAAATCGACCGCACCCGTGTTTCATCGTTCTTGTAAAAATAACTTGAGAATATATCTATTATTATACTTGACACTGGCTAAATGCATAATACTGCGAAAGCCATAAATAAAAAAGAAAGAAAAGGATTAAAAGTTATTTTTCCGTACCCAGGGACCAGGCACAGCGTATTGGTTCGGTCTGACCTTGATCGAACTCCTCACCGGTAAGGAAAAGGCTAACCAGGTGGAAAAGGGGATGATCATCACTGGATACTAGATTTTTGTTTTTTTTCGTTTTATAGCATAGATCGGCAAACGAGCAAGTGGGTCACCTGATGGTAAGTGATCTCCACCGCCCATGTATGCCCACAATATCAGAAGAATTATGGGCGCGTTGCCGACCTTAAGGGAAAGGGATAATTAGGGATTGGGAAGGGGAGGGATATTTGGGCCTCCGGATATCTCACTCACCGTACGAAACGCAGCAGCAAGCCACTACTTTACGTCGGTTTTCTGTGAGACAGTGGTAATGGCCCGGTTGAGCCGGCCCAATCATGCTGTAGACAAAACTGTCTACAGCGTGGCTCTACCACTCATAAATTTAACATCAACCTAGTTTAGACTGTCTAGACCAGTGTTTCCCAACGTGAGGCCCACGCCCTACAGGGGGGCAATTTGATAGTGAAGGGGGGCAATTAAAAAATGGACTCGAAACGACTTTAACGCTTTCGCTTTGGGTTATTTAATTGCAATGCTAGATATCGGTGACAAATTTAACAAAAAAATGTTAAGGTGGGGCATGGCCTATAAAAGGTTGGGAAACACTGGTCTAGACAGTAGTTCTGTCAATCATTCAATGATTTTTCATAATGATTTGTTATGTTTATGCGAATATTACACATTGAAGTATTCATATAATATATATAAATATTTATTGGCTCGACCGGATCGTTACTACTGTCTCACAGAAAACCGACGTAAAGTAGCAGCTTGCTGGTGCGTTTCGTACAGCCAGTGAAACGTTTGCTGGTGGGAGGATACTTGTATCCGCCCGGGTAGCGACCACCGTACACTGGTGCTAAAACCTGCCATAGTGGACCACCTTGTGTGGGTCGCGTTCCAGGGTCAGCCAGTGTATATCCGGTTCTCCCCAGGGGGCTTGCCCCCTGATCCTAACCCTTTTCCCATCCCTTTTTCCTTCCCCTTGCCCTTGCCCTTGGCCCTGGGATGAGATACCGCAGGGTCTTAATATAGTCGGCAACGCGCCCATGATTCTTCTGGTGGTGGGTGTAAATGGGCGGTGGAGATCAATTACCATCAGGTGACCCACTAGCTCGTTTGCCGGCCTATGCCATAAAAAAAAAATCTGGAGGCCCAAATTCCCCTCCCTTTCCCAATCCCTTAATTATCCCTTACCTTTAAGGTCGGTAACGCGCCTATGATTCTTCTAATATAAATTGTAATTTATGAGCTTGAAGTGTGTAAAAAAAATGTTTGCTTTTATGAAACTCATTTTTATTGTATCTTATACTTTTCGTGTATATTGTTAAATAAAATATTAATATTGATGTGTTGAATTATTTCTGCCTTGAATGTCCTTTTTATATGTGTTCTCAATGATAGCGTGTTCACACGATTCTAGTTTAGTTGACCAATTGCTAGCATGCGGTTTGAACCGTATGAGCAGACAATCGAAGTAATCAACAAAAACAATTTAATGTTTTTTTTTATCCTAGCACGGCAAAGTGACTGCCCTACACCTGATGGTAAACGTAATGCAGTCCAAAAATTTTGCGACCACCGACAAACAATGACTTTATCGGTGGTCACCAGAATCATGCCGGCCTGTATAAATGCTTCTTCCCTCTTCGGAGAGGAAATCGAGGGGCCTGCGACAGGACAGGCGGATGACCGATGCAGGCACAGCGATACAAGGATTTACCCCTATACCCGCCTCAACCAACCGTCAAGTCATGTCGCAAGCCCCTCGGGAGAACCGGATATACACTGGCTGATCTTGGAACGCGATCCACACAAGGTGTATGTGTATCTCGTAGTTGTTACGACACAAAACTACGACGTATCTTATTGTTGAGTCTATGTGTGCAACTGTTTAGTGCAGTGTTTCCCAACGTGGGACCCTCGCCCCATAGGGGGGCAATTTAAAAATGGACTCGACACGACTTTAACCCTTTCGCTTTGGGTTATTTAAATGCAATGCTAGATATCGGTGACAAATTTAACAAAAAAATGTTAAGGTGGGGCATGGCCTAAAAAGGTTGGGAAAAACTGGTTTAGTGTATTTAATATTCTAAATTAAATTTTTAATATCATTGTAAATGGACCATCTTCCCAGAGGGGTTGTTGTCAGACAGGCGACCGGTAAAAACTATAAGTCAAAATTGTCTGATCCACAAATATTTGTTTGGGTGTTGTGAGACCGAAAGTCTTTCGATACCGATACCCACGACACAAGACTCTTATCTTACTGTGGGGTCAGGAATATGTGTGACTGTTCTTTATTATTTATTTATTCAATCAAATTTGTGTTAAAAAGCACGTGGCGATCCCACTGCGAGTGGGATAAGAATATATAGAAGACTGTATAAACCATAATTTAAAAGGAAAATAAAACACAATGATACAGTTAAAGTCTCTATTTCTATACATTCCATCCAAATATTTACAAATACATAGACAGTACGTAACAACGCATACTCTAACAATGTCCATATTAAATTATATATAACTAAAATATTCTAAACCAAAAATTATCCTTTCCTCTAACCAGGGCCGTATTAAGTCATGCAGGGGCCCTAGAGGGGGCCATTTAAAAACAAGAGTTCCTCAAATCATATTTTATAGTACCGTCTGGAGTGTGACCCAAAACCTCTTCTTGCAAGTGATAAACTACTGATTAACGGACCAGACGATGGCGAAATTTGGTTCCCGTTGTCGGTTGTGGGGGTCAAACGTCGGGTCGCCTCGGATACCAAATCATAAAGGGTAAGGTGGACCCTGGCATTAAGCCGGGATAATGCCAGAGGGAAAGAAAGCGACAGCGTCCAAATTGACCATTTCAATAGTACTTCATTGACTAGTAGTCAGTATTTTATATGAAAATAAATTGAAGAGTGGCCAACATCACCTCGACTTGTTTAGCGTTTTTTCTATGTGACCTGTGCACAACATGGACACTATTTTTTTATCCGAGCACGGCAAAGTGACTGCACTACACCTGATGATAAGCGTAGTGCAGTAAAAAAACCAGCGACCACCAACAATGAGTTTATCGGTGGTCACCAGTCATGCCGGCCTGTATAAATGCTTCTTCCCTCAACAACGCAATTTATAAACTGGGTAGAAAGAGATGATATAGCAGTGCTAAGAAGGATTATAAGTAAGGCAGTTAGTGACTACGTGCGTCATTAGACAATTTTTAAACGTTCCGAGTGTGTGAACGCAAGAGCACATTTTAAATTAATTAAAATTGTAATGATTTCTTATGTTTATGCGAATGTTACTCATTGAAATAAAACTAAATTAAACGGATTTTATTTTAATTTTGGTCCCGACGTTTCGAAAACTTTTCAGCCTTCCGTGGTCACGGGGTCGACAGCCCACCAGTAAAAAACCGCGATAAAATTTATTTAAATTAGTTTTATTTCAATGAGTAACATTCGCGTAAACGTAAGAAATCATTACATTACACAGACACAGCAAAATGTGGAAGGATGAGTTGAATTATCTTTATTTTGGGTTTCAGTAGCATCTATAGACGTTATTATATTGCCAGAGTTTGATATTCTTTTGGGCGGAGTTTAAACAAATTAAAGATTTCTGTAAAAGCTGTCGCCATTAAAATTTGAGCCCATCTCTAATAAACTAATTATAAGTGGAAAAAGTTTTAAAAAGTACAAAGATGCTATGTAAAAATAAAATATGGGTGCTGTGCTAAAAATAATAAAAACGTTAAATGATAATTATTTATTAATTTATAAAAAGCTCAACCTTGCAGCACTGAATAGTGACTGCAAACAACATTCATGTTTTACTTTTATATGGTTAAATTTCCAGTTAAAATATTGATTTACTTTATACATTAACCGTATTCTCTGTAGAATTTAAAATAACTTGCAATAAACATTGAAGGCAGAAAGGGACTTGACATTAGATTGTGGGGGTCATAACCCACCAAATATATCTTTTACTTGAATTTTTTAACCAATATCAGATATAGTCTCGTGAAATGTCTGTTTAGAGGAAATACGTTAACTTTGATAATTAAAAGTAGGATAAAAATGGCAAATAACAAAGAAACAACAAAATTTAAATGTTTAAACTAACCATGACAGCTTTTCGTTTAAAATACTATTACCAGGGATATTTAAAGTGCCGCCTGTAGAATATTAGCCGTAATCAACTAATTCAAAAACATTATTTTAGATTTTACTTCTCTTATACCAAAATTTTGCTTCTGTTAAAAAATTTTCACCCACTCAACCTCAAAAACAGATTCAAGTGGCATAAGTGTCAAAAACTACTTTAATAATGTCATTCACGAATAATACGTCTAAATTTACCTAATATTTAACACCCAACGCATATACACTTTATTGACAAAATCATTTTCATATCAGATTCATAACCTTTAAATAAATATTGATATATACCCTCGCGTTTCGTTTTAAATATTTCTTAAAAAAACACAAAGTGAATGAGAAAAGTCTTGTGGGTGTATAGCCGGCTGTGAAATAAATGGTCGCAGGTTCGATCCCCGTACTGGGCCAAATATTTATACTCCGTATTAGTTTCGGATGTCAGGTGTTGAGATTAAAAGTAGTTAATACACGCAACACAAGAATCTAATCATACTGTGGGATCACGAACTTGCGTGGAACTGTTCGTTGTTGTTTTATCGACCAAGATGCGGCACAAGTTTCCAGAGTCTTTGTTCCCCGATAAATATAATCTGGGTGTCTTCAAGTTGCGAGTGAATCGGTTTTTACTAGGCAAGCGTCTTTCATCTTAGGCCACATTATCGCTAACCATCAGGCGAGATAGTGGCCAAACGCAAGCCTATTATGAATTTAAAAAAAACTATCACATATTATAGATAGCTACAGGCAAGAAAACGATTTAGGTATTCGAAGTTTCGTCGGTTGATGATAAAACGAGATATTACAATGGGTATATCTTAATATTATACTTACAAGGTTATAAACGATATTCAGTTGTATTGCTACATAATGTGAAATAAACTCAATTTGTACAATAAATGTATACGATTTTCGCTCTTATTTCCATCCGCTCAAATAGTTAAAACGCGTATGTCCTGAACTTAATTGTGCATACGTCGTTTTAATTATCAAGAGCAGATATATTACACTTTAATAATAAAAAATAATATTTACCACTTGGTTTCTTCTGCATTGTCTTATCGTATTTTTAACAACTAATAAATTTTCAAAAATATATACAATTTACACATAAATTGTTAAAGATATTACTAAAAATCTAATTAATATGTATCATCCATTAATGTTTTTTTTTTATATCAGATCAACATGTTATTTATAGTGTTTGGGAGTCCAACCCACTCCCTTATTTGCCGAGTATGCCCCTGTCATTAAAATTTTGTATAATACATATAATGGATGACCATTTGCACGATTTACTAAAGAGGATTTATGAAGGCGCTTTGATTATTTTTGTTATTATATTATAATGATTCGAACTTTACCTAAACATGCGGCCTTTTCAAACACTTGGTCGTGAATTCTAATAACGAATCAGGACGAAAATATACAGGTTTATTTACGAGAATATAAAATATCCTATTTTTAAACTATATTTTACGGTAAGGCTATTTTAATTACATACACATAACATAGCGTTTTGGCGATTTTCAAAACGCCTTCAAACAAAACTCTTTAAGTTCAAAATAAAATTTCTAATTTAGCGTAAAAGAGAAAAAAGATATGTTACATTATTACATCTAACAACTATTAATAACAGTGGCTTTAATGGTGAGACACTGGCAACATATAAGAGACATTTTGAGAGACTACTTCGGGTTATTTCGTAAATTGTAAGAAACTTTGAGAACATTTTGGGAGCACTTTAAGAGAGGATGAACGACAAAGTTTATCACTTGACGGTAAAGGGTCACTACTGACAGACATTTAAAATAGTCTGTGCGGTATTTTAAGGTGCTGGTGGGTGGGTATTTCATATAATTTTGTAAGGACTTGATGGTAAACTATACACATATTGAATAGTGAACACCAAACAATAGTTTTTTATAGCATAGAGCGGCAAACGAGCAAGTGGGTCACCTGATGGTAAGTGACCTCCACCACCCATGTACGCCCACAATACTAAAGAATCATAGAAGCGTTAACCACCTTAAAGAGAAGGGATTGGGAAGGGAAGGAGGATTTGGGCTTCCGGATATCTCACTCACCGTAGGAAACGCAGCAGCAAGCCGCTACTTTACATCAGTTTTCTGTGAGACAGTGGTAAGGACGCGGTCGAGACAGCCCATTCATGCTGTAGACAAAACTGTCTACAGCATGGCTCTACCACCACTAACCTATTGGCTTGCACACTAGTGGCTTGTTACTCAGTTTATCTACTGTGTATACCTGAAGTGATTTAAATTGATTATCAAAACTCCTAATAATTACGAGACGACTCTCCGAAAACCTCTTAAGACACTACCAGTGTCTCTGCATCGCCACCGATTACTCTAATAACATCAATCATTAATTTCTGTACTAATATATTTATATCTATTCTTAACCACAATTTCAAAAGGAGTGTGTCTGTAAATTGAACTATTTTAAATAAATTGTTTGGGAAATTGACTAATTTCGAATCGATTCTAAAATAGTTACAGAACAGAAATTGCAATTTTTTAAAGAGGGGCTAAATATGTTTAATACGCGCGAAGCCGAGACGATTCGCTAGTATAGTTTTGCGTTTCATGCTTTTTGTGACTATTAACCCCTTCTCCCCGTAAAGCCTACCACCGTAACAAAAAGCTTAGAAAATTCCTATTTCGAGTTTTAGACCTAAATATAATAACGTTTTTTATGAGATAAAAAATGTTATACATGATTCTGGGATGTCATCTGCCAAGTTTTACTGAGCTTGTCCTAACTTGTAATTGAAATACCTGTATTTGTATTATTTAAGTATTAAAAAAAGTATCTAGAGCAGTGTTTCCAACCTTTTTTAGGCCATGCCCCACCTTAACATTTTTTTGTTAAATTTGTCACCGATATCTAGCATTGCATTTAAATAACCCAAAGCGAAAGGGTTAAAGTCGTGTCCAGTCGACGTAAAGTAGCGGCTTGCTGCTGCGTTTCGTACGGTGGTGAGATATCGAGGGGCCCAAATCCCCTCCCCTTCCCAATCCCTAATTATCCCTTTCCTTTAAGGTCGGCAACGCGCCCATGATTCTTGTGGTGGTGGGCGTACATGGGCGGTGGAGATCACTTACCATCAGGTGACCCACTTGCTCGATTGCTATAAAGAAAAAAAAAAGAAAACCCCTTTTTAGCTGTCCCCTGTGTATGAACTTTAACAAGAAATAATAATTAAATACTTGTCTACAAAATATATTTCAACCACAAATATTTGCTCGGGTCTGAGTGTTGTGAGACCGAATGTTTCTCGTAGTTCCTGATACCCACGACACAAGACTCGTATCTTACTGTGGGGTCAGGAATATGTGTGACTGTTCTTTATTATTTATTTATTCAATCAAATGTGTGTTAAAAAGCATGTGGCGACCCCACTGCGAATGGGATAAGAATAGACAGAATACTGTATAAACCATAATTTAAAAGTAAAATAAAACACAATGATACAGTTAAAGTCTCTATTTCTATACATTCCATCCAAATATTTACAAATACATAGACAGTATGTAACAACGCATAGTCTAACAATGTTCATATTAAATTATATATAACTAAAATATTCTAAACCAAAAATTATCCTTTCCTCTAACCAGGCCCGTATTAAGTCATGCAGGGACCCTCGAGGGGGCCATTTAAAAAAAAGAGTTCCTCAAATCATATTTTATAGTACCCTTTGGAGTGTAATTGAGCCAGTAATCTTAGACCCAAAGCTAATGCAAGTGGTAAACTACTGATTAATGGACCAGACGATGGCGAAATTTGGTTCCCATTGTGGGTGTCAAACGTCGGTTCGCCTCGGATACCAAATCATAAAGGGTAAGGTGGACCCTGGCATTAAGCCGGGATAATGCCAGAGGGAAAGAAAGTGACAGCGTCTAAATTGACAATTTCAACAGTACTTCATTGACTACTAGACAGTATTTCGTATGAAAATAAATTGAAAAGAGCCGTAATATCACCCGACTTGTTTTGCGTTTTTTCTATGTGACCTGTGAACAACATGGACACTATTTTTTTTATCCGAGCACGGCAAAGTGACTGCACTACACCTGATGATAAGCGTAGTGCAGTAAAAAAAACCAGCGACCACCAACAATGAGTTTATCGGTGGTCACCAGTCATGCCGGTCTGTATAAATGCTTCTTCCCTCGTCGGAGTTACACTCTTTGTCTTTCTCTGTCAACGCAATTTATAAACTGGGTAGAAAGAGATGATATAGCAGTGCTAAGAAGGATTATAAGTAAGGCAGTTAGTGACTACGTGCGTCATTAGACAATTTTTAAACGTTCCGAGTGTGTGAACGCAAGAGCACATTTTAAATTAATTAAAATTGTAATGATTTCTTATGTTTATGCGAATGTTACTCATTGAAATAAAACTAAATTAAACGGATTTTATTTTAATTTTGGTCCCGACGTTTCGAAAGCTTTTCAGCCTTCGTGGTTACGGGGTGGATTGCCCACCAGTAAAAAAACCGCGATCTATTTAAATTAGTTTTATTTCAATGAGTAACATTCGTGTAAACGTAAGAAATTATTACATTACGCAGACACAGCAAAACGTACAAGTAGGAGTTGAATTATCTCTATTTTGGGTTTCAGTAACATCTATAAACATTTTTGTATTGCCATAGTTTGATATTCCTTTGGGCGGAGTTTAAAAAAAATAAAGACTTCTAAAAATTTGAGCCCATCTCTAATTAACTAATCATAAGTGGATTTTTTTTTACTAAAAGTACAAAGTTGCTATGCAAAAATAAAATATGGGTGCTGTGCTAAAAATAATAAAAACGTTAAATGATAATGATTTATTAATTTATAAAAAGCTCAACCTTGCAACACTGAATAGTGCCTGCAAACAACATTCATGTTTTATGTTTATACGGTTAAATTTCCAGTCAAAATATATCAACTTATATACATTAACCGTATTCTCTGTAGAATTTAAAATAACTTGCAATAAACATTGAAGACAGAAACGGACTTGACATTAGATTGTGGGGGTCATAAACCCCCCACTTATATGTTTTACTTGATTTTTTTTACCAATATCAGATATAGTCTCGTGAAATGTCGGTTTAGAGGAAAAATGTTAACTTTGATAATTAAAAGTAGGATAAAAATGGCAAATAACAAAGAAACAACAAAATTAAAATGTTTAAACTAACCATGACAGCTTTTCGTTTAAGCTACTATTACCAGGGCTATTTAAAGTGCCGCCTTTATATAAGCCGTAATCAACTAATTTAAAAACATGATTTTAGATCTTCTCTTATTCCAAAATTTTGCTTCTGTTATAATTTAAAAATACTTTAAAATTTTCACCCACTCTACCTCAAAAACAGATTCAAGTGGCATAAGTGTCAAAAACTACTTTAATAATGTCATTCACGAATAATACGACTAAATTTACCTAATATTTAACACCCAACGCATATACATTTTATTGACAAAATCATTTTCATATCAGATTTATATCCTTTAAATAAATATTGATATATACCCTCGCGTTTCGCTTTAAAAAAAAAATTAAAACACAGTGGTGTTATTGGCGAACAGCCGGCTGTGATATAAATGGTCGCAGGTTCGATCTCCGTACTGGGCCAAATATTTATAATCCGTATTAGTTTTGGATGTCAGGTGTTGAGATTAAAAGTAGTTAACACACGCAACACAAGAAACTAATCTTACTGTGGAACTGTTCGTTGATATTTATTTTTACTTAAACATATTGTATCGACTGCCAAGATGTGGCACAAGTTGCCAGAGTTTTTGTTCCCCGATAAATATAATCTGGGTGTCTTCAAGTCGCGAGTTAATCGGTTTTTGTTAGGCAAGCGTGTTTCATCTCAGGCCACATCATCGCTCACCATCACGCGAGATTGTGGCCTATTATGAATTTAAAAAAACGATCACATGTAGATAAATAAGGCAGGAAAACGATTTAGGTGTTCGAAGTTTCGTCGGTTGAAGATAGAACGAGACATTTGAACGGGTATATCTTTATATTATACTTACAAGGTTATAATCGATATTCAGTTGTATTGCTACATAATGTGAAATAAACTCAATTTGTACAATAAATGTATACGATTTTCGCTCTTATTTCCATCCGCTCAAATAATGAAAACGCGTATGTCATACGTCGTTTTAATTATCAAGAGCAGACATATTACACTTTAATAATAAAAAATAATATTTTACCACTTGGTTTCTTCTGCATTGTCTTATATTTTTAACAACTAATAAATTTTCAAAAATATATACAATTTATACATAAATTGTTAAAGATATTACAAAAAATCTAATTAATATGTATCATCCATTAATGTTTTTTTACATCAGATCAACATGTTATTTATAGTGTTTGGGAGTCCAACCCACTCCCTATTTTGCCGAGTACGCCTCTGTCATTAATATTTTGTATAATACATATAATGGATGACCATTTGCACGATTTACTAAAGAGGATTTATGAAGGCGCTCTGATTATTTTTATTATAATGATTCGAACTTTACTTAAACATGCGACCTTCTCAAACACTTGGTCGTGAATTCTAATAGCGAATCGGAACGAAAATATACAAGTTTATTTATTGGAATATAAAATATTCTGTCCTTAAACCATCTTTAACGGTAAGGCTATTAAATCACATACACATAACATAGAGTTTTGGCGATTTTCAAAGCGCCCTCAAACAAAACTCTTTTAAGTTCAAAATAAAATTTCTAATTTAGCGTAAAAGAGAAAAAAGATATGTTACATTATTACATCTAACAACTATTAATAACAGTAGCTTTAATGGTGAGACACTGGCAACATATTAGACATATTTTGAGAGACTACTTCGGGCTATTTCATAAGTTGTGAGAAACTGCGGAAATTTTGGGAACACTTTAAGAGAGGATGAACGACAAAGTTGATCACTTGATGGTAAATGGTGACTACTGACACGCATTTAAAATAGTCTGTGCGGTATTTAAGGTGCTGGTGGATGGGTATTTCATATAATTTTGTAAGGACTGGATGGTAAACTATACACATGTTAAATAGTGAAAACCAAACAATAGTTTTTTTTTCTAGCATTGACCGGCCACCGAGCAAGTGGGGCACCTAAAATGATCTCCACCGCCCATGTACGCCCATAACACTAAAGAATCAAAGGCGCGTTGCCGACCTTAAAGGGAAGGGATAATTAAGAGATTGGGAAGGGAAGGGGGATTTGGGCTCCGGATATCTCACTCAACGTACGAAACGCAGCAGCAAGCCGTTACTTTACATCGGTTTTCTATGAGACAGTGGTAACGACCCGGTCTAGGCGGCCCATTCATGCGTAGACAAAACTGTATACAACGTGGCTCTACCACCACTAACCTACTGGCTTGCACACTAGTGGCTTGTTACTCAATGTATCTACTGGGTATACCTGAAGTAATTTAAATTGATTATCAAAACTCCTAATAGTTACGACTCTCCCAAAACCTCTTAAGACGCTACCAGTGTCTCTGCATCGCCACCGATTACTCTAATAACATCAATCATTAATTTCTGTACTAATATATTTATATCTATACTTAACCACAATTTCAAAAGGAGTGTGTCTGTAAATTGAACTATTTTAAATAAATTGTTTTGGAAATTGACTAATTTCGAGCCGATTCTAAAATAGTTACAGAACAGAAATTGCAATATTTTTAAGAGGGGCTAAATATGTTTAATACGTGCGAAACCGAGACGATTCGCTAGTATAGTTTTGCGTTTCATGCTTTATGCAACTATTAACCCCCCTTCTCCCCGTAAAGCCTACCACCGTAACAAAAAGCTTAGAAAATTCCTATTTCGAGTTTAGACCTACATATAATAACTTTTTTTATGAGATAAAAAATGTTATACATGATTCTGGGATGTCATCTGCCAAGGAGCTTGTCCTAATTTGTAATGGAAATACCTGTATTTTTATTATGAAAATATAAAAAAATGTATCTGGAGGAAATAACACATCAGGTGTTAGTTAGCCCTACAAAAACAATGGAAAACCTATTTATTCCGCTCTGTCAATGTTAAGGGAGCCTTAAGTATGGTTGATAATTTATTTATTTGTTTTATGCGTAATTTACATTCATAATAAAAATATTTTTAATAAACCCACAGAAAAACAAATGAGTTGAAGCATTATATGTGTTCGTGACAATTGTAAAATAACAAAAACCAAATGTGTTTACTGTAAGTATGACGTCACCATCATTACTAACAGGGCGTGCGAGAAAGATAGTGATATATTGCCCCTACACACCCATATACATATTCCTGCTTAATTTTACTATGATTTTAATGCTTTTTCAACAGAAGGGTTACTTTTTAATCGTATTTGTAGTCTATACAAGAATGCATAATTGCATATTTCCGGGGGGTCATGACCCCCCATATCCCTCCCTAAGTTCGTCACTGTACTAACATTTTTTAACTCAACGCGTCGAGCGAAATCGCTGTGTTTGTCAATGTTTTTCAGTTATATGTTTATTTCTTTGTCTCAATCATCCTCTTCCTTGGTCCGCGCTCTGCTCTTACCTTTAGGATGCACTTTGCATATGTGTCTTTGTAAATCTTTCAATTTGAAATATCTGGAACAAGGAATAACATTTTTTTATTAACCTACATATAGACCAAGGTCGATAATTTTTGAAACCTAAAAAAAAATAGTACGATAAAACCCATTGGAAAAGGAAGAGAACAAGGAAAAATAATTTACGGGCGATCTGAGGTCGCGAAGTGGAAGGGGGTGAGTTTTTAGGGGTAAAAAAGGTTTATCCCGATTTTCGGCAAAACTACAAACTTATGGAAAAAAGTTAAATGGCAAAGTTGTAAGTAATAAAAATTTCTACAACTTTTGTATTTACACTTTTTTCACATAACCTCAAAATTTATGTGAAAAATTCAAATAACTAAGTTTTTGGTTTGTTATTTTTATCCTAAAAAAAAAATAACAAATTTGGTCAAAACTTACCTTTTTATACCCCAAACACACTGCAATTTTTTTGATTTAAAATATTTATTTTTTGACCTTATTTACTTATGTCTCGGGGTGACGAGCGCAGTTCAGTGCCATGCAGTGCTTTGTAGTTCAAAGTTCTGTGTGGTGTTGCTTCTGTTTATGAGCGTGGCGCTTACCATCATGCGAGCGAATTGCTCGTCTCGTCATTCAATGAAAAAAAAAAGTCCGCAACGAGCCCATGATTCTTCTGTAATTGAACGTACATGATGAACGTACCATCAGGTGACCTACTTGTTCGTTTACCGACCTATGCTATATATATATATAAAAAAAAACCATATATCTCTCACCTGCTAGGACACTGTTTGCAGATAAACTTGAAGTCTTCAGGGTCGCTGTGGGCCCTTAACTGGTGTCTATCCCTTATAGACTCGGTCGCGAAGTTACGATGGCAGACCGCACATTCGTAGGGCTTGGAAGTGCTGTGTGACTGAAATATAAGTATTTAATGTTAAAATGCGCCACGTCTTATCTTAATTAAATTTTGAGTGGTAGAGCCACACTGTAGACAGTTTTGTCTGCAGCATGAATGGGCTGGCTGGACCGGGTCGTTACCACTGTCTCACAGAAAACCGCCGTAAAGTAGCGGCTTGCTGCTGCGTTTCGTACGGTGAGTGAGATATTCGGAAGCCCAAATCCCCTCCCGTTCCCAATCCCTAATTGTTCCTTTCCTTTAAGGTCGACGCACCCATGATTCTTTTGGTGGTGGGCGTACATGGGCGGTGAAGATCACTTTCCATTAGGTGACCTACTTGGTCGTTTGCCGGTCTATGCTATAAAAAATATATATATATATATATATATATAAAGCATACAAGGTGGTAGGTCTCTCGTATGCGAGAGGCCGTCTGGGTTGGTATCACCGCGCCGTCTATTTCTGCTAAGCAACAGTGGGTAAGTACTGTTGTGTTTTGGTTTGAAGGACATTGAACAGTGAAATTACTGGGCATTAAGACACTTAACATGTTATGTCTCGGGGTGACGAGCGCAGTTCAGTGCCATGCAGTGCTTTGTAATTCAAAGTTCTGTGTGGTGTTGCTTCTGTTTATGGGCAGGCATAGCTCTTACCATCATGCGAGCGCCTTGGTCGTCTCGTCGTTCAATCAAATAGTAAAAAAAATATAGGTTTTGTTTCATTCTATCACGGCCAATTCTTTGCTGGTGGTAGGATAATCATGTCCACTTGCGACATGACTTGATGGTTAGTTGGGGTGGGTATAGGGGTACATCCTTGTACATCCATTTTTTTTTACTAACCCTGTATTATATACGTCCCACTGCTGGGCACGGGCCTCCTCTACTGAATGAGAGGGATTAGCCCTTAGTCCACCACGCTGGCCTAATGCGGGTTGGCAGACTTCACATACCTTCGAAAAATCTTATCGAGTTCTCAGGTATGCAGGTTTCCTCACGATGTTTCCTTCACCGTTAAAGCAAGCGATAATTGACAATTAATATACTAATGAATTAAGTAAAATAAAATCAATAACTCAATTTTAACTTGATGTGGGTTTATAGCATTTTTATAGCGTAGCAAATTTTAATAGCATAGGCCGGCTAACGAGCAAGTGGGTCACCTGATGGTAAGTGATCTCCACCGCCCATGTACGCCCATCACCAGAAGAGTCATGGGCGCGTTGCCGACCTTAAAGGAAAGGGATAATTAGGGATTGGGAAGGGGAGGGGATTTGGGCTTCCGGTTATCTCACTCATTTGCATCCAAACATGCCCACAAGTTTCTATACCACTTTGTACGTATACATACCACTCTCATATGCCGTCTGAGACTCGAGTTACATCCGAATGTGCTGTTACATATATCACACGAGTAGGGGCGCTCGTTCCTATGCGTACGTTCATGCACCTGAAACAATTACATTTTTTTTAAAATAAATAAATACACCCAACAGTCACACACATAGTCCTGACCCCACAGTAAGATACGAGTCTTGTGTCGTGGGTATCAGGAACTACGAGAGACTATCGGTCTCACAACACCCAGACCCCGAAACAAATCAATGTGGATCACACAAACATTTGTCTTGAATTATTTCTTTCTTTTTTATTTATGGCTTGCGCAGTATTAAGCATTTAGCCAGTGTCAAGTATAATATATTCTCAAGTTATTTTTACAAGAACGATGAAACACGGGTGCGGACGATTTCAAGGTCTTGTCGGAGTTTTGGTGTTAACTCCTTTCAGTACGATTCTTAATTCACTTATTTCAATGTTTCCATACACTTTCATCACCGTCAATGTTTATTGAACAAATCCACACCACTTTTATACAACAAACACAACTCTAAACTAGTTTATGAAATAAATTAAAATAAGCGATGAACTGCACTGTCAGAATTCCCGCCAAAACTCGTCTTGAATTATTGAAGTTAAACTTCTTTAGCACTATTGTGATTAGAAAATCCGATGAAACGAAAAAGCGACAGTAAAAAGAGATAAACATATTCATAAACAGGATTTAGTCTGCGAGTGAATGAGATAGATTACAAGTATGCTATCACGTGTGTTCGCGCCTGCGTACAACGAAGCCTTCGGAAAATGTATCATAAACAACGCGATGTATCATTCAAGTGTTTTATTGTTTACTTTTTCGTATTAAAATTCGTTTGTTAATTAATTTATGTTCGTTGATTATTTAACACATCTGTGTTAATTTGACTGTTAATTTTTATTTAAATATAAACTATCTAGAGTTAAATTTCTTCTGAAGTTTCACTTCTACCGTGTGTGAATTACACACACACACACTTTTTTATAATACAGGCCGGCAAACGAACAAGTAACCACCTAATAGTAAGTGATCTCCACCGCCCATGTACGCCCACCACCAGAAGAATTATGGGTGCGTTGCCGACCTTAAAGGAAAAGGATAATTAGGGATTGGGAAGGGGTGGGGATTTGGGCTTCCGGATATCTCACTCACCGTAAGAAACGCAGCAGCAAGCCGCTACTTTACGTCGGTTTTCTGTGAGACAGTGGTAACGACCCGGTCGCGCCGGCCCATTCATGCTGTAGACAAAACTGTCTACAGCGTGGCTCTACCACTACATGGAAGTACACCTGATGGTAAGTGTAGCGCAATCCAAGAGTAGTGTCGACCAACGATAAACAATGTGTCCATCGTAGGTCGGCAAGATCATGCCGGCCTGCCAAAGGGCCAAGGGGGAGGGGAAGGAAAAAGGGATGGGAAAAGGGTTAGGATCAGGGGGCAAGCCCCCTGGGGAGAACCGGATATACACTGGCTGACCCTGGAACGCGACCCACACAAGGTGGGCCACTATGGCAGGTTTTAGCACCAGTGTACGGTGGTCGCTATCCGGTCGGATACAAGTATCCTCCCACCAGCAAAAGTGATCTTTTGGTTACTATATTTTTGTTATTCACCTGTAATGTGTAGGATTCGTAATATCCTTTCCCACAATACGAGCAGCTCAGTGTCGGGCCCCGAGACGCCCTCTCGTGGGATTTCATGTGCATCTTCAGCAGTGTCTGAGAACCGAACTTTTTCGGACATTCCGCGCATGCGTGGATTTTTTCCTGTAGACAAAATATACACAAATTAAGTTTTTTTTTTATGGCATATGCCGGCAAACAAGCAAGTGGGTCACCTGATGGTAAGTGATCTCCACCGCCCATGTACGCCCTCTACCAGAAGAATCATGGGCGCGTTGCCGACGCAGTGGTAACGACCCGGTAGAGCCAGCCCATTCATGCTGTTGACAAAATTGTCTACAGCGTGGCTCTACCACTCATATTTCTTTTTTATTCAATTGAATGACGAGACGAGCAAGCCGCTCGCGTTATGGTAAGTGCCACGCCTGCACTACGGTTATCATTAGGTGTAGTGCAGTCTCGGATAAAAAAAAAACACAAGTGTGTCGCTGCACTAGGATTTAAACCAAGGACCTTACCGGTTTCCGGACCTTAGTAATAGTAAAGATATACTTTCTTGTTAAATGAATGACGAAAACGAGTAGATCGCTCGTCTGATGGTGAGTGCCTGCCCATGAACAGAAGCAACACCACACAGAACTTTGAATAACAAAGCACTACATGGCACTGAATTGCGCTTTTCACCCCGAGACGTAGGATGTTAAGTCTCACAATGCCCAGTAATTTCACTGTCTTCGATGTCCTTCAAACCGAAACACAACAGTGCTTACACACCATTGTTTGGTAGCAAAGATAGACGGCGCGGTGGTACCAACCCAGACGGCCTCTCGCATACGAGGGATCTACCACCTTGTAAAAGTACATGGAATTATTAATATGGTCGTCATTCCGTCCGTCCTGCCTTTTGACAGTTCAATTTGGAAGAAAATTAAGAAGGACAAGATTGCGGAAAAATGCGGAGGGACGAGGATGTGTGCGGATAAATGCGGAAATAATTTATTTTCTCTGTTATTAGGCATTGAGACTTAACAACGTATAGCTCTGGCTGACGAACGCAGTCCAGTGCCATGCAGTGCTTTGTGAATCAAGGTAATGTGTGGTGTTGTGTCTGTTTATGGTCAGGCGTGGCGCTTTCCATCACACAAGCGACTTGCTCACTTTATCATTAAGTTTAATAAAAAAAAAAGACAAAAACATGTAAATCTGATATCATCGGACAAGTAAGGTCATTAGTTACACCAAACACGTGTATTTCTGTCTAACGAGTCGTTTGTATCTTAATTATGTAGGACCATTGCTAGCACTGGTGCGGAACTGAAGAAATGTAACGCGGAAACACTGGTTTTATCGCAAGGAAATGACAAGAAAACACTGGGATAGAGAAAGAGGGTGTGTGGTTTCATGCGGATGGATGCGGATAAATTGTGATTGATGCGGAAATGTGTGATTTGTTGCGGAAATATGTGAATTGGTGCGAAAATATGTGATTTGTTGCGGAAATATGTGATTTATTGCGGAAACATGTGATTTGTTGCGGAAACATGTGATTTATTGCGGAATTATGTAGATTTATGCGGAAACACGCGGAATGATTCATTACCACACGCGGATGAATACTAATCCTATAATACGAGCCAAGATGCGAACAAGGGTCGTAACACAAACTCACCAAATGCGTGTCTTTGTGTTTGTCCAAGGAGTGTTTGTATTTGAACCGTTTGGGACACTCCGCGCACTGGTACGGCACCGCGGGCACGGGACGAGGACGAGCGGGACGACGCTCGATCGCACGACTCGAATGGGTCCTGTGAATATAATTGAAATATATAATGTATATAATATACAGGGTTAATTTTAAAACACCAGCAACCTCGCAGGACCAGATAGCTGACCCCATACGGAACAACTTTTGTTCTACGAGTTTGTATATAACTCAATATATTTAAAAAAAAATGATTTTACAAGTTTTTGTTGTGTCGTATTTTTCTTCGTAGCGTTCGGCGTGCGCACGCGACTCAAAGAAGCCGCTCAGCTGGCTCGGGCGATGACCTTCAACGCTAGCCCGGTTCCCCACGCTTCGCGTGTTTGCTTACGTAATCTGCGATGCGTGTAGGTAACATTTAAGACGGAAATTAAATGAATACTTATTTTTGTATGAAAATAAAATCTAACAAATTATCAAAAGTCGTAGAACAAAAGTAGTAGCTTATAACCTTAGGTATCTACCCCTGCGAGGTTGCTGGTGTTTTAAAAATAACCCTGTATACAAACTCGTAGAACAAAAGTTGTTCCGTATGGGGTCAGCTATCTGGTCCTGCGAGGTTGCTGGTGTTTTAAAATTAACCCTGTATATTGGCAAGGTCTGAGTGGTAGAGCCACACTGTTTTGTCTACAGCATGAATGGGCTGGCTCGACCGGGTCGTCGTTACCACTGTCTCACAGAAAACCGACGTAAAGTAGCGGCTTGCTGCTGCGTTTCGTACGGTGAGTGAGATATCCGGAAGCCCAAATCCCCTACCCTTCCCAATCCCTAATTATCCCCTTCCTTTAAGGTGGGCAATGCGCCCATGATTCTTCTGGTATCGTTGGCGTACATGAGCGGTGGAGATCACTTACCATCAGGTGACCCACTTGCTCGTTTGCCGGCCTATGCTATAAAAAAAAAAGGTCTTGTCGTCCAAAATACTTCAGTGCCTGAAGACCAAAGTTATCGATCAATGTGTGTTACCAGTGATGACATACGGCACTGAGACGTGGCCTCTGAATATGGGCCGTATAAGACGGCTCACAGTCACTCAGCGAGCTATGGAGAGGGCTATGCTCGGTGTTTCTCTGCGTGATCAAATCAGAAATGAGGAGATCCGTAGAAGAACGAAAGTCACCGACATAGCCCAGTGGATTAGCAAGCTGAAGTGGCAGTGGGCAGACCACATAGCAGAACAATGCAGAACCTATAACCGATGGGGCAGAAAGGTTCTGGAATGGAGGCCACGTACTGGCAAGCGCAGCGTTGGACGTCCGCCTACAAGGTGGACAGACGACCTGATAAAGGTCGCAGGAAGTCGCTGGATGCAGGCCGCTTCCAACAGGTTGGTCTGGAAATCTTTGGGGGAGGCCTATGGTCAGCAGTGGACATGGCTGATGATGATGATATAATGTAGTCGGAAGGGCATATTTAAATCTTTATTAGCGGTGTATCGGCAACGCGCCCATGATTCTTCTGATGTTGCGTACATGAGCGGTGGAGATCGCTTACCCTCAGGTGTCCCACTTGCTCGTTTGACGATGCTTATGCTATAAAAATAAAACTTGAATACAGTAATACCCCGCACTTACGCGATAGGTGGGACCGAGCGATAACCGTGTAAGTCGAATTCGCGTAAGTCGGGGTACAACTTTACATGTAAAACATGTAACGTATGTTTAATTGGGACCAGAGTCTAAAGAAAACAATAATTTAGACGAACGAATGATGCTTGAATTCAACAATTGAGAGTCTTTCACAGCTTCCATATTTTATTCTTTACATTTTATAACCTTTCTGACTGTCGATTCCGGTAGGTCATTTTTTTGCCATATCACAAATTTTTATTTTTGCTACAAAGTCTTTGATAATATTTAGTTTACGCTCCAAAGACAGTGTTTTTCTTTTCTTGTTGGTTCAAATGACACATTTATTGTTTTTTTTGGATGACATAATTTGAGGTTATCAATAAAACGCAACGCAAACGTAAAACAATTCCACACGGAACACGTTCGAACCTGTCGTAAACAGAACACTAACAGGGCAGAGTGGGAGAGCTGATGCACACGGCCATCAAAAATAAAAACCGCGTATCTCCGAATTCGCGTAAAACGGGGAAGCGTAAGTCGGGGTATTACTGTATACTATAAAAACCCTCACCTATGCCGATGATTCTTCAAACTCGTCTTGGTCTGGAATATCTTGTCGCAGTCCTTGCACGGGAACTCGTCCGGACCGGACTTGTCCCTCTCTTTCTTCTCATTCTTCTTCATCTCCCTCTGGCGTGCCAACTCCGCTTTCTTGTTTATGCCGAACGTGTGCCATTTCACGTGTATAAGATATCTCTTCGGATGACCCAGCAGGATACTGCAGTGCGGGCATTCGTAGTAGTCGTGTTTTGAGCCTGTAATAAAAAAATAAAAAAAATGCATTTTTTGTTATGCCGGCAAACGAGCAAGTGGGTCACCTGGTGGTAAGTGTAAAAAATATTGTATATTTTATATCTATGGTACCAAAATATTGTCTATGTACAACTAGCGCCACCTGTAAGCTTAAGTGTAAATTCTCTCACTGAATTCAAATAAAAGCATTAGTACGTTACGAATCATACTCGAGTTTTATTAGGTTATGGGCCCAGCCCAAATTAGGTAATTAAAAGTCTTTTATAATAGTGCAGTTACAATGGCAGGAAATTATTCGTTGAACGTCCCGAAGCTTAAGGGAAGAGATAATTATGACGAGTGGGCATTCGCCGTCGAAAATTTTTTGATTCTCGAAGGTATCGACCTCGCGAACAGCGCTACTCTCAGTGAGCAAGATGATCGGAAGGCTAAGGCAAAGATGGTGATGACTATCGACCCATCACTCTACGTTCACATCAAGAATGAAACCACCGTGCATAACTTGTGGGCAAAGTTAAAGTCGTTATTTGACGATTCCGGATTCACGCGTCGCATCAGCCTACTCAGAACTTTGATTTCCGTTCGCCTAGACAGCTCGGAATCAATGACTGCGTACGTGACCCAGGTTGTAGATACGGCTCAAAAATTAAAAGGTACAGGTTTTGAGATTAATGACGAGTGGGTAGGTTCACTTTTATTAGCCGGATTATCCGACAAGTTCGCGCCCATGATAATGGCCATTGAGCACTCCGGCATGAAAATAAGTGCAGATGCAATAAAGACCAAGCTGTTAGATATGAGTGCAGATATCGAAAATAAAACCGAAGGAGCATTTTTTTCAAAAGGTTCATCCAAACATCAACGGAATGGCGGGAAACGCACACAAGTGCCAACGTCAAACAAAAACGTCAGCCATTCAAGTGACGGAAAACCGGTGAAAAATATTCGGTGCTACAAATGCAAGCAACTTGGACATTTCAAAAATCAGTGTCGTTCCCCAGAAATGGACAAAGATAAACAAGTAAATGCTTTTAGTGCAATGTTCCTGACGGGTGAATTCAGTGACAAAGATTGGTATGTCGACTCGGGTGCTAGTACTCATATGATTTCGCAGTCGAGCAAAAGTTTGCTGAAGAATGTTTCATATAACCTTGAGACTCGTAATATAGTGGTGGCTAACAAGAAAACCGTGCCAGTTATATGTTCCGGTGACATAGAAATTACCACAAAAGTTCGAAATAAGGAACACAAGGTAAATGTCAACAATGTTTTATGCATAAACAACCTTACCACAAACCTTCTATCTGTAAGTAAGATAATAAATAGTGGCAACAAAGTGATTTTCGAAGAAAATGTATGCTGCATTTATAATAAACAGAAGGAATGCATTGGAGAAGCTAACCTAACAAATGGTGTATATAAGTTAAACATTGTGAAGTCAGAACAACTGTTAGCAGCATCTGCAGTGACTTCTAGTTGGACATGGCACAGACGGCTCGGCCACATAAACAGTAATGACCTTAAGATTATGAGAGATGGAGCAGTTGAAGGCTTATTATTCCAAGATAAGGCAGAAATAAGCAGAGCGAATTGTACAGTGTGCTGCGAGGGAAGGCAAACCAAACTGCCCTTCCCCATTAGTTCATCACGCAGTGATAATATTCTGAATTTAGTACATGCTGACCTCTGCGGGCCTATGGAAAACAAGTCGCTCGGACAGGCTAGATATTTTCTTCTATTGGTCGATGATTTCAGTCGAATGGGCTTTGTGTATTTTCTGAAATCTAAAGATGAGACTTTCTCTTATTTCAAGCAATTTAAGAACTTGGTGGAGAACCAGAAATCAACTAAAATAAAGATTTTAAGAACAGACAATGGTGGAGAATTCTGTTCAGCACAAATGGAAAATTACTTAAAGCAGACTGGAATTATACATCAGAAGACCAACCCATACACACCCCAACAGAACGGGCTTTGTGAGAGGTATAATAGGTCAGTAGTTGAAAAAGCTAAGTGTCTCTTATTTGATGCCAAGTTTGATAAAACATTGTGGGCAGAGGCAGTTCAAACTGCAGTATATCTGAAGAATAGATCCCCAGCTGCGGGTCTTCAGCATTGCACCCCATACGAACTTTGGACTGGTAAGAAACCAGATGTCAGCCATGTACGTGTCTATGGCAGCTTAGTCATGACACATATACCTAAAGAAAGGCGGCTGAAGTGGGATAGAAAAGCAAAAAAACTATTTTTGGTTGGATACTCTGAGAACGTTAAAGGGTATAGACTGTATGATCCCAAATCAAAATCTGTTTCAGTAGCAAGAGATGTTGTGGTCATGGAACCAGAGAATGACAGAATGACAACACAGATGATATTACAGGAGAGCAGTGAAGAAAAGCAGGATTCAGTGGGGAACAAACAGTCAGACAAGTCAAGTTATGATACAGAAGATGAGCAGACAAACAACCATGATGAGACTTATATACCAGAAGACTCGAGTTCAGAATCAGAGGACAGTTTCCAGGAGTCAAGTTCATTGATGCCAGAAGATACAGAGATTGCTAATTTTCCTTCCAGTGGTATTGAAAATGCAGAAAAGCGTGTAAGAAAAAAGCCTGAGTACTATGGTATGGCTAATCTGTGTATTGATGATGAGGTGTCATGTGATGACATTTCCTTGAGTGATGCAATCAATGGTCCAGACTGTGCACACTGGCAGCAAGCAATCAAAGAAGAGTTGCAATCTTTTAGTGATAGAGAAGCATGGGAACTTGTAGATAGGCCAGTGAACAAAACAATAGTGAAGTGCAAGTGGGTATTTAAAATTAAATATAACAGTGAAAACAAAGTGAGATATAGAGCGAGACTTGTGGCAAAAGGTTTCACACAAAAGAAAGGTATGGACTACAAAGAAACCTTCTCACCAGTGCTCAGGTATTCTACTTTGAGACTTTTACTAGCTTTAAGTGTAGATAAGAATTTAGAATGTTTACACCTTGATGTACCTACTGCGTTTTTAAATGGTTCTTTAAATGAATGTATTTACATGGAAATACCAGCCTGTTCAAATATGCCTAACTGTGAAAATAAAGTACTAAAACTTAAAAGAGCTATATATGGATTAAAACAGTCGGCCAGAGCTTGGTACCAGAGAGTTGAAGTTTGTTTGTTAGAACTAGGATACACCAAGTCTCAGTATGAACCTTGTTTGTTTATGATTTGTAATAAAAATGACAGAATATATATAGCGTTGTTTGTAGACGATTTTTTTGTATTTTATAACAGTAAAGAAATATGTGATAAATTAATATGTGAATTGAAGGCAAACTTTAACATAAAAAATTTAGGCCAGATGAAACATTGTTTAGGTTTAAATGTAACTGTAAAAGAAAACTCTATTACTATAGATCAGAAGGATTTTGTAGATATTATTTTAAAAAGATTTAATATGGTTAAATGTAAGAGTTCAGATACTCCAATGGAGAAGAATTTGAAATTAGATAAAGCTAAGTCTATTTGTCAGAAATATCCATATCAGCAGTTATTAGGTGCACTGATGTATTTATGTGTTTTAACAAGACCTGATATAGCCTATGCAGTGAGTTTCCTAAGTCAATATAATAACTGTTATGATGAGACTCACTGGAAACATTTAAAAAGAGTTTTGAAATATTTAAGTAAAACTAAAGACTATGGGTTGAAATATGTAAAGGGGGATAGTTCCTTGACTGGCTTTGTGGATGCTGACTGGGCATCTTGTTCAATAGACAGGAAATCTTATACAGGGTATATTTTCAAATTGTCTGGAAGTGCAATATCATATGAATGTAGGAAACAAAAGACTGTTGCGTTGTCTAGCACCGAGGCAGAGTATATGGCACTCTCCGAGGCATGTAAAGAAGCCGTATATTTAAGAAATTTAATTTTTGAAATAAATGGAGGCCAAATTAATAATTTACCTGTTGATTTGTTAAGTGATAACCAGAGTTCACATAAATTGGCATGTAATCCTATATTTCATAGACGAACAAAACATATAGATGTTCGGCATCATTTTATCAGAGAATGTATTGTTAAAGAGTTGGTCAATATATCTTATTTACCTACAGCTGAGATGCCAGCTGACATACTTACTAAGAGTCTCTGTAGTGTCAAACATTATAAATTTATTGAGATGTTAGGGTTGTCAAAAATAGTTTAATTTGATTTTCTGTTATTGCTATGTGTAAGCTATGTGTGGACATTATTTTGTTAAGTGGTGGTGTAAAAAATATTGTATATTTTATATCTATGGTACCAAAATATTGTCTATGTACAACTAGCGCCACCTGTAAGCTTAAGTGTAAATTCTCTCACTGAATTCAAATAAAAGCATTAGTACGTTACGAATCATACTCGAGTTTTATTAGTAAGTGATCTCCATCGCCCATGTACGCCCACCACCAGAACAATCATGCGCGCGTTGCCTACCGTAAAGGAAAGGGATAATTAGGGATTGGGAAGGGGAGGGGATTTGGGCATCCGGATATCTCACTCACCGTACGAAACGCAGCAGCAAGCCGCTACTTTACGTCGGTACTGTCTGTGAGACAGTGGTAACGACCCGACCGAGCCAGCCCATTCATGCTGTAGACAAAACTGTCTACAGCGTGGCTCTACCACTCAAAAATGTATAGGAATAGAATATTGCATATGTATAGGATCACAAAAAACCGACGTAAAGAAGCGGCTTGCTGCAGCGTTTCGTACGGTGAGTGAGATATCCAGAGGCCCAAATCCCCTCCCCGTCCTAATCCCTAATTATCCCTTTCCTTAAAGGTCGACAACGCGCCCATGATTCTTGTTTTTTTTTGCTGTTTAGCGTTGTGCTGTTAGCCTGACGCGAGTCGGCTTTCTACAGCTTCACCGGACTTTCGGGTGAGCGCTTTAGGCGCTCTCAACCCTTACATTTAAGCGACCTCGCTGAGGGCACCCCCTATGGGGTACGAACCTCGGCTCAGGGCGGTCACTGGGGGAGGGCAGAGACAGCTGCGATTATTGGTTTAGGATGATTCTTGTAGTATTGTGGGCGTATATGGGCGGTGCAAGTACAGTGCCACTTACCATCAGGTGACCCACTTGCTCGTTTGCCGGCCTATACTATAAAAAAAAAGCCTTGGTAACGATTTTGATAGACCAGCAAGCGGCTCGGCTTTTTATTACTGGGTGTTGTGAGACCGAAAGTCTCTCGTAGTTCCTGATACCCACGACACAAGACTCGTATCTTACTTGAGCTACAAAGTTCCAATTATAGAGGTAAACATCGAAAAAATATCTAAGAAATCAAGTCACAGTTACAAAGGTTTGAAAATTCCCAGTAACAGAGGTATTTCAATGCAACAGTGTCGGGACCTCATTGTAATTATTTGATTTGACTGAATGACGATGCGAGCAAGTCGCTCGTCTGATAGTAAGCGCCACGCCTGCCCATAAACAGAAGTATCACACGGGACTTTGAATTACAAAGCACTGCATGGCACTGAACTGCGCTCGTCACCCCGAGACATATGATGTCTCATAATGCCAAGTAATTTCATTGGCTTCAACGTCCTTCGAATCGAAACACAACAGTGCTTACACACTGTTGCTTGGCCGCAGAAATAGACGGTGCGGTGGTACCAACCCAGACGGCCCCTCGCATACGAGGGACCTACCACCCTTGTATAATTAAATACATCCGTGATCTAACAAAAAGTTTATTACACAGGACAGAACCCACACCCTCCGTGGGTGGCGCTAAACACACACGCACAAACAAACAAGAACGGAGAGCAAACATTTGTTACTAAACAAACATTGCCGGGGATCGATCCTGCGACCCGGCGAGGCATTGCTTATCTTAACAATATTTATGTTTACAACTTACGATTATTATACTTGTTTTTATGAAAATTTTCATTAAAATATCGATGAAAATAATTTAGCGAAAATAATCACAATGTATATGTTACAGTTAAAACCCGTTGTTAGTTATAACGCGTTTTCCCTAGTTAGAACTAGTTTTCACCAAATGCCTTTGTTGAAACTAGAATTAACGAATGTTCAAAATTGAATATCAGTTAAAACTAGTTCTTACTAGACAACACGCGTTTTTCCGAAGTGAATAATAAATTAATAAATTAATTAATACACCCAACAGTCACACACATAGTTCTGACCCCACAGTAAGATACGCATCTTGTGGCGTGGGTATCAGGAACTACGAGAGACTTTCGGTCTCACAACACCCAGACCCCGAAACAAATATTTGTGGATCACACAAACATTTGTATCGGTGCGGGAATCGAACCCGCGGCCTCTCGCTTCACAGCCGGCTACTCGCCCGCTGCGCCACGGAGGCTGTCAATCAGTTAAAAGTGTTCCGACCGAAGTCAAAGTTCATCGTACCTTCTGATTGGTCGGGAAACGACACCCTAAACGCGACAAAGTTGCGCCAAATTCGGGAATTAAGCGTCAAATCGTATTCTTGACGCCAATGTCGAATGGCATTCTTGAAGCCAATGTCAAATGGCATTCTTGAAGCCAATGTCAAATGGCATTCTTGAAGCCAATGTCAAATGGCATTCTTGAAGGCAATATCAAATGGCATTCTTGAAGGCAATGTCAAATGGCATTCTTGAAGGCAACGTCAAATGGCATTCTTGAAGCCAATGTCAAATGGCATTCTTGAAGCCAATGTCAAATGGCATTCTTGAAGGCAATGTCAAATGTTCATATCATGCACGTAACGCACCTTAATGCGTCTTTAAAATTTGATATTGGCATAAAAAACCACTACTCAATGACAATTTCACGGTTTCAACGGAACACGTTCGCGTTAAAAATAATGAGTGCTTTAATATACCACACAGTAGATAGATAGTAGATTAGATACACCATAGATTTACAAGGTGGTAGGTCCCTCGTATGCGAGAGGCCGTCTGGGTTGGTACCACCGTGCCGTCTATTTCTGACGACAATCATCAGTGTGTAAGCATTGTTGTGTTTCGATTTGAAGGACATTGAGGCCAGTGAAATTACTGGGCATTATGAGACTTAACATCTTATTTCTCGGAGTGACGAGGGCGGTTAATTGCTTATGGGCAGGCGTGACGATTACCATCAGGCGAGCGCCTAGCTCGTCTCACTATTCAATTAAATAAAAAATAAAAATAGAAGCAGGTGCTTTAAGAGTCCACACAATAATCGATTACTTGCTTGACGGTTTTTTTGCATAGAACTGCAAACGAGCAAATGAGTCATCTGATGGTAAGTGATCTCCACCGCCCATGTACACTCACAAATTTAAAAGAATCAAGGGCGCGTTGGGATCAAACACAAGACCTCAGCACAGCAGCACCTTATATTCAATACAACTGCGCCACCGATGCAGCCTTAATAACAGATAACTGAAATGAATTACCATTTTTCAACGCCTCCACAGCTTCAGTGACACCTGTCTCCGCATCAGCAATTATCACACCGGCGGCATCTTCCCTCGTCACAGCGTTCTGGTCTCTTACAAACGGATTGGAGTACTCCGTCAACGTCCAACTTGAATGTTCTTCTTTCACTTCCACTGTTGTGTCGAACTCTTCGTCAGAAGACGCTTCGTCAGACATGTCCTCCTTTACTTCGGAGTCCTTCGACATGTTACTGTTGGATTCTTGATTATCCTCTTTGTATTCCGAGTCCTGTGACTGGAACGTATCTTGGCTGGAGTCCCTAGACTCTTTATCGTAAAAACTCTTCAATTTACTCTCCGTCATATCGACTACTTCGTTCAAATCATCCTGTTTCTGTTCAGGAGTGGGGATCGGTGAACGTTTGTCACCTTTGAACTGTTCGCTGGTGTCTGTTTGCTCTTTCTGTTTAGTCGTTGTGTTCAGTAAGATGTTTTCTATCAGTTTCACGGTGTTTTCAAGACTCCTACGCCGTGTGTTGTCTAATTGTGACTTATCGTTGGTTTTAACACTCAAATTCTGTTCAGTTTTTGAATTGACGCTGAAATGACTGTTATCGTAGTTCATGCTGTGTCTAAAGTATTCTTTAGAGTGAATCTGAGGTACATTTAAAGGCAAACCATTGTGACAGCTCTCATTACCTAAGCCGTGAGATTTTTTGTCGTAATTCTGGTGGAAATTCAACATATTCGTGTTGTGTTCGTGTTGTAAGTTCAAATTCATGGATAACATACCACTGTGCCACGGCGAGGTTTCCATTATAGGTGAATTCTGGATCGAGAAATTAGAATGGACTCCAGGGTTGTGGAAATTGGGGAACTGGTTGATTTGCGAGCTCATGTTCAGTGTGGGCGATCCATAGTGCGGGTAGCTCGGGTGGGCGTAGTGTTCGGGGGCCGCGTGAGGCGCATCTTGCGATATTTTACCCAAATTATTCACTAGATTCAGGCCATTCAGTTGTGACATGTTTAACGGCGCGCCCATGTTGACGGGCGTGTCTGGCGGCCCGTACGGACCGCTGTTGTGCAACATTATCGCATTAAATCACTATTATTTTTGTAAAACACATTCCCTTTTTACATATTTACATAGAAAACTCAAAGTAAACAATGGTGATGAGAGCCATTTTGATTTTTGACATTTCGTTGTTTCTGGACAAGTGTAGTGTGTTAAGAAATTAACCGGTGTTGAATCGCAATTTTATATTCTGTATAGAAAAAATTAGTTATAAAATTTTTATTATCCCGATTTCGTAATGGAATTTTTAAACGTATACTGGATAAATAAATTTATGAATATCATTATATACCTTTTTAATAAAATTACGCCTTTCAACTATAAGTGCAGGCTGAGACAACGGATAATATTAATTATACTGAACGACCGAAGTATCAGTTTCGATCAATGACCAAAGAATCAAAAGGACTTACGGTGTTTACGTATACACAAATCGAAATTATACAATATCGAAATCTATAATATTTGTTTAACACAAACGTTACACAAATATGATACATTTCGATATTGTATAAATTAACATAGTGCTATCTTTCAAGCTATTTTCTAATTATTTACCTAAAAAAGGTCAAATATTTTTGAAGTAAAACTTCTTTAGAATCGTTGTGATTTCAAACTCAATGAAACGAAAATGCGTCACGACAAAGAGACAAATATATTCATAAAATGGATTTAGCCTGCGACAGAATGGGATAGATTACAAGTGGTGTGATTAAATGGTGGAAAAACGATTTGAACGCATTCGAAATCCTCTTCAAATTCCATAGTTCGCCAAGTCCATAATTTTTTCTTACCTCATGAATTTATAGTCATAGGACATAGATTTACCGTAATTAATTGGTAATCAGAGACAATAAATATATATTTTATTATGATTCATGCAAACATTATCCGTCCTTTTCCCACACTATTTAGATTTCGACGTCCGCTGGTACGGTTGTGTTATTGATACTCTCGAAATATGTATTTTTAAATGAAATGTAAGTGTTCTTGTGAAAATATTTAAAGAAAAATCCATGGCAATGGCTCTAAGTGCGGTTGCCGAAGAATATTTTCGTTCAATGAATCCGCTCGCTTCAAAAATCCACGACGATATTGTGGAAGCTAAAAATTCATATGAATCTATTTGGGAAACGCTTACGGAAAAGGAAAAAGTGAGTAAATATTTCGTAATTAATGTTTTCACGTATTAATCGATAATGCGCTCTTATGTAAACTAACATCAATTAAAATTCCACATGCATGATCGTAATGATCATTGACTCGTAATTTAAACAATTTAAAAAGTTACGTTATTAATCAGACTTAATTTCATCGATAAACTCTCTAATACTTGTTGCAGCTTTTTTGCTTATTTATACATTGCCTATTTTAATGTATTGGTATGGCATTACCCCGGATTTGTCGCCGTACTGACTATGATACAATCTCCTGGTTATGAACCATAAATGACCAAAAACCAATTTCCATTTTTAAATTTCCAGCATAGTTAGTATCATAAAACAAAACCTAGAATTTAAGTCTGTTTTGCTATTTCAGCTATTTGATGTTGATCTTTGTCCATTGTTTAAAATACTCAATTTGTTTGTCTTTAATGTTCATTGTCTTATTAAAGATAAACTAATTTCTGCCAGCTTTGTGCCTACTTAAATAAAGTTAGAAGTTTAATGTGGAAATTTTACAGACTAGGTTCGGCTTAGAGTTAGCTGAGAAATAATATCACAGTGACAATATCACAGTGATCAGCAAATTGAGAATATCAGAGAAACTTTTCTGAGAACAACATTCCAAAATAATGCTTTTCTTTTGTGGTCCACCACTGTGTCACAGCTGCTAGTCACAGCTCCTAGATACTCAACAAACAATATCGCCTCCACCTTCATCATACGGACTGCAACAATGTGTACTAAGTCACCGGAGTCTGTGTTCGCTGATAAATATAATCTGAGTGTTTTCAAGTTGTGAGTGAATTGTTTGCTAGGTGAGCATGCTTCATCTAAGGCCACTTCATCGCTCACCATCAGGCGAGGTAGTGACCAAACACAAGTCTATAACAAATAAAAAAAGTGTGCATGTGCAATTCACACATGGCATAAGTGAAACTTCAAAATTAATTATTAATTGGAGATAATTCATATAAATAAAAAATGTTGGTCAAATTAACATGAAAGTGCTAAATATTTAACATAGAATAATAAACCAATTAATTTTAATATGCAAAAAAAAACAAAATGTGTGAATGATACACCACATTTATGACACATTTACCGAAGGCTTCGTTGTACGCAGACGCAAAGACAAATTATTACATATTTCTGATTTATCTCATTCTCTCAGGCTTTCAGGCAGGCTAAATCATATGATAAATGAATATGTTTATAGATAAATTAATATGTTTGTCTCTTTTTGTTTCATCGAATTTTCAAATCACAATGGCGCTAAAGAAGTTAACTTAAAAAAATGTATGAAGGAGCAAACCTTGTTACAAAGACATTAATTCCTATTCTCCAAGTGCTCCAACACCAATAGCAATTGTTATTACTAACATCAGAAGAACATGTAAGATTGGTCAATATGAACATGAATAGAAAACATGTGGTGACAAATCACGAATATTTTTACATTGTTTTTATGTAACTGGAAAATCAGTCAGTGCGATAGAAAAATAACGAATTTTTTAAATTTTAGTTTAGTTACATTATTTCATTATGTATGTTTTTTTATTTAATTTCTCAAGGAACTGGCTCAAGTTAAAAGATCATGCTGCCAAGTCATAAGTTCGTTCTTGATTATTCTACTATGGTTCAGGCGTTTTTCTTTCTTCTTGTGGTGACACGGGGGAGCGAAGCGGCGCACTGGTTCCCTCGGCTCTGAGGGCCTCAGTGATATTGGGGATTCAAGGTTGCAGGAGTACAAAATTATTTACAATTTATAGGACTCTCGTCCTGCACATTTAGTATAGGCCGGTAAACGAGCAAGTGGGTCACATGATGCTAAGTGATCACCACCGCCCATGTACGCCCACAATACCAGAAGGATCATGGAGGCGTTGCCGACCTCAAAGGAAAGGGATAATTAGGGATTGGGAAGGGGAGGGGAATTTGGCCATCCGGGTATCTCACTCACCGTACGAAACGCAGCAACAAGCCGCTACTTTACGTCGGTTTTCTGTGAGACGGTAACGGCCCAGTCGAGCCGGGCCATTTACACTGTAGACAAAACTGTCTACTGTAGTAGGTAACTTAATAATAAGTATTTGGATATTATCCTAATGAAGGTACTTGATAATAAACCAGTGTTCAACTAGCTCGCATCGTTTCATTACATGGTGGCAGCGGTGGCTAATAATATTCTTTAATATAGTGCATATTGAAGCGTAAAAGTGCTATAATTATTGAGTTGGTGAAGTGATTTAAGCCATCTGTTATTATTATGGAGCATGCACGTCCACCATCCGAATTACAAATAGAAGGCAGTCCGGCCGTGCGGGCGGACGCGTGGCGAAAATGGTGGAAGCAATTCGAGGTGTTCTTAAAGGCTTCCGGAGTTAATAAGGAACCTACCGATGTTCAGGCGAGCTTGCTAGTGAACCTCATAGGAGCCGAGGGTTATGAAGTTTTTTCCACATTTACATATACGAAGGACGAAAATGCAGATGACATTGAATGTCTCAGAAAAAAATATGACGAGTATTTTGGCACGAAAATGAATATAACCATGCTACGATTTAAGTTTTTTAGTAGAAATCAGCATGAGGGTGAAACAATAGGTCAATACGTGACGGCTTTAAAGTTACTCAGTAAGGATTGCGAGTTCGAGCATCTAGTGGATTCTTTAATACGGGATCGTATTGTCTGTGGCGTGTCTAACGGCATAGTTCGAGATCGATTGCTACGTTGTGGAGATTTAACGTTTGCAAAAGCCGTACAGATATGTGAAGCAGACGAGATCTCCAGAGAGGAACGGCAACAAATTGAAGTGGCAGGCGGATCACAACAGGTGGATGCGGTCGTGGGACGCGACCGTGGGCGCCGGGGATTCGACCGCGGCGCTGTCGGAGCGCGAGCCCCTCGGCGCGGCGGCATCGGCGGCGGCCGGTGGAGCGGGCGCGGCGGCGGTGCGCGCGACCCGTGCAAACGTTGCGGCAGAGTGTATTGTGATAACGGGCCACGGTGCCCGGCGGTGAATATGACTTGTTTTGTGTGTAACGGCCGAGGTCATTTTGCGCGAGTATGTTCTAATAAAATCTCAGGTAAACAAGTGTATAATGTTAATGTGGAATTCGATAACCGGGACGACAGTGATCAAAGTGAAAATATTATGTATGTAAACATGATAAAGTCGACGGTATTAGAAAATGATGAGTGGTTGGAATATATAGACATTAAGGGTGAGCGTATTAAGTTTAAATTAGATAGTGGAGCAAATCTAAATGTGATAAATAAGTTTGATTTTGAAAGGCTGAAGGTCGAACTTGTACCATACAATAAAACAGTTTTATCGTATACCGGCCACAGATTACCCGTCGTGGGCCAATGTACATTACGTATAAAACGTAATAATGAGACATATGAAGTTAGGTTTGTTGTGGTAGATCTGATGGTCAAAAATATATTGGGCCTTAAAGAAAGCGTAAGATTAGGCTTTATAAAACGAATAGATGCTATAGATTTCGATACATATGGGGATCTATTCCAAGGTTTGGGTGAGTTACCGGGATTGCATAAAATTATTATAGACAAGTCTGTACAACCCGTGATCTGTCCTACCCGCCGTGTACCGTTAGGGTTACGTGATAAATTATTTAGTGAATTAAAAAGAATGGAACGTTTGGGTGTCGTGCGTAAAGTCAATCATCCTACCGAATGGGTTAATGGTATAGTGATAGCGGCGAAGAAGAATGGCGATATTCGTGTATGTCTGGATCCGCGGGCGCTGAACCGCGCGGTCAAGCGCGCGCACTTTCCGCTACCAACGGTGAGCGAGCTGGCGGCGCGGCTGCGCGGGGCACGCTTTTTCAGTGTACTCGATGCGCGGAGCGGATTTTGGATGTTACGGTTAGACGAGAGTAGTGCCGATCTTTGCACATTCAATACGCCATTCGGAAGATATCAATTTCTTCGTTTGCCCTACGGTATAAATTGCGCACCGGAAATATTTCATGCCAAAATAAGACAGCTATTAGAGGACTTAGACGGGACAGACTCTTTTATTGACGATATAGTGGTATGGGGCTCTAGCCGTGACGAACATGACGTTCGTTTGCAGCGTTTATTACAGCGGGCGAGAAATATCGGCATTAAATTTAATAAAGAGAAGTGCAAATTTGGATTAACACAAATAGTGTATTTAGGGCATATATTTGACGAGCGAGGGATGAGACCAGATGAAGCAAAAATAAAGGCTATTGTTGAACTACCGAACCCAGATAGTAGAAAATCGTTAGAACGTTTTTTGGGCATGGTCAATTATTTGTCAAAGTTTATACCAAATTATTCGCAGTCTGTTAATGTTCTTAGAAATCTTTTAAAAAAGAATTCGGAATGGCTCTGGGATCATCAACACACAAAGGCCGTAGAATTATTGAAACAAAAAATAACGAATGCGCCCGTATTAGCATTATACTCGTGTGAATTACCGGTTTTGTTATCAGTTGATGCTAGCTCAGTGGCGTTAGGCGCGGTGTTACTGCAGAAAGGTCGTCCGGTCGAATTTGCTTCGTTGACGCTCAATGATACACAGTGCCGATACGCACAAATAGAAAAGGAGATGTTGGCCATAGTATTTGCATGTGAACGGTTTCACCAATATATATTTAGTAGGTCAGACGTTAAGGTACAGACGGATCATAAACCGCTCGAATCTATTTTTAAGAAATCTTTAGCCGATGTACCAGCTAGACTACAGAGGATGATGTTACGAGTACAAGCTTATAATATAGAGGTTATATATACACCAGGTAAATATATGTACATTGCGGATACATTGTCGAGAGGTGCGTTGCCAGAGTTGATGCACGAGAAAATGAATGAAGAGGTTGAAGCGCAAACCTGTTTTATGTTGGAGAATGTCCAGTTCAGTAGTGAAAAGTTAAGGTTAGTAGAAAAACATACGGCTAATGACGAATTAGCTCAAATACTTATAAAATATATAACAGAAGGGTGGCCTAGACGTCAATATGAAATAGATACCAAAATTCGTATTTTTTGGCAATTTAGGGATTCTCTGCAGTATATTTACGGAGTGATTTAGTAGAGTGGGAGTTGGTGTATATACCAATATCTTTACGTGGGGAAATGTTAGAGCGCATCCATGAAGGGCATCTTGGTGTTGATAAGTGCAGGAGGCGTGCGCGCGAGATTATGTTTTGGCCGGGTATGTCGCAAGATATTGATTTGAAAGTCCGTGAGTGTAAGGCCTGTGCGTTGCTCGCCTCATCGCCGCCCCGTCAACCTTTACAACCCCACAGTATTCCGAATATACCGTGGTACAAATTAGGATCAGACATTTTTGAATATAACAAAAAATATTATTTAATCTTAGTGGACTATTTTTCAAGCTATGTTGAGGTTACTGAATTAAATTCTATCGGCAGTAGGTCAGTTATAACAGCCATGAAAGAGCAATTTTCTCGACATGGTATACCCGATGAACTTGTTACGGATAATGGGCCTGCTTATAGTTCTAGGGAGTTCAGAGTTTTTCTCCGAGAGTGGGAAATTAAGCATATTACATCTTCACCAATGTATCCCCAATCGAACGGGAAAAGTGAAAGAACTATAAGAACAGTTAAAAATTTGTTAAAAAAATGCTTATTATCAGGACAAGATTATTACTTGAGTTTATTAAATTTTCGTACAACACCTAGAGATAATATGGATTCACCAGCTCAAATATTAATGGGTAGACGTCTTAACACGCGGTTACCAATGAGTGGTTCATTATTACTTCAACAAGGAATTAATACTAAAAAAAATTATGAGGCAGTAGTAGAGCAACAGAAAAAACAAAAACGCTATTACGATCAAAAGTCAAAGGACCTCCCACCATTACACTGCAATGATAAAGTAGTGGTGAGTGATGGCGCGAAACGTAAATTTATGACAGTTGTGAAGCCATCATCTGAACCCAGGTCTTACATTCTGCAGGATGCAGTAGGTCGTAAGTACCGACGGAATAGACGGCACATTATACGTAGACAGACACAGGCGGATGGTACGGATAGTTATAAGGATCCGGTTGGTACTAGTCTCGCATATCCCTCTAATATAGTGGAGTGTAAACGTGAAGGTCAAGGGCAGTCAGCATGTCCTTCAGAAACTGGTACCACACTACCAATAGGTGTTATGACAAGAAGCAAAAGCAAACAATTAATTAACGCGCCAGTATCTGGAACTTGAGATTGCATTTAAACATTTAACAATCGTTCATGTATAATATGATAGAATTAGCGTTATCAATAAACTAAAATACTGAGTAAAATGATAGTCTTAGGCAAGTAACGTAGTCACATAATAATAATATGTGGTTTGTATTATGTAGGATAAATAATGATTAGTGTAAATTGTTAAATCTGTTTAAGTCATATACAGTTTAAAGCTTGTGTTAACTTTTATGAAAACTTTATATCGTCATGTTATTTATAAGGAGAAAGATGTAGTAGGTAACTTAATAATAAGTATTTGGATATTATCCTAATGAAGGTACTTGATAATAAACCAGTGTTCAACTAGCTCGCATCGTTTCATTACATCTACAACGTGGCTCTACCATTCGAATATACATTACTTTCATAAGACTTCATGTATTGAAGATCTGAAACAAATAATTTCTCAATTCCAGGTCGAAATAATCAACGAATCGCTCATAAAACCCGACATATCACTGAAATACGCTCTCATAGACACACTAGACTTCGACATAAACAACCCACCGGTATGTCAGGATGACCTTATGTCATTCTTCGGCCGAGACCACGGTCAGAAACTCATACAGGACGAGCATACCTCATACAGGGATGAACATTCCGCCCCGTTTTTATATCAGACGAAAAGCCAGCTCAACCTTTGCGCGTTGAGCGACTGTAGGGCTCCTAAAGAAGAGAAACCCACATCCCCACCACCGGTGTTGTCTGAACTCGCGCTATCCCACTCCAAAGTGGTGTCAGAGCTCAAAAACGCTTTGAAGAGTCACGATGTGCTCCGCAATTATAATGAAGAGAGGCAGGTCACGTCTCCTGGATTCATCAGCAAGCTGATAGGTAACTTCAAGGCGAAGGATGACGAACGGGAGTGTCTCGTTTCAAGCCATCAAACGCAGATAGTCGCCTCGTCGGAGAATTTCTTTCGGACAAATTTCAAGAGTCCTCCGAATGATAAAAAGGATTATAGGAGTAGCGTTGTGAAGTCTAGTAGTGGTAAGTTAAAAAAAAACACATTAATCCGTCTCAAAACATACAAATTAAGCAGCGGTAGCTCAGCGGGGAGTGTTATGGACTATCTAGACGAAAGTCGCCGGTTCAAAAGCAGCCCCAAGAGCGTACACCTCTGACTTTTCTAAGTTACGTGTATATTAATTATTATTGTTAAATTATCGCTTGCTTTAACGGTGAAGGAAACGTAGGGAGGAAACCTGCATACCTGAGAACTCGATAAGATTTTTCGAAGGTATGTGAAGTCCGCCAACCCGCATTAGGCCAGCGTGGTGGACTAAGGCCTAATCCCTCTCATTCAGTAGAGGAGGCCCGAGCTCAGCAGTGGGATATGTATTATACAGGGCTAGTAAAAAAAAAAAATCCGATTAGGTCTGCATTTTTTGAAGCGATAACTTCTTATGGGAGGGTAAACCGCTTCGTAACGTAACGCGTTACGGCGCCACTCTGTCTGGCTTCCCTTTCTCTCACGCTTACGGCAGCAGTAGGCAGGCTCCTCCGCTCTCACTTTAACCCACATTAGTTTAAGTTATCACTTCGGTCGAGCGTCCCGAGAGGCACACGTTTTTTTATTTGATTGAATGACGAGACGAGCAAGGCGATCGCGTGATGGTAAGCGCCACGCCTGACCATAAACAGAAGCAACACCACACAGAACTTTGAATTACAAAGCACTGGATAGAACTGAACTGCGCTCGTCACTCCGAGACATAACATGTTAAGTCTCATAATGCCCAGTAATTTCACTGGCTTCGATGTCGTTCAAACCGAAACACAACAGTGCATACACACTGTTGCTTGACGTCAGAAATAGACGGCGCGGTGGTACCAACCCAGACGGCTTCTCGCATACGAGGGACCTACCACCTTGTAAAATTATCTGCTAATGTTATTGAAAAACACCACGCAACCTCAGGGTTTTGCAGAAAGGCGACGTAACCTTGCCAGTGGCAATGAATCGTGACCTCCCAGGTTCGATTACGAGTCGATGTTTTGTATATTTAGCCTCAGTAGCGCAGTTGTATTGCGTGTGAAAAGAAAAAAGAAAGAAAGATAGAAAAATTTATTATTGGACTAGACAATATTAATCAATGATTATTATTATTAATTATTTATTATTAATAATTATTGTGTGCGGTACGTCCGCTGTCCTGAAGTCTCTGGTTCGATCCCCGGGTAGGTTTTTTCTTTTTATAGCACAGACCGGTAAATGAGCAAGTGGGTCACCTGATGTAAGTGATCTCCACCGCCCATGTACGCCCACAGTACTGGAAGAATCATGGGCGCGTTACAGACCTTAAAGGGAAGGAATAATTAAGGGATTGGGAAGGGGAGCGGGATTTGGGTCTCCGGATATCACACTCACCGTACCAAACGCAGCAGCAAGCCGCTGCTTTACGTCAGTTTTCTGTGAGACAGTGGTCAGAGACCAGTAGACCAGTGTTTCCCAACCTTTTTTAGGCCATGCCCCACCTTAACATATTTTTGTTAAATTTGTCACCGATATCTAGCATTGCATTTAAATAACCCAAAGCGAAAGGGTTAAAGTCGTGTCGAGTCCATTTTTAAATTGCCCCCTTTAACTATCAAATTGCCCCCTATGGGGCGAAGGCCCCACGTTGGGAAACACTGCTTTATATTAAATCCATTGTTCACAACTCTATCGGGTTAGGTGTCTAGTCTAGGCGTTTGTTTGACATTCCACGTATGTACATAGATTTTGGATGACTCTTAGCATTAACTGTAAACATTAGGTCATAGTTTTGATTCATGTTAGCACGTCATTAGTGTTGAACGTAGGGATTTCGCGATATTTTTTTTATCCGAGCACTGCAAAGTGACTGCACTACACCTGATGGTAAGCGTAGTGCAATCCAAAAAATCAGCGATCACCAACAAACAATAAGTTTATCGGTGGTCACCAGAGTCATGCCGGCCTGTATAAATGCTTCTTCCCTCTTGGGAGAAGAAAAAAGCAAATCGAATGGCCTGCGACAGGACAAGCGGATGACCGATGCAGGCACAGTGATACAAGGATGTACCCCTATACCCGCCCAAATCAACCATCGAGAACCGGATATACACTGGCTGATCCTGGAATGCGATACACACAAGGTGTGTGTGTCATTAAGGCAGATTTTAACAACATGTGTGCGGTGGTCGCTATCAGGGCGGATATGAATAGATACCAGCAAGATATAATAAAAATACAAAGATTTGTGGATCACACGAACATTTGTCTCGATGCGGGAATCGAACCCACGGCCGCTCGTTTCGTTTTCGTCAGCCGGCTTTTCGCACACCGCGCCTCGGAGGCTGTCAATTTATGATTTTTTTACATACTTTACCATTTTTGTTTCTAGATCTCTCTGAAGAAAACCGTGGTCTTCTGTCCTCGAGCCAGGCCTCGTCAGGCACCGACTTCCAATCCACGGAAACGTTGACCGAATCCACATCCGCCGTGCCCAAAACTGGCTATGACTTTTTAGACAATTGGTAATTTAATATATTGTATTTGATTGCGGGCAAAAATCCAAAATAACTTGTCCGGGGTGAAGTTAGTCCCTTTCCCAACTCCAACATCTTTTTTTACTTGCCTGAATGACGTGACGAGTACGTCGCTCGCCTGATGTTTATAAATATAAACAGAAGCAACACCACACAGAACTTTGAATTACAAAGCACTGCATGGCTCTGGACTGCGTTGGTCAACCCGAGACATGAGTTGTTAAATCTCATAATGTCCAGCAATTTTACTGGCTTCTATATCTTTCAAACCGAAACACAGCACCGCTTACACACTGCTGCTTGGCGGCAGACATAGATAACATGGTGGTATCAACCGAGACAGTTTCAGGCGAGCGAACTGCCCCTCTCGTCATTGAGGTTAATAAAAAAAACTTTACAGGCCGGCAAAATAATTATGTGCGTAGTTCGAAGTATCAACATAATTTCGATTAGCGTGTCGAACTCGAATTTAGTGTATTGTTAAAGTATCTATATGCCTTCGATATTATACTGTGTGGCGATTAGGTTATCCCATTAAATGATCCCACGTATACTACATGTCATTCTTTAACCATACACAAAAAATAAATGAAATACCTACGATATCTTAGTCAAGGGACATTTTTTTCTGATTTAACATTTGGGAACATCATGTAAATGCGTAAGGATATCACCTGACAAATACTGCTAGGTCAATGACCCACGAGCGGCGAACGGCGATGCGACGACAAATTTTGCGTGAGACAAAGTACCTATCGCTGCGATGTCGCCGCTTTTACAGGTCATTGAACTACTATTTAGGGGGTGTATTATTTCGTGGCAATTTTTAAGGATTTATTTTGTTCGAAAGTTGCATATTTTAATTTTTGGTGTAAATTTATTTTATTCTTTGAATAAACTTGAAGGCACACACATCCCGTGGGGGGGGCCAACATTTCGTTGCTCATTACTTTCCATCATTGCTTTATTGTACACAAGCGCGTGGGTATTCGGGCGAGGAGGTAAAATAACTCGGTTACGTCTCAATCACACTATATATTCTCATTATTACAGTTTACAATGATACTACTACTAGTACTACAGACGTTCTACACAACACGTGTTGCTCGGGCGCGCGCCAAAACGATAGTGTCCCGACTAGGGGTGCTCGATATGTATCGATATGTGATAAAATATCGATACATTTATTTGATATATCGAATCAATGCGTTATTATCGAATCATTGAAGTCGATATATAATATCGATATATTTTATCCGATATATCGAAATAAGGATATCGTAGAATACTTAGGAAAAATCTATCGGATGTAGCTAAAAAAAAACAACATCAAATACCAGAATAAGTATTGAATGTTGTTTTTTTTTTTTTAGCTATTCGATATTATTTTTCAATCATTTTCAATCATTTTTTTTTCAATCATTTTCTAATAAAGTCTTTTCCTTCCTACAATTCGATATATCGAAATTATCGATATTTTTTACCGATATATCGCTAAATATCGATACAATATTTCGATATATTATATCGGAAAAAATCGATATTTTTTGTACATGAACATCACTAGTCCCGACCGACACCGGCGCTAGGCAATTTATACCAACCATCTGCCAAAAGTGTTTCTCACACCCATCATGGTAAACGAATAATCGAATGACGCCTACCCACCCATAGAGCACCAGTGTTCTGTATTACGTCAGAGTGAATATAAGACACTCTTAGTACACTATATTTTAATAGACGCGCCGACAAAGTTATATCAACTAGTTGTAACCGCTGTATCATTTAATGTGATAATCAAATCGCCACTCGGTATACGATCGTCGATGTTTTTAACCGATGTAAAAAGGAGGTTTTCTTAATTCTACGCATATTTTTGCCCGTAGGTATAATTATTTTATATGAATTTTGGCTATTATTCCTCGTAAAAGAATTAGTGCATTATACAGTATGTTACAGAAAGGTGTAGTCAAATTTAACCAACGTATAGTGTACGATATAAGTATTTGACCCCCCGTAGTAACAAATGTGATTGCATTGCTAGGACATAAATAAAGCATTTTCTTTTAGTCGAATGAGTATCATGTCGATATTCAACCTGCAACTTTGAACAATACTAAACGATAAACAGCTGATACGCGCGAAGTAATCTAAAAAATTTATAGTGATGTGATCCTATCTTGTTGTTGGCGTAGAGAGACGACTTGATAAAGGTCGCAGGAAGTCGCTGGATGCAGGCCGCTTCCAACAGGCCAGTCTGGAAATCTTTGGGGGAGGCCTATGTTCAGCAGTGGACGTCTTGTGGCTGATGATGATGATGATGATCCTATCTTAGCAAAGGAGTGATAAAAATTAGTGTGAAATTTTGAGATTTTGATAAATCCACATAATACAAAAGCACTTTTTTTCAGGTGTATGTAACGACCCAAAATATGACCACATCTTTTTGTAACACGCTGTATACACACATAGATATAGATTTAACAGACGACGCAAGTATTATCTATTTAAAATTTCAAAATAGAAACGAAATTTTAAGTAAAATCCCAAAGTATCGTTATAGAACTACGTACAGTGCTTACACACTGTTGCTTGATGGCAAAAATAGATAAAGCGGTGGTACCAACCCAGACGGCCTCTCGCATGCGAGGGACCTACCACCTTGTATTTTTTTCATACTGATCGAAATACTTGCGGTCTTTATATCTATGTAATGATTTCTTACGTTTACGTGAATGTTACTCATTGAATTAAAACTAATTTAAACGGATTTTATCGCGGTTTTTTATTTTAATTTTGTCCCGACGTTTCGAAAGCTTTACAGCCTTCGTGGTTACGGGGTGGACTGAATTAAAATTAAAATAAAAAACTATAAAATCCGTTTAAATTAGTTTTATTTATATCTATGTGTTTCTAAGTATAAAGTCAAATATACCGTGTAATCGGAAACCGCGTGTAGTGAAAAAAAAACACGGTATGCGAGGCATTGTTGTGTACTCATATTAATAAGTGATATTGTATGCCCTTAGTTCTAAGCACGAATCTCATATTCTAAGTAATTTACTGCCTATAAAAGCTTAAAGATTTTAATGTGTACACGCGATAGTCACAGGTAGTCATGCCCCCAAACTATGTTGAATCTATGTCAGGAACTACGAGGGACTAGTCACGACACCCAGACCCGAAACAAATATTCGTGGATCACACAAATGTTTGTCTCGGTGCGGCAATCTCATGGTGCTGCCACACCGGTGTTATAAAATGTTTACAAACATTTTCTAACATTAAACATTTACTAATATTGTGATAAAATGTATCAAATTTTTGTTAACAAATGTTTAATAATGTTTTGTAAACATTTTATAACAGCGGTGTGGCAGCACCATCACAGCCGGCTTTTCGCTGGTTGCGAAACGAAAATTTACCTAAAAAATTAATAACTTTAATTTTTTTTTAAAAAAATTATCTATAAATTGATTACAATCAAGAAACTAATGTAAAAGCATGTCAATAGAAAACTATATTGTAGAAATTATATACCCATTAAATAATAACCTCCGGACATATCAAAACAATTTATAAAACAAAACGAAAAACAGGAAAAAAATATATTCTTAATAGGTTTTTCATTTTACCATTTAAAAAAATTAATAGTTTCTGATCACTCTGTAATTTTACAAAATATAGAATTTTTATGTCATGATAATCTAAAACGAAACTAGGTTTTAACGCACTACGAAAAATAATTTTTGCTTACATTGACCAAAGGTCAAAATAGACATTGTATGTAGCTACATCGTGTGTCAACGTTTTGAACATTTTTTTTGTCACGCGCACTATATAAATATGTTTTTTTTTATCAGAGCACGGCAAAGTGACTGCACTACATCTGATGGTAAGCGTAGTGCAGTCCAAAAAGCCAGCGACCACCGACAAACAATCAGTTTATCGGTGGTCACTAAGAGTCATGCCGGCCTGTATAATTTTGTCACGCGCCCTATATAATTATGTTTTTTTTTATCCGAGCACGGCAAAGTGAATGCACTACATCTGATGGCTAGCGTAGTGCAGTCCAAAAAGCCAGCGACCAAACAATGAGTTTATCGGTGGTCACTAAGAGTCATGCCGGCCTGTATAAATGCTTCTTCCCTCTTCGGTGAGGCAGGTTTTAACACCATGTATGCGGTGGCCCCCATCCAGGCGGATATGAATATCCTACCACCAGCTGTTTTGTAGTGTTTGACGTTACTGCAATGATTTCAATGACCGATGTTAGATTTTTTTTGATATTGGTTAGGATATCCGCCATAATAAACACATTCTGTGAAAATTTCAGCCGATAGCCTTTTTCTATCCAAATATTAGAGCACTAAAACTAAGACAGACAGACTGACAAGCAGACAGAGGAAGCTTTATAGGATCCCGTTGGAACCCTTTGGGTACGGACAATGAAAAAATGCGTGCTTTGTTTTCATATAGAGTAAAAACATATGGTGTCTATTTAGATATTTGGTCTATGATTATTAAGTATTCGAAGTCGCAAATGATACACGCCATTCATGTACCTTACTTCACATAAAATAGAGGGTGCGAGGATTGATGACGTCATTTAAAAATTAGAAGCTATAGGTAAGTACTTTTGTTTGAAATTATCTTAAGGGTCTGTTTAACAATGACCGTTGAATAAAACATGGGCGCGTAGTGGACTTCGCTTTGTTTTTAATTTTAATTTTGGTCCCGATGTTTCGAAAGTTTTTCAGCCTTCGTGGTGACGAGTTGGTGGGTGGGGTAGTTCACCTGGAAAGTTTCGAAAACATCGGGACCAAAATTAAATTAAATTCCCGCGATAAACTTTAACTGATTAACTTCTTTTTTTTAGTAGCCCTGTATTATATACGTCCCACTGCTGGGCACGGGCCTCCTCTACTGAATGAGAGGGATTAGGCCTTAGTCCACCACGCTGGCCTATTGCGGGTTGGCAGACTTCACATACCTTCGAAAAATCTTATCGAGTTCTCAGGTATGCAGGTTTCCTCACGATGTTTCCTTCACCGTTAAAGCAAGCGATAATGAATATACATGTAACTTAGAAAAGTCAGTGGTGTATGCTCTTGGGACTGGTTTTGAACCTGCGACTTTCGTCTCGACAGTCCATACCACTCCCCGCTGAGCTATCGCTGCTTAAAATACTTTTAAATTAGTTTTTATTTAAAGACCTTAAGAATTTACTGGTAAATTTTCGACTGAGTATACATTTTAAAGTTATTGTTGTAATTGGATTTTTGTATGGTTTGTATTAAATACTCTGTTTTAGATCGATATAAAAAAAAGATTTTATAATGGAACCTTATAACCTTTCTCATGACCTTGAAATCGATCGCACCCGTGTTTCATCGTTCTTGTAAAAATAACTTGAGAATAAATTATACTTGACACTGGCAAAATGCGTAATAATGCGAAAGCCATAAATAATAAAAAAAAGAAACCTTTCTCATACGGCTGTTACTCTTCCACGTGCCTCTATCCCACTCGCAGTGGGGTCGGCGAAGGGACGATCGACAGATTAATGAAATTCTTTCTGCAATAGGTTTTGGGTAACGTAATTTATTGATTAAAATAATAAAAAAAAAACAAGTCAACGACCCTATTCGATTGTCAGTTTGATTCGATTCGCATGCGATTTGGCAATCGATCGTTTCATTCTTATGAACCCGCGGTTGGTAGTACTGTTTTTCCAATGACAAGTATAATTTCTTCTCAAGTCTTCACAAGAACGATGAAATATCGGTGTGGACGTTTTCAAGGTCTTTTTGGAGTTTTGGTGTGAATTCGTTGGTGTGAATTCCAGTACGATGCTTAATTCCCTTTTTTCAATGTTTCCATACACTGTTCATCATTGTCAATGTTTATTACACAAATCCACACCACTTTTATACCACAAAGACAACTAGTAGTAGTTTTTGAAATTAACATAAGCGATGAACCAAACTGTCAGAATTCCCGCCAAAACTCTAGTACTGTTTTTGAACGTATACTAAACCCTAGTGTTGTGAATGTATGGTATTGTTGCGATCTATTTATCTGTCAAAGACACTTGCATTTATTTTTAACATTGTAACTTATAGACGGGTGATTATCCGGTTGAAAATGGTAAAAATAGAAACAAATTTATAGTAGAATCAAACCCATTGTAAAAGGAAGAGAATACAACAAAATTGATAGGAAAAATAAATTAACGGCGATCTGAGGTCGGGAAGTGGGAAGGGGGGGGCTTTTAAGGGTAAAAAACGGTTTATCTCGATTTCCGGAAAAACTACAAGTCCTATGGAAAAAAGTTAAATCGCAAAGTTGTAGGTAATAAAAAGATCTACAACTTTTGTATACACACTTTCTTCACATAACCTCAAAATATATGTGAAAAATTCAAATAACCAAGTTTTTTGTTTTTATTTTTATCTATTATAATAAATCATTTTTTTTCACGAAATTTGGTGAAAACTTACCTTTTTGTATCCCAAATACACTGTAATTTTTTTGATTTAAAATATTTATTTTTGCACCTTATTTTGACTTAATATCGAAAAAGCAGCCTAATTTTCAAACGAAAATTCTCACGTCAAAATATGAGCTTTTTTAAAAAAGTCTGTTGGCTTTTTGTTCATTGAATTCTCTACTTTCTGATGGTGTAAAAAAATATATACATTACTATGGTAAATGTGCTCAGAAAATGTAAAGTTATAAGTTAATATTTAATAAGACATATCTACAATATTTTGAGTAAGTTGTAGAATCTTCTTTAAATTATATGCGTAGATGCCTCTTTATTGTTATTTTAATATAACTTATATACCTGAGTGATCTACGGAAAATTTTAGCCCATCATAAAGAAGTGGGGAAGGGGCTAGGTGGGTCTGGGCCTTACTACCTGTTATTTAGTAGTTCGTTTCTTTGCATTTTCTGAGCACATTTACCATAGTAATGTATATATTTTTTTACACCATCAGAAAGTAGAGAATTCAATGAACAAGAAACCAACAAACTTTTTTAAAAAAGCTCATATTTTGACGTGAGAATTTTCGTTTGAATATTAGGCTGCTTTTTCGATATTAAGTCAAAATAAGGTGCAAAAATAAATATTTTAAATCAAAAAAATTACAGTGTATTTGGGATACAAAAAGGTAAGTTTTCACCAAATTTTGTGAAAAAAAAATGATTTATTATAATAGATAAAAATAAAAACAAAAAACTTGGTTATTTGAATTTTTCACATATATTTTGAGGTTATGTGAAGAAAGTGTGTATACAAAAGTTGTAGATCTTTTTATTACCTACAACTTTGCGATTTAACTTTTTTCCATAGGACTTGTAGTTTTTCCGGAAATCGAGATAAACCGTTTTTTACCCTTAAAAGCCCCCCCCTTCCCACTTCCCGACCTCAGATCGCCGTTAATTTATTTTTCCTATCAATCTTGTTGTATTGTCTTCCTTTTACAATGGGTTTAATTCTACTATAATTTAATTATGTTTCAAATTGGAAAATCACCGGCCTATTATTTACCTAATGTATTATTTGTATGTACATTATACCCAAATAAATTTTAAGAAAATTGCGAAGTTTTATTTATTGCCCTCGATACGATATAACGTGCCACGTTGTTGACAGTTTTGTCTATCGCCTAAGTTCCCAAAGTGGTCCAAGTGGACCCCCAGGGGTCCACGGGAGACTTGAGGAGTCTACGTTAGCGTGACAAAAAAATTAGGTTCACAATTCGTTAGCGGGGGACCATGAAAATGTATCTGCTTTCGATAGTGAAGAACTAAAATGTTGGCTTGACTTCACCTATCTAACAACTAATTTCACATTTTCTCCTTCAAATTTTTTGTCGAATTTTGGGAATATGGTAGAAATGTAGCTGCAGGGGGTCCACCGGAACCAGCTAAATTTTGAAAGTGGTCTATGAGAATAGAAGTCTGGGAACCTCTGGTCTACAGCAATGGACAGCCTCTATTGTTGTTACCATTGTCGTGCAGGAAACCGATGTGAAATAGCAGCATGCTTTTGTGTTACCAATTCCTTAATTATCTTTTCTTTGAGGTCAGCAACGCGTCCACAGTATAGTGGGTTTTTATGGTCAGTGGACGTCACTAACCATCAGGTGACCCACTTGCTGGTTGTTTTTTGTTGACTCTTGGGATTAACTACAGGGGTCGCTGCTAATGGGATACACTGGCAACCCCTGCAGTATCTTATCCCAGGGCCAAAGGGGAGGGGAAGGATAAAGGGATGGGAAAGGTATAGGCCAAATACGTTTCATCATCATCATCTTCAGCCACAAGACGTCCACTGCTGAACATAGGCCTCTCCCAAAGATTTCCAGACCGACCTGTTGGAAGCGGCCTCCATCCAGCGACTTCCTGCGATCTTTATCAGGTCGTCTGTCCACCTTGTAGGTGGACGTCCAACGCTGCGCTTGCCAGTACGTGGCCTCCATTCCAGAACCTTTCTGTCCCAGCGGTTATCGGTTCTGCGAGCTATGTGGCCTGCCCACTGCCACTTTAGCTTGCTAATCCGCTGAGCTATGTCGGTGACTTTCGTTCTTCTACGGATCTCCTCATTTCTGATTTGATCACGCAGAGAAACACCGAGCATAGCTCTCTCCATAGCTCGCTGAGTGACTGTGAGCCGTCTTATACGGCCCATATTTAGAGGCCACGTCTCAGTGCCGTATGTCATCACTGGTAACACACATTGATCGAAGACTTTAGTCTTCAGGCACTGAGGTATTTTGGACGAGAAGACCTTGCCAAGTTTCCCGAACGCTGCCCAGCCGAGCTGGATTCGACGATTGACCTCTCTCTCGAAGTTGGACCTGCCTAATTGGACTACTTGTCCTAGATAGACATATTCGTCGACAACTTCAAGAGATGAGCTTCCAACAGTAATCGGGGTGGGCACAACATGGACATTCGACATGACCTTCGTCTTGTCCATGTTCATTCTGAGGCCCACCCGTTGAGAAACTCTGTTGAGGTCTTCGAGCATTGTACTCAGGTCTTCCAGCGATTCCGCAAGGACCACGATATCGTCGGCAAAGCGGAGGTGAGTCATGTACTCGCCATTTATGTTGATGCCGAATCCTTTCCAGTTCAAGAGCTTGAAGGCATCTTCCAGCGCGGCAGTGAAGAGTTTAGGAGAAATAACATCTCCCTGTCTCACGCCTCTCTGTAGTGGAATAGCCTTCGTACTCTGTTCTTGTACTCGGACCGACATGGTGGCGTTGTTGTACAAGCACCTCAACACTTCGATATACCGATAGTCAATGTGGCACCGCTGGAGAGCCTGCAGCACTGCCCAGGTCTCGATCGAATCAAAGGCTTTCTCATAGTCCACAAACGCTAAGCAAAGTGGCAAGTTATACTCCTCGGTTTTTTGTATAACTTGCCGCAGCGTATGAATGTGGTCTATGGTACTATAGCCTTTTCGGAAACCGGCTTGTTCGGGAGGCTGGAAGTCATCTAACTTGCGCTCGAGACGATTCGTGATAACCCTCGAAAACAGCTTATAGACATGGCTCAGGAGTGAGATGGGCCTGTAATTCTTCAACAAGGTATTGTCACCTTTCTTGAAGAACAGTACCACCGCACTCCTGTTCCATGCCTCAGGCGTTACGCCCTCGAGCAGAACGAAATTAAAGAGCCTCTGAAGGACTTTCAGTACCGGCGCTCCGCCCGCTTTCAGAAGCTCTGCAGTAATTCCGTCCTCGCCCGGCGCCTTGTTGTTTTTGAGCTGTCCGAGGGCCATTCGAATCTCGCACAAGCTGATGTCCGGGATGTCATCGCTGTAGTGCCGGACCAGCTCAGCTCTTGGGTCTTTAGCCGAGCAGGTAACGGGTTTGGCAACCGAGGTATAAAGCTGTCCGTAGAAGCTCTCGATCTCTCTCAACACCTCTGCCTTGGTCGATGCTACACTGCCATCTTCCGTCTTCAGCTTTGTCATTCGGCTTTGCCCAATAGACAGGTCCTTTGCAAACACTTTGGAGCCTTTGTTCTGCTCGATCGTCTCCTTTATGCTCGCAGTGTTGTGAGCGCGGACGTCGTGTCGCAAGGATTTCCATATCCGTCTATTGAGCTGCCGATATGCCTCAGCGTCATCGGAAGACCGCAGCGCCATAGATCGACGTTCGGCCATGAGCTCGAGCGTCGAGACCGAGAGTTTCTGAGGTCGATTTTTACGACGGGGTCTAAAGAATTTAGAACCCGCCGTGTGGACAGCTTCTACCAACCCGTCATTGATATCGTCCACAGTTACGCAGTTATCTAGGCAAGCGAAGCGGTTTTCCAGCTCGAGCTGAAAGCACTCGGGGTTTTGAATATGGGCGCGAGTAGGGCGGAGCATAGACTTCATCAAGCGACGTCTTTCTACCTTGACGTCAATACTCAATGTGCCCCTTACCATTCGGTGATCACTTCCGGTTTTCACCCTGTTGATCACAGAGACATCATTGAGTATCCGTCTCTTCGTCGTCAAGATGAAGTAAAATACGTTTATATTAAATAAAAACCACGATAAAATTCGTTTAAATTAGTTATATTTCAATCTATTTTCTTAATTTCTCGTCCGATCTCTTTATTATAGTAGCACAGATAAGTACAGTTGGGCTTCACGGATGAAAGATCGAGATACAAACAGTGATATAGCAATACAATATAATACATTGAGCTTAAAAAGTTATTAGAAGTACTGCCTCCACAAGTACATGGTAAACGTGAAAAAATATCGATTATATCGTATCGAATTAGAGTTATCGAAAAAAATATCAATATATCAGCTTGTTATTTGAATGAACTTTTTTTGGCGTATCGGCTTCAAATTTGGTCCTCTTTTCTTGAAATAAATACAAAGAATATTATTATAGATTTAAATATGATTTCGATACTAAATAAATATGTCGATATTTTGAATTAAAATTAATCGCACAAATTATCGATGCATCGTAGAAATAATATCGATATTCTCTATAGTCTATGCTTCGTGTGCGCGACACCAATTCATTTGAAACGGATTTTAATTAGCGTAATTCTTGTTTTTGAACCAAATTACAAATGTTCGTATTTGCGTGGGACGCAGGGTGATCACGTATTCAGATTCCGTAGGTTGTTCCGTCCGTTCCGTTTCCGTTGTTCCTGTCTCTTGCTCTGAATTCGGCTGTGTGTGCTCGTCCCGTAGTGTCCTTTAGGAAAAAATATTTCATTAAATTAAGCAGCGATAGCTCAGCGGGGAGTGGTACGGACTGTCGAGACGCAAGTCGCAGGTTCGAAACCAGCCCCAAGAGCATACACCACTGACTTTTCTAAGTCATGTGTATATTAATTGTTAGCTATCGCTTGCTTTAACAGTGATGGAAACATCGTGAGGAAACCTGCATACCTGAGAACTCGACAAGATTTTTCGAAGGTATGTGAAGGCTACCAACCCGCATAAGGCCAGCGTGGTGGACTAAGGCCTAACCCCTCTCATTTAGTAGAGGAGGCCCGTGCCCAGCAGTGGGTGAAAGGAAAAGTATAGAAAGAGGGAGCAAACCCCTCGGGAGAACCGGATAGACACTGGCTGACCTGGAACGCGATCCACACAAGGCGTGTGGGTCACTATGGCAGGTTTCAACACCATGTGTACGGTGGTCGCTATCCGGGCGGATATGAATATATACCACCAGCAAAACTTGGTTCCCGTTGCGGGTTGTGGAGGTCACACGGCGGGTCACCCTACATAAATCCAAATCCACCGTTAAATAATGATAAGGATAAGGTGATAATGAAAAAGGCGGACCCTGGTATCACTGGCACTGGCACCCTAAGAATGAAAACTTCAAATTAATATAGTTCTTAAACGATTTAAAAATCGAACGAAGTTGTACAGACTTCAAAAAGACCACCAGAGACTGCATCGGGCGGATACCAGAGGAATCTTGGCTGCCTAGCAGACCATAAGACCAGGAGTGGGATAATCAAGGGGTTGGGAAGGTTTATTTCATACCTTTTTTTTCTATTTGTTCTTTCATTCTCCATGTCTTCTCTATACGTATCCTCTGCATCTTCATAGTAATCTTCTTTGTAAGATTGTTTCATTCGCTTCCCTCTTGATATCACGTAAGATTTGGTTACAGCTTCTGAAAATATGTCAATTATGTATATATTCATTAGTTCAGCAATATGTTTTTTTTTTATGGCATAGGTCGGCAAACGAGCAAGTGGGTCACCTGATGGTAAGTGACCTCCACCGCTCATGTACGCCCACCATCAGAAGAATCATGGGCGCGTTGCCGACCATAAAGGAAAGGGATAATGAGGGATAGGGAAGGGGAGGGGATCTGGGCTTCCGGATATCTCACTCACCGTACGAAACGCAGCAGCAAGCCGCTACTTTACGTCGGTTTTCTATGAGACAGTGGTAATGACCCGGTCGAGCCATCCCATTAATACTGTAGACAAAACTGTCTACAGCGTGGATCTACCACTATAAAACTGACTATAAGACTTTCACCACATAGGGTTTTTTATTTATCCGAGCACGGCAAAGTGACTGCTCTACACCTGATGGTAAGCATAGTGCAGTCCAAAAAACTAGCAACCAGCGACAAGTAATGAATTCATCGGTGGTTACCAGAATCATGCCGGCCTGTATAAATGCTTGCAAGCAAATCGAGGGGCCTGCGATAAGTCAAGCGGATGACTGTTGCAGGGATACAAGGATTTACCCTTATACACGCCCCAATCAACCATCAAGTCATGTCGCAAGCCCCTCGGGGGAAACGGATATACACTGACTGATCCTGGAACGCGATCCACACAAGGTGTATGAGTCACTATGGCAGGTTTTAACACAGGTTTTTATGGCAGGTTATATTATCTTTTGTTGTGTATAAAATAAAGTATAAAATTCAACATAGGAAACTACCCTGTTGGTTAGGCCAGCATAAATAAGGCCGGTGCCCACTGCCCAGCAGTGGGACGGAATAGAGCTGCTATTATTATTACGTAGACATAGTAATAATTCACCTTTCATCCGATAATCTTCACTCTCCGCACCTCTTCCACCATCTCGATTACGTTCTCCAATAAAATACTTTCTCCTACGCTTTTCTCCAAAGAACGGCGTATGTCTCGCTTTAGCTCTCCTATTATTTTTTTTACTTTTTCTCGTAGGTGCTTCGTCATAATCGTTCATAAGTCTGGACTTCTTTCTTCTAGGTTTATGTTCTTCTTCGGAACTCCTTATAAATGGTTTGAAAGTCTTTCCTCGAGGTTTCATTTTGTAGTACATTTCGTATATTGATTTTGTTACGCCGTCATCGGAATCATCGTATGTGAAATCTAAAAATTGATTACATTAAGTTTTTTTTTATTATTTGATTGAATGACGAGACGAGGAAGGCGCTCGCCTGATGGTAAGCACCACGCCTGCCCATAAATAGAAGCAACACCACACAGAACTTTGAATTACAAAGCACTGAACTGCGCTCGTCATCCTGAGACATAAGATGTCTGTAAGTCTCATAAACTCGTGGTGTAAGTCTCATAAACCCAGTAATTTCACTGGTTTCAATGTTCACCAAACCGAAACACAACAGTGCTTACATACTGTTGCTTGGCGTCAGAAATAGACGGCGCGGTGGTACCAACCCAGACGGCCTCTCGCATACGTGGGACCTACCGTCAACAACAGCAAGTTGCTACACCACATCGGTTCTCTGTGAGATGGTAGTAACAACCCTGTGCTTCCGACCCTATCTGCTGTAGACAGAACTGCCTCAAGATGGTAAAATCATTATCGACAATGAAAAACAAATACCTTCATAAGAGCCCATCTTCAACTTTCCATTCTTGGTCGCATGGGATTTCTTCTTCAAATTGGACACGTCTTCTTCGGAAGAAGTGATATCTGAAGTCCAATCTATGGAAGGTCGAGGCTTCTTACTTAGAAAGCTTGGCGTAGGTAATTTCATAATTACTGCTAAGTCAGCCAATTTATTACTAATTGATACATTTTTGTAATTATTTGTTTCTTTTGTTGCATTTGGAATTTTAAGATTAATATTTGGTGTATGTTTTGTTTCGTTTATAATATTTTCTAGTATATTTATTGTTGAATTTAAAGATCTTTTTCTTCTATTGAATGATTCGTAGTTAGATTTGATTCTTGGTTTCTCGTGATATTTTTGTCTTGAGAATTGACCTCTTGTGTATCTTGGCTCTTCGTATGAATCTGTAATTTATAAGGGATTTACATTTTTCAGGAAAATGGATATATCGATGTCTACATACGCGGTGAGTTTGAAACAGTTTTACGGCTTGGGAATTTAAAAAAAAACTTATATAACTCTCTCAAAATCAAATTGGCATCGTATTCATTGAACATAACGTCTAAAACCATCTAAGTAACAAACTAGCAAATGTTTATAGGTTTGTTGACTATCGGCTGATTTCAACAAATGATTTTAGTTTTAATCTCAGGATTGATTCCACAAATGAGTCAATCAGAATATAGTTTGAAGGTTATTGTATAAATTACTTAGTTTTATATCTCTTTGACGTTTTTTTTTGGAAAAGTTAATGTTTATTACAAAAGACATAATAGCTTATTAAATATTCGTACCAGATTCCTTTGCATCAACTTGCTTCACCGGTTTCTCTTCAGTATCTTCAACGTCTTCGGGTAATCCGTCGTCTGAGCCATTGTAAACGTATCTGAACACACGCATGATTAAAATTTCATTAGTAGTATACACTGGACTATTATTCTAACGGGAGGGGTTAGGCCTTAGAGAACTTCACTTTTACAAGGTGGTAGGTCCCTTGTATGCGAGAGGCCGTCTGGATTGCTACCACCGCTTTTTCTTTTTCTGCAATAGTATGTAAGCACTGTTGTGTTTCTGTTTAAAGGACATTGAAGCCAATGGATTTACTGGGCATTAAGAGATTTAACATCTTATGTCTCGGGGTGACGAGCGCAGTTCAGTGCCATGCAGTGCTTTATAACCCATAATTCTGTGTGGTGTTGCTTCTGTTTATGAGCAGGCGAGGCGCTTACCATCCGGTGAGCGACTTGCTCGTCTTGTTATTCAATTAAATAATAAAAAAGACTGTAGACAAAATTATCTACAGCGTGGCTCTAATACTTTTTTTTTATCCTGGCTCGGCAAAGTGACTACGCTACACCTGATGGTAAGTGTAGCGCAATCCAAGAATAGTGTCGACCAACGACGAACAATGTGTCCATTGTAGGTCGGCAAGATCATGCCGGCCTGCCAAAGGGCCCAGGGGGAGGGGAAGGTAAAAGGGATGGGAAAAGGGTTAGGATCAGGGGGCAAGCCCCCTGGGGAGAACCGGATATACACTGGCTGACCCTGGAACGCGACCGCAACAAGACACACAAGGTGGGCCATTCATGCTATTGGATCAAGAAACTTACTTTCTGGGGAAATTGTAATTTGTAAACATGTAACCTGGTGCTCCAATCCATTTGTCTAGCATCGTCCAGCCACTGGTTGGCGGCCAACGTGGTCTCCCGTATCATTCTGATCTCCATCTGCAGGAATATCTTCTTTAACTCTACTGTTATGTGCGATGCCCTCGTGATGTCCTCGGCTGCGTCTGATTTTTCTGTTACAATTAAAACTTACATAATTATGAGAGCAATATTGTTTCGCCTCCGCAAGGTGAATTTCTTTTTCCAGGGTACAAAGTAGCCTATTTTCTAAACCTAATAATGCTTTATCTTTACCAAATTTAATCCAAATCGTTCAGCTGTTAAGACGTGATTGATGAATGAACAATCATCCAAACAGTAACGTATAAGGATTTAAGAATTTACCGACTAAGTTTATATTTACAACTAAACAAGTTCTCCGAGGGAAGAAGCATTTATACAGGCCGGCATGATTCTCGTGACCATTGATGGACTCATTTTTTATCGGTGGTTGCTAGTTTTTTTAACTGCACTACGCTTACCATCAGGTGTAGTGCAGTCACTTTGCCGTGCTCGAATAAAAATATAAAGTCTTTCCGAATTGGTATCAGTACCAAAATAGACAATCTCCTCCATTATTAGATATATATTTTTTGGAATATGGGGGTAAACGGGCAGGAGGCTCACCTGATGGAAAGTGATCACCGCCGCCCATGAACATCTGCAACACCGGAGGGCTTGCAAATGCGTTGCCGGCCTTTAAGGAAAGAATACGCCGTCTTCTTGAAGGTTCTCAAGTCGTAACTGTTCGGAAAGACCGCCGCGCCGGCGACAGCTGGTTAGTTTAAAGAAGTAATATGACTGTAATGATTACCTCTATTAGTAGTCTCCAAGGTGTTCTGCAATCTAAGCAACACGGAACCTCCTTTCCACGGTTCCAGGGTCAGTACGTGTATATGGCGCGGTAGACCATGCAGCTTGAGAGCTGAATACTGTAAACGATGTTTATATAGCATAGACCAGCAAACGAGCAAGTAGGTCACCTGATGGTAAGTGATCTCCATCTCTCATGTACGCTTACAATACTAGAAGAATCATAGGCGCGTTGCCGACCTTAAAAGAAGGGATAATTAAGGGATTGGGAAAGGGAGCGGGATTTGGGCTTCGGGATATCTTACTCACCGTACGAAATGCAGCATCAGGTTCTTTACATCGGTTTTCTGTGAGACAGTGGTAACGACCCGGTCGAGCCGGCCGTAAGTATCATACAGTGAGGGTGATAAAATAGGCGGTCTTATCGCAACTGGCGATTCTTCCAGACAACCTTAACTTTAAATGTGTGTAAAATTTCACCAAAATTCACAAACTCATAAACATCCAAACTTTTACATAATAGGATTTATACATACATACATAGACTCACGCCTGTTTCCCATTAGGGGTAGGCAGAGACAACGGACTTCCACCTGATACGATTCTTACACACTTCTTTCACTCTCATTATATTCTTCATGTACGGCGGTTTAGGGTACTTCTTTACCTTCTTTGGTAGGATTTGTGACATATCCTTACCCGTTTATTTCTCACATTCTGCCACTTTCTCCTATTGATCTTCTCTCCTGAAGTGAAGAAGAGGCACGGCTCCATTTGCCATCTTCTAGCGCTCTGTGCAGCTCTCTCGGAGAAGGTCAAGTCGTCAACTTAAACAGTTGTATTAAGAATATTATTAATATAAAAGCGATTAACGCCCTTACACACGCACAAACCCTCACATGGAAATGGGCAGGCCATGTTGCAAGACTGCAAGATCAGAGGTTCCCAGACTTTTTTCTCATAGACCACTTTCAAAATTTAGCTGGTTCCGGTGGACCCCCTGCAGATACATTTCTACCATATTCCCAAAATTCGACAACAAATGTGAAGATTTGATCTAACTATGGAAATTAGGTGTTAGATAGGTGAGGTCAAGCCAACATTTTAGTTCTTCACAATCGAAAGCAGACAATTTTTCGTGGTCGAAATTGTGAACCCCATTTTTTTGTCACGCCAACGTAGCCCCCGTCGAGTCTCCCGTGTACCCCTGGACCACTTTGGGAACTAAGGCAATAAAAGATCGTGGTCTCCTCCATCTCGGCTCTGCCGGACCATTAAGCTGTGGAATAGTTTGCCGGCACTCGTGTTCCCTCCTTCCTTTAATAATATAAACTGAGTGTGAAGAAGCAGTTAGGCAGGCCGGCAAGATCTTGCCGACCAACGATACACACACTGTTTGTCGTTGGTCAACACTATTCCTGGATTGCGCTACACTTATCATCAGGTGTGGCGTAGTCACTTTGACGAGCCAGGATAAAATAATAAAGAAAAGAGATGAACCAAAAATTTGACGTCTTGGAAGGGACCGATTGGCAAACGTAAACCAGGAAGATCACATACATGTTGGGAAGATGAGATCATACGGATAGCGGGGTCACACTGGTTGGAAGTAGCGAAGAACAGAGAAAACTGGCACTCTCTGGAGGAGGACTTCAACTTAGGGGTAACTAAATAAAAATAAAAATTAAAAAGAAAAAAATGTAATAGTTTAAGATGAGATAAATAAAAGGTTTTTTATTGAAGTGAACTTCTTTAGCCGCGTTGAGCACTTTTTGGTAGGGGGTAAACTTTTGGTTTCGCGTCATCGACATGCTAATACTAATTAATTCAGACTATAAATGTCGTATATACCTGACCTGGATTGGAGTGGACTGTACCGTGTACTGGACACTGGACTGGACACTGGACTGGACACTGGACTGGACACTGGACTGGACACTGGACTGGACTGGACACTGGACTGGACAATGGACTGGACACTGGACTGGACACTGGACTGTACACTAAACTGGACACTGGACTGGGCACTGGACTAGACACTGGACTGGACACTGGACTGGACACTGGACTGGACTCTGGACTGGACACTGGACTGGACACTGGACTGGACACTGGACTGGACACTGGACTGGACACTGGACTGGACACTGGACTGGACACTGGACTGGAAACTGGACTGGTCTGTGCTGGACTGAACTGTGGAGTTGAGTTCAGTCGCGTCGAGTAGAGTAGAGTCGAGTACTCGCTTACCTTCCTGCTTAAAGTTTCCGAAGACAATCCTGTGTTTCCCTTTCACAACCAGTCCCAATCCAAACTCCTCTTCATTCAAAGATTCTTCGAGACCAAAACCATCGTCCGTCAGAAGTCTACGATGGACCTGAAACGCCAAACTTAGTCGTAGAACCTCGTTGGAGTATTGTCCACGCCATGAATGGTCCGGATTTACCGGTGCATCACCGTTATTTCACAGAAAACCGAAGTGAAGTAAAAATAAACTGTAATTATCGCTTGCTTTAACGGTGAAGGAAACATCGCGAGGAAACCTGCATACCTGAGAACTCGATAAGATTTTTCGAAGGTATGTGAAGTCTGCCAACCCGCATTAGGCCAGCGTGGTGGACTAAGGCCTAATCCCTCTCATTCAGTAGAGGAGGCCCGTGCCCAGCAGTAGGACGTATATAATACAGGGCTAGTAAAAAAAAAACTTTAATAAAAAAGTGGGATATGATTCCACTGACCATCAACTCAATCTCCCCCTCATTGTAGGAGGTTCCCCCTTGCGTCCTGTCAGTCAATATACACATCTCCACGCTGCTGTTATCTGAGTGGATACAGATCCGTGACGTCACGGGATAGTAGCACGCTGGCAGTGGCTTCTTCTGGTGATCTGCAGGTAGAAGGTCACAATACAATATCAATAAAAAAAAATTGAATGACGAGACGAGCAAGGTGCTAGCCTGATGGTAAGCGCCTGCCCATAAACAGAAGCAACACCACACAGAACTTTGAATTACAAAGCACTGCATGGCACTGGACTGCGCTCGTCACCCCGAGACATATGTTAAGTCTTATAAAGCCCATTAATACACTGGCTTCAATGTCCTTCAAACCGAAACACAACAGTGCTTACACACTGTTGCTTGGCGGCAGCGGTGGTACCAACCAAGACGGCCTCTCGCATACCTAAAGGGACCTACCACCTTGTATACTACTACCATATACATGAGCTTTACATCTGGCTTCTCCAGTTGTAAATGTCTCCCTGAGGTTGAAACCTCCTTAGTTCATTTTATTTTGTCTCCCGCTGTGCTATATAGGCCCTTCGAAATGCTCTTTTCCTCTTCGGAGTATGAAGGATTCATACTAATAAACTCATTGTTTGTCGGTGGTCGCTAGTTTTTTTGTTGGACTGCAATGTACTTAACACCAGGTGTAATGCATTCACTTGCTGATAAAAAAAACTGTATCCCCGAAGGGATTGGTATAGGTGCAATTCGTGAGTGGTAGAGCCATGCTGTAGACAGTTTTTTCTTACAGCATGAATGGGCCGACTCTACCGGGTTACTACTGTCTCACAGAAAACCGACGTAAAGGTAGCGGCTTGCTGCTGCGTTTCGAACCGGGAGTGAGATATCCGGAGGCCCAGATCCCCCTCCCCTTTCCAAATTCCTAATTAGCCCTTTCCTTTAAGATCAGCAACGCGTCTATGATTCTTCTGGTATTATGGGCTTAGATGGGCGGTGGTGATCACTTACCATCAGGTGACCCACTTGCTTGTTTGCCGGTCTATGCTACAAAAAAAAGTATATTACGGCTTGTCTACATATAATAATATATTTTTAAACATACTGGAGGTTCGATTCCAGCAACTCCTTTTCATCATCTGGAGTGAGTTCGAATCCGTGAAGAATTCACCATGATTCGTTATGTTAGTTGAGAAGATGGTCACCACTTCTTTGCCAAGATCATTCCTGGAAACGGAAATGTAAACTGAAACATTTTTTTTATCTCCAATGCCCATGAACAATGAAACAGGTTTTTTTAAGGTTTTAGGTTTTTTAATTGCCTTTGTTTTTTTTTATTAAATCAATAAGTTCTATTAATCGGCCTTCTGCTTGGCTGACCATTACAATAATAGTAATACTGTCGTAGTTAATCATACTAAGCGTGTATACAAGTGCAGTTAAAGTAAAGCCTACAATTGGTTAATCCTGACACGGGTTTGTTCTCTATGAATACAATAAATTGGTTTGAAAGTGATCATTTTATTTGTGACCGATTATTTTTTTAAAAGCCATCTCACATTAAATCCTTAATAATATTCAACGTGGGAAACTACCTACTATTATCTATTACCTATCGGTTTCGAACCTGCGACTTTAGTTTCGACAGTCCGTACCACTCTTCGCTGAGCTATCGCTACTACCAGGAAAGTAAATATAATTCTACTATCTCTTGTATGTCTACAAGAGATAGTAGAAGACAAGAGACATTATATTTGAACCTCACTATTTATCAGGTCGACTGTAGTTTGCCGAGCCAGGATTAAACCAGGATTAAGTGCTAAGTCACTACCTATTTTTAAAAGACTCGTTAAGCAGCACTACTTGTCACTTTAATTCGATTGTCTTTTATTCTCTTTTCTCCTTTTTTCCTTGGTATTGTTTTACTTTAAAAAAATATATAAACTCCTTTGCAAAAAAAACGGGCACCTTACACACACACTTTACCTTAGCTTTTCTATGGGTAAATATTATTATATTTTTAGTATGTCATTAGCTTGGATGACTAGAAATTTCTTATTATCAATGAGAATCTAGTTTTTTAACACTTTTATCCTGGTATCGGTGTTTTAGTCAATGTAAACAGAGAGCCGTGTTAAAATGGACATTTTTATGGGTATAATGAAATTAAGACTACGAGTATTTTTATGGTATTTTAATAAAAGAGACATTAAAAAATAAAAATTAATAACGAGTATGACCTCCTCTTGCAGCGATTACGGCATGTAATCGTCTTGGCATGCTTCCCACCAGGCTTTTGATGGTGTCCTGTGGAATGTGTTCCCACTCAGTCGAGATTACACGTTTAAGCTCTCTGATGTTTTGTGGAGGTGGTTGGACAGATCGTACTCGCCTTTTTAGGAGGTCCCAAACGTGCTCAATGGGGTTAAGGTCGGGGCTCCGCGCTGGCCAATCCAAACGACGAATACCGACCTCTTGCATATAAGCATCTACGTCGCCAGAACGGTGGGCCCGAGCATTATCGTCCATGTAAATGGCATCTTCACCAATTACAGTCAGTGCGGGTTGTGCATTTTGAGAAAGGATTTCTGTTATGTACCTATGCGCATTTAGTGAGCCATTTTCTATGAATACTATCTCGGTACGATAGTTGGAAGTTACGCCCGCCCAAAACATAACGGACCCTCCACCATAAGGGGTGATTTCTTCAAAACACACATCGGCATAGCGTTCCCCTGGTCTTCGTAACACTCGCCGACGTCGGTCCTCACCATGCAGACAAATTCGAGCCTCATCGGAGAAGAGTACGCTACTCCAGTTACCTGGTGTCCAAGATAGGCAATTTCTAGCGAACCTCAACCGCGCAATCCGGTGCTCACGGAGTAACTTGGGGGCCCGCGCTGGTCGTCGACTACGTATATCAGCAGCTAAAAGTCTTCTCCTCACAGTCCATAGGCTAACTTGTGCTCCTCGTACCTCTTCAAGGTTTCTTTTGAGGTCTATGTAACTGCATTTGCGGTTCCTCAGCGCCTGAGTCACTAAAAAGCGATCGTCTCGCGGCTGTGTGCAACGTTTTCTCCCAGAACCTTGCCTTCTCTGAACGGAACCTGTCTCTTGGTATCGAGTCCAGGTTCTTTGTACGGTTGAACGACTCACGTTTAACCGCTGTGAGACGTAACATTGGCTACACCCCTCTTCCAGCAGCGCTATAATTTTACTAGCTCTCATTGCTTTTTCTGCCATTACGATAGACACAAAGATATCTGTTTTAAGTCACAATAAGGCAGAATTATGCGATAAACATAAATTGTTGTACTAAAAATAACGAAAAGTTACTTTTAGTTGCTTGATAACCTTTTAACCGCAAACCCGCGAAAAGTGTCACAAAATGAAAAAGGGATTAATAATTTAAAAAACAAAAGTTTTGAATTTGGAATGAACTTTTTTTCATACCCAGACTCTTTATTAAGTGCCAGTAACATAGTTTGGCTATTAAAACCTCTGAAGAACTAAATTATTACCAATAATGTTAAAAAATCAAACCCGCCCGTTTTTTTTGCAAAGGAGTGTATATATGACTTATTAACCATATTAATTTGATATAAAATATGTATGTTTGTAGTTTATGTAGAGATTGTATTATGTATACTATTTATTTATAATATATATTATATATATATATATATATATATAGATATATATTAGGGTGGGTCAAAAAAATCGACAATTTTTTTTTTTACAAGTGCAACGGAAAAATGGTTTCCTAGACACCTTAAAAAAATTCCCACCAAATATGAGCTCTTAATTTTGAAAGGAACATCCTCCGCATCGCAGTTTTTTATTTTTTTTTCAGTCCAATAGAAAAAAAATCATATCTCTCTATTAATTGACTGTACAAAAAAATGTTTCGAATAAATTTTGTAGGAAATTTGATGCTCTACAAAAAAGGTATCTTATGTTTTTTTCGTAAACCTCGCCATTTGAAAGATATAAAGTATTTAATTTTCATTATTTTATGATAAATTTCATTTTTGTTTATGAATTTTATAACTCGACAATAAATGACTTTTACGAAATGCGAAATACCAATTTTTGTTGGAAATTAACTGCTCTATAAAAATGGTTTCTTATGTTTTGGCGATAAAATTAACCGTTTAAAAGATATTCATCATCAAACTTTCATGTGTACGGATCTTAAAAGTTTTTGATTAGATATTCGAAAAATTTCAATTTAATTTATGATTTTTAAGAAAATTTACACGAATTTTAGTTGTTATCGATTGAGAAACGTCAAAATATTTTTTAAGTTTTTATTTATGTTTAAGTATATTTGTCTCGATTTAAAAAATAAATTGGACATTATTTATCGCTCGGTTAAATATATATTGATAAAAAAAGCAAAGTTTTCATTATACATTATACAAGACCATAAATTTTGGAAACACTAAAAATGCTGTAGAAATAAATGTATACAAACCAACGACAACATAACGATGAAATAAAAAGTAGGTGTTGCTAGTTCACAATTCAAACAGATGAAATAAAATACGAAACAAAAATTCTCTAGAGATGAAATTTTCCCTAGGATCGTGATTTCTAATGATTAAAACTAAAATGTTTATAATAATTGAAGAAAAATTTTGATAATTTTGAAAATAAAACTCAAATAATACTTATATTAATGACAAGCAATGAAATTTATAAATTAAATTGAAATTTTTCGAATATCTAATCAAAAACTTTTAAAATCCGTACACATGAAAGTTTGATGATGAATATCTTTTGAACGGTTAATTTTATCGCCAAAACATAGGAAACCATTTTTATAGAGCAGTTAATTTCCAACGAAAATTAGTATTTCGCATTTCGTAAAAGTCATTTATTGTCGAGTTATAAAATGCATAAACTAAAATGAAATTTATCATAAAGTAATCAAAATTAAATCCTTTATATCTTTCAAATGGCGAGGTTTACGAAAAAAACATAAGATACCTTTTTTGTAGAGCATCAAATTTCCTACAAAATTTATTCGAAACATTTTTTTGTACAGTCAATTAATAGAGAGATATGATTTTTTTTCTATTGGACTGAAAAAAAAATAAAAAACTGCGATGCGGAGGATGTTCCTTTCAAAATTAAGAGCTCATATTTGGTGGGAATTTTTTTAAGGTGTCTAGGAACCCATTTTTCCGTTGCACTTGTAAAAAAAATAATAGTCGATTTTTTTGACCCACCCTAATATATATATTATGTATATACGTATAGTACTATATTAGTCAATTAGTAAAATATGTACATCTATTCTCTGTAAGTTTCGTTTATATGATGACCGCCCGCTCATTTACCTATCAATCCAGTCCATCCAATGGTTGCCTGGAAGAAATTGCCGTTAGCGATAAGGCCGCCAATTGTACTTCTATATGTTATATTAAATTGTATGTTATGTGTTTTCAATACGTTTTGTGTGATGTACAATAAAGTTATAAATAAATAAATAAATAAATAAATAAACCCTTACCCAACCGGCACAGGCCCAATCAACCACTCCAGCTCGACGAACTCTTCGCCTCGGTACAACCGGATGATCTGCGTCACCCAGTCGCTAAACCTCTGTCTGATCTCCTTGATGAGAGCGCCGCGGACAGTGGTGAAGGTGGCTCGATCTGTTACCTGGTGGATCAAAATTATGGTTCGAAAAGGTATTATTGTTGGCAGAGGCCAGCAAACTAGCAAGTGAGTCACTTGATGGTATGTGATCTTCATCGCCCGTGTACACAATATCAGAAGAATCATGGACGCGTTGCCGACGTTATATGGAAGGGATTATTAAGAAATTGGGGAGGGGAGGGGGGTTTGGGGTCCTAGATTTTAAGCTCCCTTACAAACCTTACATTGTTTTTACTACTCGCTGGTGGTAGGACATTCATATCCGCCCGGATAGCGACCACCGTACACATGGTGTTAAAACCTGCCATAGTGACCCACACACCTTGTATGGATCGCGTTTCAAGATCAGCCTGTGTATATCCAGTTGTCCGGAGGGGCTTGCGACATGACTTGATGGTGGTTGGGGTGGGTATAGAGGTCCATCCTTGGTCCTGATGTGACGTTTCGAAAGGTTTACAGAAATTACTGTCACTTCAATGTGTAACATTCGCGTAAACATAATAAGTAAACATAATTTTTGAGTGGCAGAGCCACGCTGTAGACAGTTTTGTCTACAGCATGAATGGGCTGGCTCGATCGGGTCGTTACCACTGTCTCACAGAAGACCGACATAAAGTAGCGGCTTGCTGCTGCGTTTCGTATGGTGAGTGAGATATCCGGAAGCCCAAATCCCCTCCCCTTCCCTATCCCTAATTATCCCTTTCCTTTAAGGTCGGCAACGCGCCCATGATTCTTCTGGTGGTGGGGGTACATGGGCGGTGGAGATCACTTACCATCAGGTGACACACTTGCTCGTTTACCTATGCTGAAAAAAAGTCATTATGCAAACCTCTTTTTTAAATCGATTTAAAATATTTTCAAAAAACTCAAAGTACATACTGCTTTCGGCTTCATTTTCTCCGGCCGAAATGTATATGATCCTGACTGCATCGTCTGCTGTCCTTGGCCGTAGAAGTAGAAGTTCTGCATCAGCTCGATCCTCACTCCGTCTATATGCTGGATCGAAGACAGGAGCCCTGTGGTCTTGTCCACTGATACCTTCAGGTACTGGGGACAGCACTTAATCGTTAGAACCCTTCGACGTTAATTAAAAAATCCTACTAATCCTATATAATAAACGCGAAAGTTTGTAAGTATGGATGGGTGGTAGGGATATTCATATCCATCCGGTTAGCGACCATCGTACACATGGCGATAAAACCTACCATAGTGACCCACACACCTTGTGTGGATCGCGTATCAGGATCAGCTAGTGTATATCTGTATTGTATTGCGACATGACTTGATGGTTGGTTGGGGCGGGTATAGGGGTACATCCTTGTATCCCTGTGCCTGCATCGGTCATCCGCCTGTCCTGTCGCAGGACCCTCTATTTGCTTCTTCCCTCTCCGAAGAGAGAGCATTTATACAGTCCGGCATGATTCTGGTGACCACCGATAAACTCAATGGCTGTCAGTGGTCACTACTTTTTTGGACTGCACTACGCTTACCATCAGGGGTAGTGCAGTCTGCCATGCTCGGATTAAAAAAATACATCATTAGATTATTTACCTCGTTAGAAATGTGTGGTGTTATTTCGTCGTCCATATTATAATTGGTAGGCTCAGATGTCTTTTTCTTGGCGAATGCATTTTCTTCCTTGAAAATAATTTTACTACATAAAAATTGAAAATAATTATAGTGCCATTTGGTATAGTATATAGTTTAAATGTGTTTGTTACAACCAGGTGCCAGCAGAATTACCAGCGCTTTGCTTAATCGAAGCAAAGTACATTGCTGAGCTGGGACCTGATTTCGGCGAAATGTATCACAGATCTATTTTTACCATGTTATCTTCTATTTTATTTTATACTTATATTACTCTGTGTGATGTGTTACATAAGCCGAAATAAAACTTCTATCTATCTACTTATTAAAAACTACAAGAAGTATGCGATATCCTTGATGTACCTCTGGCACATTTCGCTTCTTCTTTTATAGTGAGAATTGTAAAAGAGTGGAAGAGTTTTGGCGGGAATTCTGACAGTGCGGTTCATCGCCTATTTTAATTTATTTCAAAAACTAGTTTAATGTTGTGTTTGTTGTATAAACGTGGTGTGGATTTATGCAATAAACATTGACTGTGATGAACAGTGTATGGAAACATTGAAATAAGTGAATAAAGTACTGGAAGAAATTCACACCAAAACTCCAACAAGACCTTGAAAACTTCCACATCGATATTTCTTCGTTCTTGTGAAGACTTGAGAATAGATTATACTTGTCATTGGCGAAATGCATAATAATGCGAAGCCATAAATAAAGAAGAAGAAAAGTGTGGAACTCTGCCAGCGTCTTTGTTTCCAGAACAATACAATCTAGGTGTCTTCAAGTCTAAATTGAAGAAGTATCCAGTAGTGGGATAAGACCTTAATTTGATGTGGGCATGGTTTCGCGAGGTTATCTTATTGGCTACTTATAGGCTCTTATATCCTATAGGCTATAATTCCATTCTATAGTTAAATTTGAAATGGCAATATTCGTCGTTAAATGACGAGTAAAATGTTTTGCGTAAAATGCAAAAACTTCTGAAGCGCGAGGCCACGTCGCCCACGCGTTACGCCACCTCTGTAAGTATCTCTAGGCAAGCATGTTTCTATATAGACTGCGTCGTTACTTATCATCAAGAGAGATAGCGGTCAAATGTAAGACAATTTGGAAATGAAATATAAATCACGATTTCCTTAATAAGTGACTTAATGAAAGCTATAATTATTCCCATTTTATGTAGGACAGTCTGTAAAAATGTCCTACGGCTGAATTTATTAGTGTTTCTTCTCAAATCTGTGGGCATCTGCGAAGCACCGATTGAATTTTTCTTTGTAATATTAATGTAATTATAAAAGTGGCCCTTAGTCTATTATTTATGGATGGTCGTGGCGCTAACCATCAGGCGAGCGACCTGCTCTTCTTGTAATTGATACTAATAAAAAACATATATACAGACTAACAAGGACCTTCTCTTTTTCGAAATCGGTTAAAAGTGATGTTACGGAAATCAAAGCTGTTGCGGCCAAATGCAACAGTTTACAGTAAATACCATATCACAATAAAACATTAAACACAACAGTTTACAATAAATACTATATCACAATAAAAACATTACAAACAGCATGTACTGTCTTGGTTCTCCTTTTTTTTCCCTTCTTTTTTGTAACGACCACACCAGCGGGGGAGAGGAAAACGTGCGGGGCAACGGCCCTCGGTATATATATGAATTCAAAAGTTCAACGGCCTCTCTCTCAGTCGACTACAAGCTAATTAACGAAAGACATCCGCGCGGTTTGTCTTTTCCCGCCAAAATCGCTCCGGGGCCCGGTAGCGAAAAAACCGCTTTAGCAGTGCACTGCCATCAAACAACCATCAAACAACCATCAAGCATCCAGCAAACAAACCGAAGAAAGAACTTTACATGGTGTGTGGTATCCTCGGGGAAGAAAGTGTACCAGTCTTGGTGAGTCCTTTTGCCTATCCTTAAAACCAAGACAGTGACATCACGTATCACACGCTACACCACATCAGAAAACATAAAAAACCGCATAGAACCACCTCGCGGAATCGTAAGCCCGCAATCCCGCACACAATAAGAATTCCAGAAACCGAATTAAGGGACGTTTGCACCCACATAAGTGTTTGGTCCTTTTCGAGTCGGATTGCTCTTAATTCGGTATACATTTATATCGCTTAAATAAATGATTATATTCCCGCATTAAATAGGTTCATATACCTACCGCGAACATAAATAAATGATTATATTCCCGCATTAAATAGGTTCATATACCTACCGCTAATATAAATAAATGAATACATTCCCGCATTAAATAGGTTCATATACCTACCGCTAATATAAATTTTACCATAAATTTACGATTCCGCGTGGTTCCGCCATTTTGTTAACGTTAAAGTCAGAAAGCATTAGGCACTAATTACCTCGTGCTGATCTACAATAAAATTATTGATAGCTTGTGTATTCTGCTACAATCATAATTACAATATTCGTACATATAAATTACGTTATTTATATTAGTAAGCTACGCCCGCGCATAGAACATTCTACTTGGTTCTACGTAGGTAGTTACGTAAATCAAATTTAACTGTTTCATTTTAATATAAATACATTCGAATTATTATAATGGAAAATTTGGAATTTAAAATAAATATTTTAACAGCCAAAAATGAGGCAATATTCCAACGCTTGTCATCTTTATATGAATTATCGAAAAAAGTATCTTTAACAACTGAGCTTCGTTCAACTGATAATTTTCTGGCAGAAACGGAAACTTTACCTACAATTCGCCAGGAATTTAGCGACAATTTAGATTCGATTAATTTATTCACTAGCCAAATAAAGCCCAATTATAAATTGAATTATTCACAACTAACTGCGTTTGAAGATATTTACACCCGTATACAACGTGTTCGTAGTATTGTCGGGGCGAACTCGAAGCAGCCTGCTACATCTCAAAACACGACAAAAAGTGTAGTGAAATTGCCAGCGATCCGTATCCCATCATTTGATGGAAATATAGAAAACTGGCCTCTATTTTACGCGTCATTCAAGGCTAATGTACATTCTAATTTGAATCTTACCGATTCGCAAAGAATACAATATCTGATAGGTAGTTTGTCGGGTAACGCGTTAAAAATAACGGCGGGTATCATACCCTCAGAAGAAAATTATAACTCAATATGGGATAGCCTTGTAGAGAAGTACCAGGACACGAGGGCATTAGGTGCGCATTATATGTCAAATTTACTGGATGTAAAACCCGCTTTAAATAATGCTGAATCGCTAGGTTCTTTTATCGAAACATTTCATGCTTCGGTTTCAGCTTTAGAAAGTCTAAAAATTCCTGATTTGAAGGATTTTATGTTCTTGCATTTGGCTATGAGGAAATTAGATTCGTCTACGTCGCAATTGTTCGAAAGATCCGTAAATCATGGTGATATACCATCTTATAAAGAGTGCGTAACATTTATCAGAGCTCAAGTAAAAATTTTTGAACGAACCGTACCGGGTTCGGTTCCCGGTCGAGGCACGACAGCTAATACGCGCAGTGGTTCAAAAAACAATTCGGTTGTGTGTAACCAACCGCGATTTAATAAAACTCAACAATCATTTGTTACCTACGGCAATAGTTCTAATAAAAATAAAACATCAACTTGTTTATATTGTAACAAGTCTGACCACTCTTATATTTATCATTGTCCGTTATTTAAAACAATTAACAGTAAATCGCGTTTGGATTTCATTAAAGGCAATAGAGGATGTGTGAATTGTCTTAGTTTTACTCATAAAGTATCGCACTGTAAGTCATCACACAACTGCAAAAATTGTAACCAACGTCATCATTCTCTTCTGCATATAACAACTGAACCAACGCAGCCGCCTCGTACCGCTCCGTCCGATAATTTTATAACGCCAACACAGTCGCCTGCGCCGGTTAGTGCGATCGCCGCGGACACTCGTGTTTCACTTTGTGCGCGAGCAGATACCCACAACATAAAAATAAAAAATGACTTGGCAAAAACTACAGTTTTGTTATCAACCGCTCAAGTATACGTTAATAGTAACAATAATCATTATATTTCGGTTAGATGTCTTATTGATAACGCTTCACAGAATAATATTATTACTTCTGCTTGTTGTAAAAAACTTGGTTTAAAAATTATACCGCTTACGAACTCATTTATTAAAGGAGTAGGTTCAATTTCGCGACGTATTATAGGTTACGTAAAGATAAAAGTGTCTTCAAAGATTAATCATAACTCGTATGACGTACTCGCTTTAGTAGTCGATTGTATTACAGATAAATTACCAACAGAAAATGTTGACATTTCCGTAGTGCAGCATTTATCGAATGTACCACTCGCGGACCCGCTCTGGTATGAACCCGGGGAAGTGGAGTTACTTCTCGGGGCACAGATATTTCCATTTTTGCTATTAGGTGGTAAAGTTATTGCACCTCCCGCACCTTCCGCTATTGAAACAGTATTCGGTTATATCCTTATGGGCGAAGTTACCGCTTTATCGATTGCGCAGAGCACTGCACCCGAATATGTTAATTCCGCAACACTTCTTACAGTGGACTTAAATTCTAGGCACAATTATTCGGTGGTACTAGATGAGTCATTACATAAATTTTGGAATTTAGAAGAAATACCAGAACAAAAATTTCTTAGTCCGGAAGAAAAAGATTGCGAGAAGCAATATTCCGCAAATGTTACACGTGAACCAACCGGTAGATACTGCGTTGCGTTACCGTTTTGTAGGGAACCGGAAGTACTCGGAAATTCCCGTTCTGTAGCTTATCGGCGTTTACTTGCATTAGAACATACTAAATTAAAAGATCCGGAACTCCGTGCAAGTTACAACAATGTGATCCAGGAATATTTAGATAAAAACTATTTATCGGAAATAAACTTGGATGATAAAAAATTTGATGACGGTTATTACATCCCACATCACCCAGTCGTTAGACAAGACAAGGATACGACTAAAGTACGTATCGTTCTAGACGCGAGCGCGAAGTGCCATAACGGTGTGTCACTTAATGACATTTTGCACACAGGGCGTAATTTACAAGCAGACTTATTTTTATTATTATTAAATTTTCGATTATTTCCGATTGCTATTACGGCCGATATAAAACAAATGTATCTCCAGATACTTGTTACTGGGGAACATAGAAAATATCAGAAAATATTATTTCGTTTCAATACTGCTGAACCTGTTCGAGAATTTCAATTTAACCGCGTTGCATTCGGTTTGAAGTCTAGTCCATTTTTAGCGATGCGCACCGTGACTCAGCTCGCAGCTGATGAAAGTGAGCGCTATCCTCGCGCTGCTTCGGTCGCCTCCCGTGAATTGTACATGGACGACTTGGCTACATCAGTACCTTCACTCGATGAAGCCAAAGTATTATCCAGCGAGCTTATAAGTTTGTTCAAAGCTGGCGGGTTCGACCTTACAAAATGGGCGAGTAACTCACAGGAGTTGTTAGCCTCTGTGCCGCAGTCAAACCGTGCAGATATAAATTTCTCGGATAAGGATAGTTTAAAAATTTTAGGCCTCAAATGGATTCCTTCAGAAGATAACTTTACTTTCACTACGTCTAACATAAATAATAGTTGTACTAAACGATGCATTCTCTCAGCCATAGCCCGGTTGTGGGATGTGTTGGGATTCGCTGCTCCCGTAGTCTTATTTGCTAAATTACTTATAAAAGAATTGTGGAATCTTCATATCGACTGGGATGATACACCGCCAAAGGAAATTATTTCACTTTTTCATAAATTTCAAGAGCAATTACCGCTTCTTTCGTCATTAAAAATACCGCGCCATGTAGCAGTCACTAATGGTTGTATGACAAATATTATTAGTTTCGCTGACGTCAGTCTTAAGGCTTATGGTTGCGTCATATATTTACACGTTACGGACGCAGTCAATGAAACGCACGTACGTTTGGTGTGCGCAAAATATAAAGTTGCTCCGGTAAAAGTTGAGGCATTAGCCAGGTTGGAATTATGTGCCGCTCTGCTAATGTCTAAGGTCATAAAATTAGTTGTTGAAACTTACCGCGAGCGTATCACAATAAATAATATATTCGCTTTTTCCGCTTCTAAAATAACTTTATCATGGGTAGATTCTTCTCCACACAGGTGGAACGTTTTTGTAAATAAACGCAAACATATAACTTATGTCATAATAGACAAGTATTCTAGCCGCGCCAATCTTTTGAGTTCTATACTCAACCAGAGATATTGGAATAGATGGCGAGTAGAATATTTGTTTATGCTTCAAGTTAGACAGAGGTGGCTTGCTGATGTAACTAGCGTTGTAATCAGTACATTTAAAGGACCCATGGTCAAGTTACGTTCATTACCTTCTCAATAACCTTAATACAACAATATATCAATAATAAATAAATATAGTTACATATTCGTTAATATTTAATACTTTTCAACTTTATGCATAGTTAATCTTTTGAGAACCCTTCGGGTTCTCAAGAGGGGCGGAGGATGTTGCGGCCAAATGCAACAGTTTACAGTAAATACCATATCACAATAAAACATTAAACACAACAGTTTACAATAAATACTATATCACAATAAAAACATTACAAACAGCATGTACTGTCTTGGTTCTCCTTTTTTTTCCCTTCTTTTTTGTAACGACCACACCAGCGGGGGAGAGGAAAACGTGCGGGGCAACGGCCCTCGGTATATATATGAATTCAAAAGTTCAACGGCCTCTCTCTCAGTCGACTACAAGCTAATTAACGAAAGACATCCGCGCGGTTTGTCTTTTCCCGCCAAAATCGCTCCGGGGCCCGGTAGCGAAAAAACCGCTTTAGCAGTGCACTGCCATCAAACAACCATCAAACAACCATCAAGCATCCAGCAAACAAACCGAAGAAAGAACTTTACATGGTGTGTGGTATCCTCGGGGAAGAAAGTGTACCAGTCTTGGTGAGTCCTTTTGCCTATCCTTAAAACCAAGACAGTGACATCACGTATCACACGCTACACCACATCAGAAAACATAAAAAACCGCATAGAACCACCTCGCGGAATCGTAAGCCCGCAATCCCGCACACAATAAGAATTCCAGAAACCGAATTAAGGGACGTTTGCACCCACAAAAGCTACTATCTCTAGTTATCTCACTGAACAATACAATACAATACAAAAACTCTTTATTGTATAACCAATAATCATATAAAATAATAATACATGTACTTACAAGTTGATCTCTAACTGGCGTGATGTAATATGCCGTGAACCCCAACGGTGGGATGTTCTCAGCTTCGAAGAACAACTCCTGGATGGTTGACGAGGTCCGGCCTGGCAGGTTGATCATGGAAGCTGGTAGGGACACTAGCTGATACTCTACTTCTTCGTCTGGCGAGGAAACATAATTTTTTTATCTGAGCACGGCAAAGCGACTGTATTACACCTGATGGGAAGCGAAGTGCAGTCCAAAAAACCAGCGACCACCGACAAACAATGAATTTATCGGTGGTCACCAGAATAATGGCGGCCTGTTTTATTTTTAGTTGGTTGAATGACGAGACGAGCAAGGCGCTCGCCTGATGGTAAGCGCCACGCCTGCCTATAAATAGAAGCAACACCGCACAGAACGTTGAATTACAGAGCACTGCATGGCACTGAACTGTGCTCATCACCCCGAGACATAACATGTTAAGTGTCACAACACCCAGTAATGTCACTGGCTTCAATGTCCTTCGAACCGAAACACAACAGTGCTTACATACTGTTGCTTGACGTTAGAAATAGACGGCGCAGTGGTACCAACCCAGACTACCTCTCGCATACGAGGGATCTACCACTGTAAACCTTGTTCTGTGACATACCATTGTAATCCCTAATAGAGTAATGCAGAGCTACAGCAGGTACCCTCACGTGGAAGTAGGTCTTGACGCTTAGAGGATTGTACACTAGCAGCAGGACGGGTTCTTGCATTTCTGTGAACTGGATAATAAGACATGAGCTTGGCTATGTGAGTGCACTACACCTGAATATAAGTATAGCGCAATCCAAGAATAGTGTCGACCAACGATAAACAATGAGTCCATCGTAGGTCGCCAAAGGGCCAAGGGGGAGGGGAAGGAAAAAGGGATGGGAAAAGGGTTAGGATCAGGGGGCAAGCCCCCTGGGGAAAACCGGATATACACTGGCTGACCCTGGAACACGACCCACATAAGGTGGGCCACTATGGCAGGTTTTAGCACCAGTGTACGGTGGTCCCTATCCGGTCGGATACAAGTATCCTCCCACCAGCAATATTTTTTTTTATCCGAGCATGGCTAAGTGATTGCACTACACCTGATGGTAACCGTAGTGTAGTTCAAAAAACCAGCGACCACCAACAAACAATAAGTTAATCGGTAGTCACCAGAGACTTGCTGGCCTGTATAAATGCTTCTTCCCTCTTCGGAAAGGGGAGAAGCAAATCGAGGGGCCTGCGACAGGACAGGCGAATGACCGATGCAGGCACAGGGATACAAGGATATACGCCTATACCCGCCCCAACAACCATCAAGTCATGTCGCAAGCCCCTCGGGAGAACCGGATATACACTGGCTGATCCTTGAACGCGATCCACACAAAGTGTGTGGATGACTGTGGCAGATTTTAACACCATGTGTACGGTGGTCGCTATCCGGCTGGATATAAATATCCTACCACCAGCATTTACTCATGTACAATAACCTGATATTTCACAAGCTAAGTGCGGTGAAAAGGCCTTTCAGACCTACCGTACCCGTGGTCGTATCTCTGGTGGTACGGTGGGTTAAAGTTAAACGATACCACGACCGAATGAAGTGATCGTAATGCTGTACCGACGTTGGTAATAGACGACATAAAATTATCAGCATAATGATTTATTACGTTTACACGAAGATTACACATTGAAATAAAACTAATTTAAACGGATTTTATCGCGGTTTCATTAGCTTCAGACGTATGTTAGTATATTGTAACGGAAACTTTGAACATGATTTTGACCTCCTTCAAAACGTCGCGTCGGATTAAATCGAAATGTGGCATACTTAACAAGGACTGATGACAATTTAATATAAAAAGCGTGGGGTGCATGGTGTCTATAGTTATAAATATTTTATTGACAGATACGAATAGAAGGATAATTATTTAGATAGTATCTTAAATAGCACCCCACTCTTTTTTTTACAATAAAATAAATTTTTTCTTCAAATTTATTTTCAATTTGTTGTTGGATTTTCTATAAAAGCGTGTTTTTTAGTTTTTTTACTATTATTTATTTATTTTAATTTTTGTCCCGACGTTTTCAAAGCTTTTCAGCCTTCATGGTCACGGGGTGGACTAAAACTAACAAGTAATAAGTATTTATTAAATAACTTACCGTACATTGACTCATGTTGAGGTGATGGCAAACGAAGAAATTCTGGTTGCTTTTAGACCTCCTACTACCACCCCACGTCGGTGTTAGGTAGCTAAAAACGAAAATAAAATTAAAACCTTTATTTTGCAAGTACAAAAGGGCTCTTTTACACGTCAATAATAGTTTTTTTTTATCCGAGCACGGCAAAGTGACTGCACTACACCTGATGGTGAGCGTAGTGCAATCCAAAAAAAACCAGCGACCACCAACAAATAATAAGTTTATCGGTGGTCACCATTCATAAATGCTTCATGTTTAAATGCGCCTGTATAAATGTTTCTTCCCTCTTCGGAGAGGGAAGAAGTAAATCGAGGGGCCGATGCAAGCACATGGATACAAGGATGTACCCTTATACCCGCCCCAACCAACCATCAAGTCATGTCGCACGCCCCTCGGGAGAACCGGATATACACTGGCTGATCCTGGAACGCGATCCACACAAGGTGTGGGTCACTATGACAGGTTTTAACACCATGTCTACGGTGGTCGCTATCTGGGCGGATATGAATATCCTACCACCAGCGAAAAATTACATTGAAATGTCTCTACCCGTGCTTCGGAAATGCCCACTGGTCTGAGAAGAAGCATCATGAAACTCAGCCGTAGGTCTTTTGAATGTTTCATTAGTTATTATATTGTATTTTGTTTTTATTTTCCTCATAAAAACAATAAATCAATAAATCTTTTTACATGACATTATAATATTTTTATTCTTTAGAATTAGCAACACATCCTCCTCATACTCCGCGTCTTGTTGATGTCTAAGCCGATACATACATTTTTAAAAGAAAAAAAATGAGAGAAAAAAATGAAATATATAATTGATGGCGAAACAAATAAGCCCGGAGTTTCTTTCTGCCCTTCTTCTTCGGGTCGTCATCAGTAGGCAGCTAGAGAAAGGTTGGTAGGTTAGCTAGGCTAGGGATTTTCCTGCCAGTAAGGTCCACGACACATCTCCTTACCATTAAAACCGTTACCCTACTCCTTCCTGCCCTTGACCCGATTTCCATATCCTCCTAGTCCGTGAATCCCTACATTTAAGGATCCTCTCCCTCTTCCCATTCCATGTTGGTGTGCCTTTTCCTACCAGCCTATAGCGCGGCGGCTATTCCAAAGTTCTCTTATTTTTTAAGTTCGTCTTATTAATGACAAATGTTCTGTACTTGACCTGTCATAAGCGCTTTCTTAGCCTACATGATAAATAAAGATTTAGATTTTTGATTTTGACCACTTACCATCGTTCTATTACTACACACTTAGTTTGCTAGCTGTTATAGAAAGCAAAAATATTTTTTTATTTACCTTAATAAATGTGACACCTTCTTGGAACACGCGTCCACAGCTTCTGATAGTATTCTTATAAAATCATTCGTAACATGCTGCTGACTAGTTCCTGAAATATTTGTTGGAGTTAAAACTTCTTTAGCCGCGTTGAGCACTTTTTGGTAGGGGAAAATCTTATGGCGCGTCACCGACATTTTTTTTTTTATACTAGCCCTGTATTATATATGTCCCACTGCTAGGCACGGGCCTCCTCTACTGAATGAGAGGGGTTAGGCTTTAGTCCACCACGCTGGCCTAATGCGGGTTGGCAGACTTCACATACCTTCGAAAAATCTTATCGAGTTCTCAGGTATGCAGGTTTCCTCACGATGTTTCCTTCGCCGTTAAAGCAAGCGATAATTAACAATTAATATACACGTAACTTAGAAAAGTCAGTGGTGTATGCTCTTGGGACTGGTTTCGAACCTGCGACTTTCGTCTCGACAGTCCGTACCTCTCCCCGCTGAGCTATCGCTGCTCGAGCACTTTTTGGTAGGAGAAAATCTTATGGCGCGTCACCGAGATGCTAATGTTAAAACACATCGTATATATACCTACCATACCACCTCCTAATCCCTTAATTATCCTTTCCCTTTAAGGTCGGCAACGTTCCTATGATTTTCTAGAATTATGGGCGTGCATGGACAGTGAAGATCACTTACCATAAGGTGACCCACTATCAAGACGCTCGTCTGATGGTAAGCACCTGCTCATTAACAGAAGCAACACCACACAGAACTTTGAATTACAAATCACTGCACGGCACTGAACTGCGCTCATCACCCCGAGACATAGGATGTTAAGTCTCATGAAGCCCAGTAATTTCACTGACTTCAAAGTCCTTCGAACCGAAACACATCAGTGCTTGCACACTGTTGCTTGGCAGAAATAGACGGGGCGGTGGTACTAACTCAGACGGCCTCTCGCATACGAGGGATCTACCACCTTGTAAATACCTGTAATAGCATCATGATGGAGTACCAGGCTCGCAGCATGACGTAGAAGGTGAAGCTCATATGAATCACCGATACGTGCTAATACGGTTAGTTGTTTTACCACCTGAAAAAACTAAGGATCTTTAAAAGGGATTTTTTACCCTTGGTATGAACTACAAGGGTCCTTGCTAATAGGATACTAGCGATCCCTGCAGTATCTCATCCCAAGGACAAAGGGGAAGGGAAGGATAAAGGGATGGGAAAGGTATTGGCAAGCCCCCTCGGGAGATCACTATAGCGGGTTTTAACACCAGTGTACGGTGGTCGTTATCCGGGCGGATACGAATATCTTAGCACCAGCAGGGTATTGAGAGGGAAACGGATCAGAGAAGGGAAAGGGATAGGATCAAAGGGAAAGCCCTCGGGAGAACCGCATATACACTCACTGACCCTGGAACGCGACCCAGACAAGATGGGTCAATATGGCAGGTTTTAATACCAGTGTACGGTGGTGGCTATCCAGTCGGATACAAGTATCCTCCCACCAGCTCTTTGAAGGGATTAATTAAGTGTTTTTTTTTATTGATGTAATTAATAACTTCTTATGGGAGGGTAAACCACTCCGTAACGTAACGCGTTACGGCGCCACTCTGTCTGGCTTCCCTTTATCTCACGCATACGGCAGCAGTAGGCAGGCTCCTCCTCTCTCACTTTAACCCACATTAGTTTAAGTTATTACTTCTGTCGAGCGTCCCGAGACGCACATTTTTGGAACGAAGTTCCTTACGGCAGGCTTGGAGGGGATAGGGATTTTGCTGCGTGACCGAACTGAAAAAAATGTGATAGTAAAACCGTAAGAAAAATGCGTGGAATAAAAACCGTTAAATGAGACTTTTTTTAACTTAATTTGATATCTAGCACACAAAGTTAAAGTCGAAATTCCGTTAATAAAACAGATGGTTGTGAAACTTACGACATTTGGAAATGTAGACGCGGTTTGAAATTTAATTTGAATTTTTGATTATAGAACACGGCCGTCCGTTATTTTTAAGTTGATAAAAAATGCTATACAATAGCTTTACCGCGGCAGTCTCCGAGTGCCACACGTCTTTTTTTTATTTCTATTTTTCTATTCTATTTCTATGTAATTTTATGTTGTCAAAAAAAAATAAAGAGACCTATTTTGTTATTTCAGTTGATAATTTGAATTTTTTGCAATTTGTGTCGATTGTACATTAGCCGAAGGAACTTCGTTCCTACCTGGTGTCCCACGACACACACCAATTTTTTAGCTTCATTCCACGTACCTGAAGAAACACATGAGCTCTCCTGATGAAATACTTGAAGCTAGGTCTGGAGGTGTAGTATCCTGTCCAGTATGTGGATGTGTCACTGGCGTAAGGAAAATGATCACCCTGTGGAAGAAAGGGGAGGAACTAAAATATGTATTCATTGAAATAAAACTAATTTAAACGGATTTTATCGCAGTTTAATGTTAACATTTTTGGAGAACCTACACCTAATGGCCGGCGCTCATAGACGGCATGGCACGGCATGGCATGGCAAAGGATTTTATTACTAATCAAGTTATTTTGAATCTTATTGCCACGAGTTTAGAATTAACGTTACTTTATTTCAATACCACAGTGCCGCGACGTGCCGCGGGATGCTGTGGCATGACGCGACGCGCCGCGGCATCCCGCGGCGTCCCGTGGCATGCCGTTTCATTCCACGGATTGCCGCGGTGCGCGAGAGAGAGAGAGTGGCTGGGCATTCAGCAGGATGCCACGGCATGCCACGGGACGCCGCGGGATGCCGCAGCATGACCTGCCGTGCCATGCCGTGCCATGCCGTCTATGAGCGCCGGCCCTTAGTCCCCCCCGTGACCACGAAGGCTGAAAAGTCTTCGAAACGTCGGGATCAAAATTAATACAAAACCGCGATAAAATCCGTTTAAATTAGTTTTATTTCAATGAGTAACATTCGCGTATGAGTAACGTTAAAAATCATTAAAATATGTATTACCTGCCTGGATAGTGAACACCGTACATCTGGGCTCCTATGCTATAAAACGATACGAAGATAGGAAGTTTGAAAATTTTTTGTTATCCGAGCACGGCAACGTGATTGCACAACACCTAATGGGAAGCGTAGTGCAGTCCAAAACACCAGCAACCACCAACAAACAATGAGTTTATCGGTGGTCACCAGAATCATGGAGTCTTATAAATGTTTCTTCCCTCTTCGCACTGTGAAGAAGCAAATCGAGGGGCCTGTGACAGGACAAGCATGACCAATGCATGCACAGGGATACGGAATGTACCCCTATACCCGTCCCAATCAACCATCAAGTCATGTCCTGTCGAGCGACTTGCTCGTCTCGTCATTCAATCAAATAGAAAAAAATATTTCAACAGGTATATATGAACCTACTTTTTCAGTGAACACAGCCTTGTCTCTTCTTCCGTACAAATAAATGGCTTTCAAATAACAAGACGGTGTAGAATAGAATATATTAATGTCGGACAAGTTTGCTGGATGACTGTTTACGTGGCTGAAATACAAAGGAAAGTTGGGTCTTAATTAACACGTTTTTATTAGCTTCAGACGTATGTTAGTATGTTTGTCTGTAACGGAATCTTTGAACATGATTTTGACCTCCTTCAAAACTTCGGATTAAATCAAAATTTGGCATACTTATCAAGGACTGATAACAATGCAATATTTAAAAAAATAAATAAAAAAGTATTGTAAATTGTCATTAATTTTAAACTGTGATGACACGCTTTTTTACAATTAAAAATACATTTTTTTCTTCAAATTTATTTTCCATTATTTTAGTTAGATTTCTATAGAAGCGGGTTTTTAAGTTTTTTTTAAACTATTATTTATTTTTATATCTAGGTAGGTCCCTCGTATGCGAGAGGCCGTCTGGTCGGTACCACTGCTCTGTCTTCTGCCGCCAAGCAACAGTGTGTAAGTACTGGTGTGTTTTGGTTAGAAGGACATTGTAGCCAGTGATTTTACTGGTCATTACGAGATATCTCGGGGTGACGAGCGCAGTCCATGCTATGCAGTGTTTTTCAATTCAAAGTTCTGTGTGGTGTTGCTTCTGTCTATAGCGTTTACCACCAGGCGAGCGCCCTGCATTGAAGCCTATAAAAAAACTTTTTAAGCAAAAATAGTGGTAGCGATTCTTTGATAAGAAAGATGTCTACGTTTTAATCTTTATCTCTAGAAATTGTTGTTGCTGTTTAATACTCGACGTTGGAGAAAACATCTAAAAACGATGAAGCCATTTTGTAAAATTAAAATGGAATAGAAAATAGAGTCGTCTCAAAAATAAAACGTTATAAAAATGGTGTTAAGTTTTGGGTCGCTGCTATTTCTGTGCCTACCCGATGTTCTTTTAATTTATTTTTAGCTTTTTAATTTTTTTTTTATAGCATAGGCCGGCATACGAGCAAGTGGCTCACCTGATGGTAAGTGATCTCCACCGCCCATGTACGCCCACCACCAGAAGAATCATGGGCGCGTTGCCGACCTTAAAGGAAAAGGATAATTAGGAATTGGGAAGGGGATTTGGGCTTCCGGTTATCTCACTCACCGTACGAAACGCAGAGCAGAAAGCGCTACTTTACGTCGGTTTTCTGTGAGACAATGGTAACGACCCGGTCGAGCCAGCCCATTCATGCTGTAGACAAAACTGTCTACAGCGTGGCTCTGCCACTCAAAAAAATTTGAGCTCTACCACTACTGAACTTCAAAAATACTTTGTATTGACTTACTTAATTAGTTTATCCATATTGACAAACCAGTTGGCAGCACTCTGGTATGTAAAATCACCACCCATGGTCACCATTATGTTATCATGGTCATAGTATTTCGCTTGCTTCTCGATTAGGCCGATAAACTCATTTACCTACAAAAAAAAGATCTTTTTTATTTGATTGAATGACGAGACGATCAAGGCGCTCGCCTGAAGATAAGCGCCACGCCTGCCTATAAACAGAAGCAACACCACACAGAATTTTGAATTACAAAGCACTGCATAGCACTGAACTGCGCTCGTCACCCTGAGACATAAGATAATAAGTCTCATAATGCCCAGTCATTTCACTGGCTTCAATGCCCTGCACACCGAAACACAACAGTGCTTACACTGTTGGTTGGCTGCAGAAATAGACGGCGCGGTGGTACCAACCCAGGCGGCCTCTCGCATACGAGGGACCTACCACCTTATCTGATTTTAGAATATAAACAGCTCTTTCTTCTTTGTTTGTTAAACTTTTACCACCCAATGGTTGCCAATAAATGTGTCTTTCTTTCTTTCTTTCTCTTTCTAATCGATCCCAAGTTCTTTCAGGTCACATCCGACAATAAGACAGAAACAAATTAACACTCACCCGTTTATCAGCATTGTAGACCCTGGAGTCAGGATCATCGACGATAGGCTCGTCATTGCACAGGAAGTCAAAGCAAAACCCCTCAGGAGCATTGTACAAGTTGAAGAGTGTGTGTGTCATTATATCTGACATTTTGCCTAGAAGCAGAAATCCTATTGTTCTTTTTCATCCGATCACCGCAGAGTGACTGCACTACACCTGATGGCAAGCGTAGTGCAATCCAAAAAACCAGCGACCACCCACAAACAATGAATTTATCGGTGCATTTAGCAATGAATTTAGCTGGTGGGAGGATACTTGTATCCGACCGGATAGCGACCAACGTACACTGGTGCTAAAACCTGCCATAGTGGCCCACTTTGTGTGGGTCGCGTTCCAGGGTCAGCTAGTGTATATCCGGTTCTCCCCAGGGGGCTTGCCCCCTGATCCTAACCCTTTTCCCATCCCTTTTTCCTTCCCATCCCCCTTGGCCCTTTGGCAGGCCGGCATGATGCGATCTACGATGGACGCATTGTTTATCGTTGGTCGACACTTTTCTGGGATTGCGTTACACTTACCATCAGGTGTAGCGTAGTCACTTTGCCGAGCAAGGATAAAAAAAAAAGTGACTGCACTGTACCTGACGCTAAGCGTAGTGTAATCCAAAAAACCAGCGACCACCCACAAACAATGAGTTTATCGGTGGTCACCATGACTTTGGTGTTACAAACGCTTCTTTCCTCTTCGGTGACGGAAGAAGCAATTCGAGGGGCCTGCGACAGGACAGCCGGATGACCGATGCAGGCACAGTATACAAGGATGTACCCCTATTCACGCCTCAATCAACCATCACGTCATGTCGCAAGCTCCTCGGAAGAACCGGGTATACACTGGCTGATCCTGGAACGCGATCCACACAAGGTGTGTGGGTCACTATGGCACGTTTTAACACCATGTGTACGGTGGTCGCTATCCGGGCGGATATGAATATCTTATCACCAGAAAATGTAAATTGTTTTTATGTTTCCCTTATGTAATTAAAGGAATAATATATATTTTTTTTATATCATAGGCCGGCAAACAAGCAAGTGGATCACCTGATGGTAAGTGATCTCCACCGCCCAGAAGAATCATGGGCGCGTTGCCGATCTTAAAGGAAAGGGAAATTAGGCATTGGGAAGGGGAGGGGATTTGGGCTTCCGGATATCTCACTCACCGTACAAAACGCAGCAGCAAGCCGCTACTTTACATCGGTTTTCTGTGAGACAGTGGTAACGACCCGATCGAGCCAGCCCATTCATGCTGTAGACAAAACTGTCTACAGCGTGGTTCTACCACTCAAGTTTTTTTCGAATCTCACCCAGCACGTCGCTGCCTCGCCACATGAACTCCATCCTATCTTCTTCTATCATGGACTCCCTCTCCGTGTAGTCCACACGACCTGCCAATGTAGTATTAGTATTATCCTGGCACGGTAAAGTGACTACACTGGCCCTGATGTTAAGTACAGTGTAGTCCAAATATAATCCAGCCTCCGTGGCGCAGCGGGCGAGTAGCCGGCTGTGAAGCGAGAGGCCGCGGGTTCGATCCCCGCACCGAGACAAATATTTGTGTGATCCACAAATATTTGTTTCGGGTCTGGGTGTTGTGAGACCGAAAGTCTCTCGTAGTTCCAGATACCTACGACACAAGACTCGCATCTTATTGTGGGGTTCGGACTATGTATGTGACTGTTGGGTGTATTTATTTATTTAATGTTGTCCGTCAAGAGACATTGCGTCCCTCGACGGTCAGCAGAATTATGCTTGAAGTTACTGGATATACACTGGCTGACACCGGAACGTGACTATCTGAACGAGCCACTATTATGGGTTTTACACCATGCGTTCAAGTTTGAAAGATATTGTAGCTAAGTTCAATTAAATAATGAAATAAAGAATGACGAGACGAGCAAGGCGCTTACCTGATGATAAGCGCTACGCCTGCCTATAAACAGAAGCAACACCACACAGAACTTTGAATAACAGAGCACTGCATGGCACTGAACTGCGCTCTTCACTCCGAGATATAAGATGTTAAGTATCATAAAGCCCAGTTATTTCACTGGCTTCATCATCATCATCATCACCATCATCACCATCAGCCACAAGACGTCCACTGCTGAACAAAGGCCTCCCCTAGAGATTTGCAAACCGACCTGTTTGAAGCAGCCTGCATCCAGCGACTTCCTGCGACCTTTATCAGGTCGTCTATCCACCTTACACACTGTTGCTTGGCGTCAGAAACAGACGGCGCGGTGGCACCAACCCAGACGGCCTCTCGCATACGAGGGACCTTGTAAAATTAAGTTATTTAATTTACCAATAAACAGTCCGTCGTAGCCCATTTGAGCCAGTAGTGACGCTTGTTCTCTAGAATGGCCGTAGGTATCGATCTGCCAAGCTGCTTTCGGTTTCCCGCACGGACCTAAGGTATCGTTCAATTTTCTGCAAAAGAAAGAAGAAATGGCTTCATTGCGGATAAGATTTGGTGAAGTAGAAGCGTTTAAATACGAAGATGGAGTTTTTTTTTTTATCGATTGAATGACGATATGAGCAAGGCGCTCGCCTGGTGGTAAGCGCCTGTTCATAAACAGAAGCAACACCACACACAACTTGAATTACAAAGCTTTGCATTGTAGTGAACTGCGCTCGTCACACCGAGACATAAGATGTTAAATGTCATAATGCCTAGTAATTTCACTGGCTTGGAGTTTGGTAATGCTGGGGTAAAGCCAGGGAGAAACAAAGATGGTATTTAGAATCGTGTTGTGTTTGAGCTAGTTTTGTCTACAGTCTTAATCATGTCTGATGATTCTGTAAATAGACTTACAACCCATCTATATTGCCTCGGTGGCGCACAACTGCATACGCGGTACGACTGCTGTGCTGAGGTCTCGGGTTCAATCCCCGGGTTGGGAAAAAAGGATATTTTTTATAGCATAGGCCGGCAAACGAGCAAGTGGGTCGCCTGATGGTAAGTGATCTCTACCATAAGTGATCTGCCCATGTACGCTTACAATATCAGAAGAATCATTGGCGCGTTGCCAACCTGAAAGGAAAGGGATAGTTAAGGATTGGGAAGGGCGTTTTGGGCCTCCGGATATCTCACTCTCCGTACGAAACGCAGCAGCAAGCCGCTACTTTACGTCGGTTTTCTGTGAGACAGTGGTAACGACCCGGTCGAGCCAGCCCATTCATGCTGTAGACAAAACTGTCTACAGCGTGGCTGTACCACTCAAAAATATTTGATCCATAAATATTTGTTTCGGAGTCTGGGTGTTGTGAGACCGAAAGTCTCTCGTAGTTCCTGATACCCACGACACAACACTCGTATCTTACTGTGGGGTCAGGACTATGTGACTGTTTATAAAAATAATAATACTATCCACCAACCTGAGACCCCACGTATACTGATCGATGATCTGCAGATAATCAGGAGTTGCTTCATCATTGTGCACCCAGCCACCTCCAGAGAACTCTATCCTGCCCTCCTGGACCAGGGTCCTGAAGGTGGCTCTGGTGGCAGGGCGCTGTTCTTTCCACCAGCGCCAGAAATAACCCGTTTCAGAGAAGGTGAACCTGTGATGTTTTTTTTTATGTATCATAGGCCGGCAAACGAGCAAGTGGTTCACCTGATGGTAAGTGATCTCCATCGCCCGTGTACGCCTACCACTAGAAGAATCATGGGCGCGTTGCCGACCTTAAAGGAAAGGGATAATTAGGGATTGGGAAGGGGAGGGGATTTGGGCTTCCAGATATCTCACTCACCGTACGAAACACAGCAGCAAGCCGCTACTTTACGTCGGTTTTCTGTGAGACTGTGGTAACGACCCGGTCGAGCCACCCCATTCATGCTGTAGACAAAACTGTCTACAGCGTGGCTCTACCACTTAAAAATATATTAGTTGATAGTTGATTTCATATCTTTCCACCCCTTTTTTCGCAGTGGGGTCGGCGCAAAATGCTTTTTAACACATGTTGTAGATATTGGCTTATAGTTTTTGCTACCAGCTGCCTGCCTGATGTTAACCCCTCTGGGGTGAAAACATGCAAACTAAAAAAAATTTATTATGGATCACACAAACATGGAATAGCTTATGGTGGTAGGATATTCATATCCACCCAGATAGCGACCATCGTACACATGGTGTAAAAACCTGCCATAGTGACCCACATGGCTTGTGTGGATCGCATTGCAGGATCAGACAGTATATATCCGGTTCTCCCGAGGGGCTTGCACCCTTTTTCTTTACCTTTCCTTTCCTAAATCTCCCCTTCTGAGATGAGATACAGGGATCGCCAGTACCCCATTACCAGGGACCACTGCTATTTATCTCCAAGGGTTAAAAAACCTGTTTATTTCGTCATTGAATGAATTTGAAATAAACATGTATACAGATGAATTCAGAGCACCTTTTTTGAAACCAGTAACACCTACGGCATCAATAAGAAGAATAACTTTATAAATGGTTGAATTCTTAAATTTTTAGAGTGGTAGAGCCACGCTGTAGACAGCAATGTCTACAGCATGACTGGGCCGGCTCGACCGGGTCGTTACCACTGTCTCGCAGAAAACCGACGTAATGTAGCGACTTGCTGCTGCGTTTCGTACGGTGAGTGAGATATCCGGAAGCCCAAATTCCTCTCCCCTTCCCAATCCCTAATTATCCCTTTCCTTTAAGGTCGGCAACGTGCCCAAGATTCTTCTGGTATTGTGGGCATACATGGCCGGTGGAAATCACTTACCATCAGGTGACCCACTTGCTCGTTTGCAGGCTTATGCTATAAAAAAAAATGGTTGAATTATTAAACTTACTTTCTTCGTTTGTCGTGAAGCAATTCAGATAGCACTGAGTGGTAAACAAGCTGAACGTTTGCTGAACTCGTGGACGTTTTAGCTGGAAAAAACAAATAATACTATACTAGCGACCCGCGCCGGACGGGTAAAATATGTTTGTTACGACATCACATTACAAATCTTTGAATTTTTTTGCTTTTCGGATTTAATTCTTTTAACTTTGCTTGTGGGAGGATACTTGTATCCGACCACCGTACACTGGTGCTAAAACCTGCTATAGTGGCCCACCTTGTGTGGGTAGCGTTCCAGGGTCAGCCAGTGTATATCCGGTTCTCCCCAGGGGGCTTGCCCCCTGATCCTAACCCTTTTCCCATCCCTTTTCCTTCTCCTCCCCCTTGGCCCTTTGCAGGCAGGCCGGCATGATCTTGCCGACCGACGATGGACACATTGTTTAACGTTGGTCGACACTATTCTTGGATTGCGCTACACTTACTATCAGGTGTAGCGTAGTCACTTTGCCGAGCCAGGATAAAAAAAAACTTAATGATTAAAAATAATAGAGTCAAATACGTGCCCTATTGCTATACTTACTGCCATAATAGTATTCATCGAAGGTCTTAACCCAGCCAGCATCCATGTGTGAGTGTGGTATTAAATGGACATTCAAAGCACCATCTCTTGTTTGAGGACATTGCTGCAACAACATTGATGTGGCATTGAAGTCAATGAAGTGATTGCGTATTATGATACCTTATCTGTCTATTATAGACAGCCTACGTGGCGCAGCGGGCAGTAGCCGGCTGTGAACCGAAAGGCCGCGGGTTCGATCCCAGACCGAGACAAATGTTTGTGTGATCCATAAATATTTGTTTCGGGGTCAGGGTGTTGTGAGGCCGAAAGTCTCTCGTAGTTCCTGATACCCACGACACGAAACTCGTATCTTACTGTGGGGTCGGGACTATGTATGAGACTGTTGGGTGTATTTATTATTTATTGGCAGCAGCTAAGACTGAAAACATTTTGGTTCGGTTCCCAGGTTGGGAAATGACAATTTGTCTTTGAGTTTTCGATTCGTAAAATCACACATGAATTGCTCGGGATTGGACAAGGTGGACAGACGATCTGATAAAGGTCGCAGGAAGTCGATACTGGTCGCCAAATTACAGTCCTTTAGCCACATCAGTCCTTGGGTATGAAAGAATGGACTGAATTAGACGCATACGAGGATAAAGCCGTAGGCTTATGTACGTATGTATTATGAATTCAATTTAAACGTCCATACCTTGTATCCACATTCGATTTTCGCTTTTGCAGCCCCAGTCCACTTAGAATAAGCTAAATAAATTATTACCAAGATTTTTAACATACTAAAATAGCTTTCTTTTAACAATTACAGCATAACTTAGATAATTTTTTCGTAAAATATTTTAAGCTATTTATTTTATCAGTAATAGACAGTCTTTTTTACTTTTTTATTATTAAATTTTGTGAATTACTTTCAATGTATGTTTATAACAAGGTTTATTAAAAAGACCAGCTTATTTCTGTGATTTTCTGAAGTATTTCGTTTACTAACTGCAGTAACTGAAGGTTCTGTAAAGAGTGATCAGCAAGAACTCGCGTAATATGGTCTTTGTTTATTACAAAGCCTCATCCACAATGATAATTAAAAATGTAGTTATTTTTTTTTAATTGACGAAGAAACAGAGGAGTTGTATTTATTTTACTTATATGTTTGTAATTCTTTATTGTACATCGAAATATGCTATATAATTGCTAATGCTTGTATCCGACCGGATGGCGACCACCGTACACTGGTGCTAAAACCTGCCATAGTGGCCCACCTTGTGTGGGGCGCGTTCCAGGCTCAGCCAGTGTATATCCGGTTCTCCCCAGGGGGCTTACCCCCTGATCCTAACCCTTTCCCGTCCCTTTTTCCTTCCTCTCCCCTTTGGCCCTTTGGCAGGTCGGCATGATCTTGCCGACCTACGATGGACACATTGTTTATCGTTGGTCGACACTATTCTTGGATTGCGCTACACTTACCATCAGGTGTAGCGTAGTCATTTTGCCGAGACAGGATAAAAAAATAATACATTAATTAGATAGATTATATAATATATATACATTTGCTAATCTATCTTGAGTGGTAGAGCCACGCTGTAGACAGTTTTGTCTACAGCATGAATGGGCTGGCTCGACCGGATCGATACCACTATCTCACAGAAAACCGACATAAAATAGCGGCTTGCTGCTACGTTTCGTGTAGTGAGTGAGATATCCGGAAGCCCAAATCCTCTCCCCTTCCCAATCCCTAATTATCCCTTTCATTTAAGGTTGGCAACACGCCCATGATTCTTCTGGTGGTGGGCGTACATTGGCGGTGGAGATTACTTACCACGAGGTGACCCACTTGCTCTTTTGCCGGCCTATACTATAAAAAAAATCTATGTACTTGATTGGTCTGTTTTTATTTAGCGCCAAAAACTAACCAATGACGTTTAGAGAAATCGTCACTATACGTTCGCACTCACTATGAGTTCTCATAGTAACGTTTATGAATACGGGGGTAAGTCACGATATAGAACAGCCTTTAGTTTCCTCGACCCGCTGATGGAATAAGAAAACATTCTCAATTTCATACCAACATGCTGGTTTGGTTTATGTTTATACCAAGAAACATATGTTTAATGAAACGATGCGAGCTAGTTGAACACTGGTTTCTTTACAAGTACCATCATATATCATACCAAACCATCACACCAAAATACATACATAACCTAACGCTTATATAAAATAGAGTATTAAATAGTACACCGATGTACTAGTTAATACTATAATATGCAATCAATAAAAAAGAAAATGCTTTTTTTTTATCCGAGCACGGCAAAGTGACTGCACTACACCTGATGGTAAGCGTAGTGCAGTCCAAAAACCAGTGACCATAGACAAACTATGAGTTTATCGGTGGTCACCAGAGTCATGCCGGCCTGTGTAAATGCTTCTTCCCTCTTCGGACAGGGAAGAAGCAAATCGAGGGGCCTGCGACAGGACAGGTGGATGACCAATGCAGGCACAGTAATACAAGGATACCTGCAACAACAAATATCAAGTCATGTCACAAGCCCCTTGGGAGAACCGGATATACACTGGCTGATCCTGGAACGCGATCCGCACAAGGCGTGTGGATCACTATGGCAGGTTTTAACACCATGTGTACGGTGGTCGCTATCCTGGCGGATATGAATATCCTACCACCAGCTTTATTTATGTCCTGCCAATGCTATCTGATTTAATAACACGAGTTATGAAATACTTACACCGTACACTATATGTTGCTTAAATTTGACCATACCTTTCTGTAACATAATGTATAATATTATTTTGGTATAATAAAGGTGGTTAACAAGGTGGTAGGTCCCTCGTATGCGAGAGGCCGTCTGGGTTGGTGCCAATGCTTTGTCTATATCTGGCGCCAAGCAACAGTGTGTAGGCACTGTTGTGCTCCGGTTTGAAGGACACTGAAGCCAGTGAAGTTACTGGACATTATAAGACTTAACTTATGTCTCGGGGTGACGAGTGCAGTTCAGTGCCATGCAGTGCTTTGTAATTCAAAGTTGTTTGTTGTGTTGCTTATGTTTATGGACAGGTTTACCATCAGGCGAGCGTCTTGCTCGTCTCGTCATTCATCAAATAAAAAAATTGCTAATATTGTCGAATTTGATTCGAACCAAATACCTCACAGTTACTCAATGCCATTTTTTTACTAGCCCTGTATTATATACGTCCCACTGCTGGGCACGGGCCTCCTCTACTGAATGAGAGGGATTAGGCCTTAGTCCACCACGCTGTCCTATTGCGGGATGGCAGACGTCACATACCTTCGAAAAATCTTATCGAGTTCTCAGGTATGCAGGTTTCCTCACGATGTTTCCTTCACCGTTAAAGCAAGCGATAATTAACAATTAATATACACGTAACTTAGAAAAGTCAGTGGTGTATGCTCTTGGGGCTGGTTTCGAACCCGCGACTTTCGTCTCGACAGTCCATACCACTCCCCGCTGAGCTATCGCTGCTTATGCAATGCCCAATGTCATTACACTAAGTGAATTTATGTTAATGTACACAACATACGTTTAGTTGTCTAGGTCCGAAAACTGGTTTAACATAACTTGGTAAGGTCACGCATTTAAAACTGTTGAAATTCATGATATAATTATATTAAAATTTATTCGTTTGCATATTATATTGCCGGAAATGTATTTGAAATAAAAATTACTTATCATAATAATATTTCGGTTTTAAAGGCAAAGGCAAGGTAAGGCACTCGTTCAGAGGAGCCGGTTGTGAAGCGAAAGAACGCAGTTTCGATTCCCACCCCGAGGCAAAATGTTTGTGTGATCCATAACTATTGGTTTCTGGGTGTTTCTCCCCAGAGGGGTTGTCGTCAGGTGTCGCGGCCGGTCATAAAAACTATAAGCCAAATATTTCTGTAACGTGTTAAAAAGCATGTTGCGCCGACCCCACTGTGAGTGGGGTAAGGACGGGTGAAGGGAAGGAAGGGACAAGGCAATATGACTAAACTGTACTTTATGGTAAGTTCGGAGCCTGACAAAATAATTGGATCTACTTACGCAAACAGGAACCAACCCACAGCAAGTTCAAATGGAGATACTGATTTTGTTTTACTAAATTCAATCATTTAAACTAATTTTATCTCGTAGTTTTTTGAAAAATCGGGCATGAAATATATTCCATGTATAATTTTGCAAAAAAAATAGGGTATTAAAATCAATTTAAATTAATGAATTTAGTAAAACAAAATCAGTATCTCCATTTTAACTTGCTGTGGGTTGGTTCCTGTTTGTGTAAGTAGGTTCAAGTATCGCTTTAAGTTAAGGTCGGCAACTCGCCCATAAAACTTCTGGTACTGTGGTCCCTTACCATCAAGTGACCCATTTGCTCGTTCGGAGTCTTAAGCCATAAAAACACACAGACAACGTATTTTTTGTTAATTATAAACACCCGGATATACTTAACGAACCTGTCGCGAATATTAATATGGAAAAATAACTTTCAAAACATTAATAATTAAAATGGACATCCTTGAAAAATAAAAATGGCGCGAAAAGAACCTGATGTATTTCCTATTGTTAAAAGAATAATTTATAAGCAAAGTATTATGTTTTTTTTATTGAATGACGAGACGAGCAAGGTGCTCGCCTGATAGTAAGCGCCACGCCTACCCATAAATAGAAGCAACACCACAGAACTTTGAATTACAAAGCACTGACTGCATGATGCTGAACTGCGCTCGTCACCCCGAGACATAAGATGTTAAGTGTCATAATGCCCAGTAATTCCACTGGCCTCCATGCCCTTCAAACCGAAATAGAACAGTGGTTACCCACTGTTGCTTGGCGACAGCATATAGATAAAGCGGTGGTACCAACCCAGACGGCCTCTCGCATACGAGGGACCTACCACCTTGTATATGTGGGAAGTTTCGGTATAAGAATAGCAACAAACAACATTTTATGCAAATAAACCAGTTACATCATCAAAGAACTGACCTCTCCTAACAACGTGATTTGATAAGATCTACTCCTTAAATATAACTGAAGTTTCTCGTTATGTTAGATAGTGGATTAAATAGCCGTTTTAGAAATGTTTTTTTTATCCAAGCACGGTAAAGTGACTGCACTAACACTGATGGTAAGCGTAGTGCAGTCCAAAAAACCAGCGACCATCGACAAACAATGAGTTTATCGGTAGTCACCAGAGTCATGTCGGCCTGTATAAATGCTTCTTCCCCCTTGAAGAGGGAAGAAGTAAATCGAGGGGTCTGCGACAGGACAGGTGGATGACCGATACCCCTATACCCGCCACAACCAACCATCAAGTCCTGTCGCAAGCCCCTCGGGAGAACCGGATATACACTGGCTGATGCTGAAACGTGATCCACACACGTGTGGGTTCCTATGGCAGGTTAACACCATGTGTACGGTGGTCGCTATCCGGGAGAATATGTATATCCCACCACCAGCAAAATTTATATCAATAGCCGGCAAACTAGCAATTGGCTCACCTGATGGTAAGTCAAATCAAAATCAAAATCTTTATTTATTATGTAGGCTAAGAAAGCGCTTATCAAGTACAGAACATTTTTTTTTTTTTTTATCCTGTCTCGGCAAAATGACTACGCCACACCTGATGGTAAGTGTAGCGCAATCCAGGAATAGTGTCGACCAAAGACAAACAGTATGTCTATCGTTGGTCGGCACGATCATGCCGGCCTGCCTAACTGCGTCTTCATATAAAACATTCATATAACATTTATCATTAATAAAAAATTAACTAACTTAAAAATACTAAAAGACTAACTTAAAAATTAAGGGAACTTTGGAATAACCGCCGCGCTATAGGCGGGCAGGAAAAGGCACACCAACGAGCAGGGGAAGAGGGAGAGGATCCTTAAATGTAGGGATTCACGGACTAGGAGGATATGGAAATCGGGTCAAGGGCAGGAAGGAATAGGGTAAGGGTTTTAATGGTGAGGAGATGTGTCGTGGACCTTACTGGCAGGAAAATCCCTAGCCTAGCTAACCTACCAAAGTGATCTCCATCGCCTCTGAATGCCCATAATACCAGAAGAATGGGCGCGTTGTCGACCTTAAAGGAAAGGGATGACTAAGGAATTGGGAAGGGGAGGAAGATTTGGGCCTCCGGTATCACTCACCGTACCGGCTTCAATGTCCTTCTAACCGAAACACAACAGTGCTTACACACTGTTACTTCGCGACAGAAACAAACATAGCGGCGGTACCAACATAGATGGTCGAGACGCCATGCGAGAGGATACGAGGGACCTACCACCTTGTGTATCTTGGATATCCTTTACCATTAATTGACCACTGCCAGTTTGCCGAATTATAACAAAAATCCGAAAAAATCCTTTCCCTACGAGGCCAACCAATATTTTACGACAAACATAAATTCGGAAGTAATATTACAATTAGAACAACAATGTACTAAGGAAATAAAGAACAGGAAACGCTGTAAAAGGTATTAAAAATGTAATTATTCGTGCTGCCGTTTTAGTAGTTATGAATAACGTGTAGGCATTGTTCGGTCACGGTTCTTTATTTATTAAACTGAATGGCGAAACGTGGCGTTGGCGTTCGCAGGCGAACTTTTCGAAGTGTAACTTCATTAGAATCGTTGTGATTTGAAACTCGATGAAACGAAAATGCGTCACGACAAAGACATCTTATGTGATGATCGCAGTTCTTGCCATGCAATTATTTATAATTCAAAGTTCTGTGTGGTGTTGCTTCTGTTTATGGGCAGGCGTTGCACTTAGCATCTTGTCTCGTCATTCATTTTACGAGTGGTAGAGCCACGCTGTAGACAGTTTTGTCTACAGCATGAATGGGCCGGCTCGTCCGGGTCGTTACCACTGTCTCACAGAAAACCGACGTAAAGTAGCGGCTTGCTGCTGCGTTTCGTAGAGTGAGTGAGATATCCGGAGGCCCAAATCCCCCTCCCCTTCCCAATCCCTAATTATCCCTTTCCTTTAAGGTCGGCAACGCGTCCATGATTCTTCTGGTATTGTGGACGTACATGGTCGGTGGAGATCACTTACCATCTGGTGACCCACTTGCTCGATTGCCGGCCTTTGCTATAAAAAAAAAATTGTTATGTTAATTGTGCTATTGATAAAATTACGTTGATATTATGTTTATTTTTGTTAACATCTAATTACGTGATACTTTGATATAACACCGATTGCGCCATAGTTTTTATAGCCTTAGACTGGATTGCACCATAATAGCATTTAAAGTTAAGGTTTACGTCAAATTTGAGAACAGTAACGCTGACTTTAACATTGACTGCGGAATGTGTTGCACCATCGTATTCCGATACTACTAGGTTCCTCTATCAATTCTAGAAGCAGGGACATATTATTTTGGAGCACAGACGCTTTAGGAGATATATCGGTTTGAAGGTTATTACTGAACCATCTGACAGCTATTTAACGTAAACAATAGCTTTACCTAGCGAATCTTGGGCAGTTACGGTTAACAGCTAAAGTTATGACGTCATCTAACATTTATCAAATGATGCAACTCATGTTTTGCATAACCGGTACATTAACATGTTTGTCATTGCTAAAGTAAGTTGGTACAACCATTAAATTTGAAGGGCTTTCTGACAATAATTGTTACCATACTTTGCTTTAACAAGCAAAAATTAAATACTTGTATAAAACGCAGTAGTTTGAACCGGTTACCGTGATTTCGTAACGACTGTCGAGTTATATTTGAGGTGATGTAATTGCTTCCTATACTATGGTTACTAGTTAACTGTTAATATTTATAATATGTACATGAGTTATTTTATTTATTTAAGGATCACCAACAAAATTACAATCACACATATGTTGAATATAAAGTTATAAAATTATCCCTTTCCTTTAAGGTCTATGCTATATATATGTAAGTATGTAAGTGATCGGGGCGTTTTACCGACCTTAAAGGGAAGGGGCAATCAAGAAATTGGGAAGGGGAGGGGATGTGGGTGTCCGGATAACTCACTCACCGTACGAAACGCAGCAGCAAGCCACTACTTTAAGTCGGTTTTCTGTGATAGTGGTAACGACCCGGTCGAGCCGGCTCATTCATGCTGTAGACAAAACTGTCTACAGCAACACCACTCATACTCATACACACTGGTGCGGCGACCCGCCGACTGATACCATTTTATCTATATATATATCTATTATTTATTTATGTTATATTTGTATTTTTTTTGTATATATTATGTATTAATATGCGTAATTATTTAGTTAAATATTTATTTAGTATGTATATTTACACTTTTATTTATTTTATATTGAGCCTCAGTCATGATCTCCACCACCCTAAGGTCGACTAGGAAAAAATGCCTAAGGCATTATAGTCCGCCTGTATACCTTGTGTACAAAGTTTTAATAAATAAATAAATACCACCAAGTTTAGTAACCATGTTTCGCCTGCCTTTAAGTCAGCAGAGTGTATCCCGTGCAGGTGAGATTGGATTCGAACCTAGGATAAATAAAAATTCATTTAATCAAATAAAAAAAAAAATGGTGGCCAATTTCAAACGGAATCCTACTAATATTATAAACGCGAAAGTTTGTAAGTATGGATGGATGGATGTATGTTTGTTACTCTTTCACGTAAAAACTACTGAATGTATTTTAATGAAACTTTACAATAATATAGCTTATACATCAGAATAAGACATAGGCTACTTTTTACCCCGGAAAAAGCAGATCACGCGGGCGTAGCCGCGAGTAAAAGCTAGTCTTAAATAAGGTTAATGTCCGTAATATGAAGTAATGTTATATTTTAAGAAAAACAAATTGATTAAGGAAATCATTTAAATCACCTTCACACGTAATACAGTATGTTAGTGACGTCATATCACAGGTTAGCTTAAAGGTCGTCATAAAAGGGAGCCTTTCCCCTACAGAGTACTGTTCATAGATAAGTATCAATATATTTGTTACGGGGTCTTTTATTTAGTTTTTTTATCCTGGCTCGGTAAAGTGACTACGCTGCACCTGATGGTAAGTGTAGCGCAATCCAAGAATAGTGTCGACCAACGATAAACAATGTGTCCATCGTAGGTCGACAAGATCATGCCGGCCTGCCAAAGGGCCAAAGGGGAGGGGAAGGAAAAAGGGATGGGAAAAGGGTTAGGATCATGGGGCAAGCCCCCTGGGGAGAACCGGATATACACTGGCTGACCCTGGGACGCGACCCATACAAGGTGGGCCACTATGGCAGGTTTTAGCACCAGTGTTCGGTGGTCGCTATCCGGTCGGATACAAGTATCCTCCCACCAGCTAAAGCTAAGTCTGGGTGTTGTGAGACCAAAAAGTCTCGTAGTTCGTGGTACCCACGACACAAGACTCGTATCTTACTGTGGGGTCAGGATTATGTGTGTGACTGTAGGGTGTATTTATTATTTATTATTATTCGTAAGTAGAATTAATCTCCTTAAAGTTTATGGCATTCTTGTTCTCTATTATCCTGGCACGGCAAAGCTACTCTTTTTTTCCGAGCACGGCAAAGTGACTGCACTACACCTGATGGTAAGCGTAGTGCAGTCCAAAAAACCAGCGACCACCGACAAACAATGAGTCTATTGGTGATCACCAGAGTCAATCCGGCCTGTATAAATGCTTCTTCACAGTCCAAAGAGGGAAGAAGCAAAACGAGGGGCCTGAGACAAGACAGACGGATGACCGATGCAGGCACAGGGATACAAGGATGTACCCTTTTACCCGCCCCAACTAACCATCAAGTCTGGTTGCAAGCTCCTCGGAAGAACCGGATATACTGGCTGATCCTGGAACGCGATCTACACAAGGCGTCAGATCGCTATGGCAGGTTTTAACACAATGTATACTACGGTGGTCGCTATCCGGGCGGATATGAATATCCCACCATCAGCAAAACCTGATGTTAAGCACAGTGCAGTCCACATATAATGTCGATTGAAGACATGCGTCCCTCGATGGTCGGCAGCTTACTCCAGCATCAAGTTATTACATAACTTATGTTGTTATATTCGATTTTGACGAATAATAATATATTTTTATTAAATGAATGACGAGACAAGCAAGGCCCTCGGCTAATGGTAAGCGACACGCCTGCCCATAAACAGGAGTAACGCCATACAGAACTTTGAACTACAAAGCACTGCATAGCACTTTGTCAGTCAAATTACTGGGCATTATGAGACTTACATAACATCTTATGTCTCGGGGTGACGAGCGCAGTTCAGTGCCATACAGTGCTTTGTAATTCAAACTTTTGTGTGGTGTTGCTTCTGTTTATGGGCAGGCGTAGCGCTTACCAGCAGGCGAGCGCCTTGCTCATCTCGTCATTCAATCAAATAAAATAATAAATAAGAATATATATGAGTGGTAGAGCCACGCTGTAGACAGCGTTTTGTCTACAGCATGAATGGGCTGGCTCGACCGGATCGTTACCACTGTCTCACAGAAAACCAACGTAAAGTAGCGGCTTGCTGCTGCGTTTCGTACGGTGAGTGAGATAACCGGAAGCCCAAATCCCCTCCCCTTCCCAATCCTTAATTATCCCTTTCCTTTAAGGTCGGCAACGCGCCCATGATTCTTCTGGTGGTGGGCGTACATGGGCGGTGGAGATCACTTACCATCAGGTGACCCACTTGCTCGTTTGCCGGCCTATGCTATAAAAAAAAAAAATATGTACTAGAGTGGTAGAGCCACGCTGTAGACAGTTTTGTCTACAGCATGAATCGACCTGGCTCGATCTGGCTCGACCGGGTCGTTACCACTGTCTCACAGGAAACCGACGGAAAGTAGCGGCTTGCTGCTGCGTTTCGTATGGTGAGTGAGATATCCGGAAGCCCAAATCCCCTCCCCTTCCCAATCTCTAATTATCCCTTTCTTTTGAGGTCGGCAACGCGCCCATGATTCTTCTGGTTGTGGGCGTACATAGGCGGTGGAGATCACCTACCATCAGTTGACCTACTAGCTCGTTTGCCGGCCGATGCTATTAAAAAAAAACAAATTAAATAACAATTTACATGACAGCTGACAGCTGTCAAAGTGACGCAACAATTACAGGGTGGCGCGAATAATAAAGAGAATGTGATAATACATTCTGATTTTAACAAGTCATTTGTACGGTGGCCGTATTAATTAAAATTAATTTAACAGTAATTGCATATTGATTGTACACCACTGTGCCGTCACGGTCATTTGGTATAGTTATTGGACGGTGTCAAAAATTATATTTCCGATACCTTCAACATTAATAGCTCAGCGAGGATTTGTTCAGACTGCAGAGAAGAGTCACAGGTTCGAAATCAGCGCCAAGATATTTTTTGTTTTTTATAACATACGGCAAACGAGTAAGTGGCTTACGGGTAAGTGATTTCCACCGCCCATGTACGTCCACAATACCAGAAGAATCATGGGTGCGTTGCCGAAAATGAAAGGGATAAAATTAATAAAAAACCGCGACAAAATCCGTTTAAATTCGTTTTTATTTCAATGAGTAATAGTCGCGTAAACATAAGAAATCATTATGAAAGGGATAATTCAGGGATTGGGAATGGGAGGGGGATTTGAGCCTCTGGATATCTCATTCACCGTATGAAACGCAGCAGCAAGCCGCTACTTTACGTCGGTTTTCTGTGAGACAGTGGTAATGACTCGATTGAGCCGGCTCATTCATACTGTAACAACGACAAAACTGTCTACAGCGTGGCTCTACCACTCAAAGTATGAGCATGCACCGATTAACTTATTTCTTCTAAACTTTACCACGAATTTTGATACTGCTTTACCACTATTTAGATAATTTATTCCAGAAAGTTTATATGTATATCACGCTATGATCCATGGGAGCGGGGCAGTAATATGACTGCGGTGAAACCGCTAGGGACAGCTAGTCTACATCTACACTAATATTATAAAGAGGAAAGATTTGTATTTTTGTATGTATCGAATAAATTTAAAAACTACTGGACCGATTTGAAAATTTCTTTCACCATTAGAATCCTACATTATTCTTGATGAACATAGGCTACGTTTTATCCCGGATAAAACAGATCACACGGGCGGAGCCGCGAGGAAAAGCTAGTATAAACAAACAGATACAATATGCAATTCACTTGCAAGGACACGGGTATATCGACGTTTAAGTTTTTACTGCCTTCCCTTATAAGGTTTCCTATTTCACAATTGTAAATTTGTTTTGATTGCTTGGTGACAATTATGTTTAACCAACGAAAAAAGCGGAGGAGCGTTCTCAGATCGTCTTTATGTTTACGTATAACTCCGCCAAATGTGTGCAGATTTTGATGATTCTATCTGTAATGATTTCTTATGTTTACGCGAATATTACACACTAGCTTTTGCTCGCGGCTCCGCCCACGTGATCAAACAAACAAACAAACAATCAAACTCTACAGCTTTATAATATTAGTATAGATTTGGGTAGCTTAGCAACGGAAGCCTTCAAGTATGAATAATTTTCCCCGTTTTTGCAACATTTTTCACTGATGCTTCGCTTCTAATGATCGCTGCGTAATGTTATATATCCTAAAGCCTTCCTCGATAAATGGACTATCCAACACAAAAAGAATTTTTCAATTCGAACCAGTAGTTCCTGAGATTAGCGCGTTCAAACAAACAATCAAACTCTACAGCTTTATTATTAGTATAGATTGAAATGAAACTAATTTAGTTTCTATTCTGATTTAGTTTATAGAGTCCACCCCGTGACCATGAAGGCTGAAAAGCTTTCGAAACGTTGGGAAAAATCTAAATATATAAAACTCAAAGGTGAATGACTGACATAGTGATCTATCAACGCACAGCCCAAACCACTGGACGGATCGGGCTGAAATTTAGCATGCAGGTAGATGTTATGACGTAGGCAAAGAAAGGATTTTGATAATTTCTACCCCCAAGGGGATAAAATAGTAAAGTAAAAATGCAAGTTTGTATGAAAATGACGCGGGTGGAGCCGCGAGCAAAAGCTAGTTGATAATAAACGCGATAAAAACGGTTTAAATTAGTTTAATTGTTTTATTTGATTAATCATTCAATAGAAAAATAAAAAGTGTGCGTCTTGGGACGCTCGACAGAAGTGATAAGTTAAACTAATGTGGGTTAAAGTGAGAGAGGAGGAGCCTGCCTACTGCCGCCGTATGCGTGAGGGAAAGGGAAGCCTGGCTTCCCTTAACGCGTTACGTTACGAAGTCCGGTCAGTCATGTCAAAGTTCTGTCAAAGAAGTTATCAATTCAAAAAGGCTGGGCAAGTGCAAGATGTGAGTATACTAGTCACTCCTCTGCTTACCCCTCCGGTGACACAGGCGTGAGCGTATCTAAATGTGTTTACTGGTGGGAGGATACTTGTATCCGACCGGATAGCGACCACCGTACACTGGTGTTAAAACCTGCCATAGTGGCCCACCTTGTGTGGGTCGCGTTCCAGGGTCAGCCAGTGTATATCCGGTTCTCCCCAGGGGGCTTGCCCCCTGATCCTAACCCTTTTCCCATCCCTGTTTCCTTCCCCTCCCCCTTGGCCCTTTGGCAGGCCGGCATAATCTTGCCGACCTACGATGGACAAATTGTTTATCGTTGGTCGACACTATTCTTGGATTGCGCTACACTTACCATCAGGTGTAGCGTAGTCACTTTGCCGAGCCAGGATAAAAAAAAAAAAAAAAAATGGTATCAAGGTCAAACATTCAGGGTAAATTTTAATGCACGAATTACCTCGCCTTTTAGGAATTATCTTACTACTATTACAAATGTGCCTAAGCTTAATAAATTAATTTAGTATTAATAATAATTAATTTAGTAATTACGCTTACCATCAGGTGCAGTGCAGTCACTTTTCCGTGCTCGGATAAAAAAAAACATCTTCCCGCTGAGCTATTTCTTTATTACTTATTATTTATGCTCTATTGTCTGTAAATAAAAATATTTTATTCGTCTATCGTATGAAGCGTAACATTTGCGAAACTAATGCAACGACCTTGATCCACTTGTCTCTTTGTACGGCCGTAGCGATTATATAAATAATTGTTTGTTTTTAAACTGTTGTTATATTTCCTGAATATGTTTTAACCGATGTCAAAGGAAGTGTGAAACTCTGTAGTTTTGAAGTGATAACTTCTTATAGGAGCGTAAACCGATTCGTAACGTAACGCGAGCAGTAGGCGGGCTCCTCCTCTCTCACTTTAACCCACATTGGTTTAAGTTATTATTTAATACATATTGTCATTTTTGTGTACGATAGCGTGTACTTTGACCTTGACGTTGACCGGACTTTGACAGGATTTTGACCAGATTTTGACCGGACTTTGTTATGTAATATAAATTGTCATTTTTGTACGATATTCGTGTACGATAGCGCAAAAAAATTATATTGTATTTAACCACATAAATTATAGTACTTTTATACTGATAAATAAAGCAATTCGTGCGAATTTGAATTACAATGCACTGCATGGTACTGAACTGTGCTCGTCACCCCGAGAAATATGTTAAGTCTCATAATGCCTGGTAATTTCAGTGGCTTTATTGTCCTTCAAACCGAAACACAACAGTGCTTACACACAGTTGCTTGGCGGCAGAAATAGACAAAGCGGTGGTCCCAACCCAGACGGCCTCTCGCATCGCCTGCCATCTTGTGGTTTATTGTCCCTGATCTTGACAAATAAATTAAGACTATAAAAAACAGTTCCTTACTGACATTAATAGTCTGAGCATACTAGTCTATACGAGCAGCACCCGTTCACGAGCATGACACATGTGCCAGCCATCGGCGTCGTCATCTATGTTACAGGAAAGTTACATAACAATAATCTGAGCATATTAGTCCACACAAGCAGCACCCGTTCACGAGCATGACGCACTTGCCAGCCAACGGCCTCCTCAACCATGTTACAGGGAAGTGACCGACCCGGCACACGACGCCGCCGCAAGCACAGACATTAAAGTGAGCATGACATGCACATAACCTTATCGAACAATCTGTAACGAGATATTTAAGCCATTGTACTGTAATAAATATACTGGTGTTGAAATAAAATGAATTTAAACGGATTTTATCGCGGTTTTTTATTTAAATTTTGGTGCCAACGTTTGGGGACTGAGGGAACTCCACCCCGTGACCACGAAGGCTGAAAAGCTTTCGAAACGTCGGGACCAATACTAGCCCTGTATTATACATGCCCCTCTGCTGGGCACGGGCCTCCTTTACTGAATGAGAGGGGTTAGTCCTAAGTCCACCACGCTGGTCTAATGCGGTTGGCAGACTTCACATACCTTCGGAAAATCTTATCGAGTTCTCAGGTATGCAGGTTTCCTCACGATGTTTCCTTCACCGTTAAAGCAAGCGATAATTAACAATTAATGTAGGTACACGTATCTTAGAAAAGTCAGAGTTGCTCTTGGTGCTGGTTTCGAACCTGCGACTTTCGTCTCGACAGTCCGTACCACTCCCCGATGAGCTATCGCTGAGCTGTCGGGACCAAAAGAACGAACAAACCGCGATAAAATCCGTTTAAATTAGTTTTATTTCAATGAGTAACATTCGCGTAAACTTAAGAAGTCATTAATATGCTGACGATTAAAGGATCTTGACATGATCGCTGGTGACATAAATCATTTATGCTCTAAATATTCTTAGCCATACCTAATCTAGTCTAGATCTTAAACGCATTTTAGTTATAAATAGACTACATTGGTTAGGGCGCGTCCATTATTTACGTGGAGCGTTTTCGGTGATTTTCCGATCCTCTCCCTCTGGTGAGATGTCGTGAGATTTAGCTCAGCGCCATCCCCTAATATTACATGAGCATGCCAAATTTCAGCCCGATCCCTCCAGTGGTTTGGGCTGTGCGTTGATAGATCACTATGTCAGTCAGTCACCTTTGAGTTTTATATATTTAGATTTAATGTAAATGTGTTGGATTTATTCTAAACAAAAAGAAAACTTTTTTAAGATATGGATATATTTTAGTGAAGGAACATGTTTTATTTAATTTACCGCAATTTCCTCGCAATTTTGCTCTGTTTCTTGATGGAAAAAAAATCGTGGACCGAAGAAGTGAAAAAAGACAAGACTCCCCCTTTTCTCGAAAGTAAGATTAAATGAGATTTGGCTTGACCCCCTCCCCCCCCTTAACCGCCTCACGTAATTACTGGACGTCCCCTTAGTATAGCCACATTAAATTATCAATGTTGGAGGGATACTTAATAAACCAAAGGCATTTTCCGCTACATAGCAAGATATTTTGTAATTGAAGATAAAAATCTATACTTATAAAATAACATGTCCTGACTGACTGACTGATTCATCATCGCCGAGCGCAAACTATCAAGGCTACAAGCATAAAATTGGGACTGTATATTCATTTTGTTATGTAGGCACCCACTAAGAAAGGATTTTAGAAAATTCCACCCCAAAGGGGTCAAAATAGGGGATGATAATATGTATGAAAGTCCGTCATTTTGAAAGTTACATAAACAACATTTTGTATTTCGGTTATTGACGTAAAACAAATAAATACGTGTTTCAGGAAATTTGGAAATTTTATTTAATAAGGGATGAAAAAGGGGGTGAAAGTAAATGCGAAAGTGAGTTTGTTTGTTACGCTTTCACGCCTAAATCACTGAACCGATTTTGATGAATTTATCTACAGAGACAGATGGGACCCTGGAGACAGTTACAACCTACTTTTATTCCGGAAAATGATGTTCACGCGGGCAGAGCCGCGAGCAAAAGCTAGTTAACTATATTTTGTATGCAAAAGCAGGCAAAGCTCAGCGGGGAGTGCTACGTTCCTCTTATGCGAGACGCTGTCTAGTACTTTTGCTGGTGGGAGGATACTTGTATCGGACCGGATAGCGACCACCGTACACTGGTGCTAAAACCTGCCATAGTGGCCCACCTTGTGTGGGTCGCGTTCCAGGGTCAGCCAGTGTATATCCGGTTCTCCCCAGGGGGCTTGCCCCCCTGATCCTAACCCTTTTCCTATCCCTTTTTCCTTCCCCTCCCCCTTGGCCCTTTGACAGGCCGGCATGATCTTGCCAACCTACGATGGACACATTGTTTATCGTTGGTCGACACTATTCTTGGATTGCTCTACACTTACCATCAGGTGTAGCGTAGCCACTTTGCCGAGCCAGGACAAAAAAATAAAACTTACACTTTGTCTATTAATGCCATCAAGCAGCACCGTATGGGGGTTCAATTCATAGTTTGAAAAACACTGCTTTATAATAGTGAAAACGGTATTTGACTGACAAACAGACAGACAGACGCAGATTTAGGTTTAACTATGTATTAATGACTTTTTATCTGCTGATTATCTAGATATACTTTAGAGAGCTCGGTGTAGCAACATTGGTTGCTTTGTTGGCTTTTTATGATGTGATATTGAACTGTTCTGTAACAATACAGCAAGACCAATATGAGTACAGTGGTTTATATTAAATTACTATATTCGGGTCTTCATGTAGTTTTATTATTTTTTATTATCATATTAATTAACAACTTCCCCAAAAATGTATTTTAAGTATTATACTAAAAAAAAAGAAGTGTGTGAGTGCAATTCACACACGGCAGAAGTGAAACTTCAGAAAAGTAGCCTACAAGAGAATGAGATAAAAATAGAGTATTAGTGGTATTAGGATAATTAAAAGGTTTATTATTTTTATAATACTTTTACCAAGCTTAAAAATTATTTAAATTTTTAATGCGAAATATTACATTTCATATATTTACATACTTAAGATCTTGTTTCTTTCCAACTTCTTTAGTGACGCCTTTTTCGTTTCATCAAATTTTCAAATCACAACGATTCTAAAGAAGTTTCACTTCAATAAATATGTTAGAAACCATCTGCTGGTGGTACCAACCCAGGCGGCCTCTCGCTTACGAGGGACCTACTGCCTTGTAAAATGCTATGGCTCTATCATTTTTATCCGTAGTTTAGTTATTCTTTTTAATTTATGTCTTCGCATTATTATGCATTTCGCCAATGACAAGTATAATTTATTCTCAAGTCTTCACAAGAACGATGAAATATCGGTGTGGACGTTTTCAAGGTCTAGTTGGAGTTTTGGTGTGAATTCCTTCCAGTAAGATGCTTAATTCACTTATTTCAATGTTTCCATACACTGTTCATCACTGTCAATGTTGATTGCACAAATCCACACTTTTATACAACAAACACATCTTCAACTAGGCTTTGAAATAAATTAAAATAAGCGATGAACCGCACTGTCAGAATTCCCGCCAAAACTCCCGTAGTTTAGTTTCTAGATCTCGGCCTTAGTGTTTTCTAATAGTCCTCTTTTTCCGGTGCGTCGCTACTGAAACGTTTCTGCATCAATAAATGTAAATTCTGAAATGTTTTTTGTCAAAATAATTACAAGATTCGATCCACCCATTATGCTTGTCTCGCATCATTTGAAACATGTTTATAAAAACATTAATAGTAACCTTAATTTTTACAAAAACAATTTCCTCATAAGTAATAAAAGATGAATCATCTATTATAGGTCATATAATATTTGTACATAAGTTAACACGTGACTGCGTTCGTAGATCACGTCTAGGAAGTCACAAGGTAGGTCCCTCGTATGCGAGAGGCCGTCTGGGTTGGTACCACCGCGCCGTCTATTTCTGCCGCCAAACAGCGGTATGTAAGCACTGTTGTGTTTCGGTTTGAAGAACATTAAAGCCAGTGAAATTACTGGGCATTATGTGACTTAAACTCGTATGTTTCGGAGTGACGAGCGCAGTTCAGTGCTATGCAGTGATTTGTAATTCAACGTTCTGTGTGGTGTTGCTTCTGTTTATGGACAGGCGTGGCGCTTACCATCAGGCGAGCGCCTTGCTCGTCTCGTCTTTCAATCAAATAAAAAACATTAAAAAAATCATAACATTTATAAAGAATATAATTAATAATTACGTTAAAGCACCAAGGTATTAAAAAATAAAAAAACTGTTTTTTTATTTTTTTTTATCCTGGCTCGGCAAAGTGACTACGCTACACCTGATGGTAAGTGTAGCGCAATCCAAGAATAGTGTCGACCAACGATGAACAATGTGTCCATCGTAGGTCGGCAAGATCATGCCGGCCTGCCATAGGGCCAAGGGGGAGGGGAAAGAAAAGTATCCTCCCACCAGCAAATTGCAGCAGTTGCTATATTGTTCAATAACAATAATTTATTGCCTAAAACAACAAATTTCAAAGCCAAGTTTTTGTTTCGCCGTTCATCCGTAACGTAACGTAACGCTGTGTCCCAGATTTTTTGCGACAATTTACAACAAAAATATATTAATTTTAATCAGTTTTAATTATAGTTTTTAGACCTTCATGGTAGGTGATCTGTTTTTTCGTCTCAGGTTTGCTTCCTGAATGAGTAATATGAGTGAATTGTTGCTTCGCTGGTCTGGTCTCGGTGTACTGAGAACGTACAGCTGATGGTAGGATTTATATCCGCCCGGATAGCGACCACCGTACACATGGTGTTAAAACCTGCCATAGTGATCCTCACATCTTGTATGGATCAGTGTATATTCGGTTCTCCCGAGGGGCTTGCGACATGACTTGGTGGTTGGTTGCTGCGGGTATAGGGGTAAATCTTTGTATCCCTCTGCCTGCATCGATCCGCCGATATAGGCGTGTGGCGCTTACTATCAGGCGAGCGGCTTACTCGTCTCGTCATTCAATTAAATAATAATAAAAAACCTGCCACAAAGATTAATTTGTAAGTAAAAACGTATATGAAACATGATTGACTTTTCCTAAAAAAAAAAGATGTGATAAAATTATATACTCTTCATTCTTTCATTCAGTATATTTTTTGTTTTTTTTTATAGCATAGGCCGGCAAACGAGCAAGTGGGTCACCTGATGGTAAGTGATCTCCACCGCCCATACACGCCCAACACTAGAAGAATCATGGGCGCGGTGCTCATCCTCAAGGAAAGGGATAATTAGGGATTGGGAAGGGGAGGGGATATGGGCTTCCGAATATATCACTCACCGTACGAAACGCAGCAGCAAGCCGCTACTTTACGTTGGTTTTCTGTGAGACAGTGGTAACGACCCGGTCGAGCCAGCTCATTCATGCTGTAGACAATACTGTCTACAGCGTGGCTCTACCACTCAAAATATTCTGTCTATAGTGTCTATAGTGCTATCGATCCTGACTTACAGGAGTCTTAGAGGCGCGTGTGTGGGCGGGATATATTCTCCTTGATATGTTCTTAATTCTATCGAACCTTGGTGACAGGAGTCGCAATGGCGGGTGTGTGGGTGACATAGTCTCTGCTCGGAATATTCAATATACTGAGTATCCATTGATACTGGCTTAAGTCAAATAAAATAAATTTCTTTTGCAAATATAGGTTCAATATTTAGTGGAACATTTACAATAAAAAAATAAAATATTATTATATTAATTTTTCAATATTCTTATTATGGGAACGTCGAGAATTCATCGACTTCCAAAACGACTCAGTTGGCTTCTTTTACCACTGGATTCAGTGGGCGCTTTTTTTTTTTAACAGTCACACACATAGCCCTGACCCCACAGTAAGAGACGAGTCTTGTGTCGTGGGTATCAGGAACTATGAGAGACTTTCGGTCTCCCAACACCCAGGCCCGAAACAAATTTTTGTGGATCAGACAAATATTTGCTCGGTGCGGGAATCGAACCCACGGTCTCACGTTTCACAGTCGGCTACTCGCCCACTGCGCCACGGAAGCTGTCTTATTTATGGCTATGCTGGCTTATGTATGGCTTTATTTATGTTAATGCAGTTATTTATGCTTATTTACTGGATTCAGAAATATTCTGAGTGCCTCGGTGACGCAGTCGTATTGTGTGCGCTGTACGACTACTGTGCTGAGTTCTCGGGTTCGATCCCCGGGTCGGGTAAAGTGATATTGGGTTTTCTGTCACGAAATACCCAGTATTATCCCAGAGTCTGGAATTCTGCGACAGGCTCTTCCCCTATCACATCATGGGACGGATATACGCTCGGCGAATTGTGGATGTATTGATTACACCACTGTCTACCCCTTCGATGATTACAAGCGTGAGTGCATATATACGGAATAATCGAACATTAAGAAATGGCGAATGTACATATTTGAAGTATTTTTTTTTATAGAATAGACCGGCAAACGAGCAAGTGGGCTACCTGATGGTATGTGATCTCTACCACTGATGTACGCCCACAATACCAGAAGAATCATGGGCCCGTTGCCGGAAAGGAAAGGGATAATTAAGGATTGGGAAGGTGAGGGGAATTTACTCCGCTGGATATCTCACTCACCGTACGAAACGCAGCAGCAAGCCGCTACTTAACGTCGGTTTTCTGTGAGACAGTGGTAATCCGGTCGAGCCGGCCCATTCATGCTGTAGACAAAACTGTCTACAGCGTGGCTCTATCACTCAACAGACGTTTCTGAATGCAGTAGTTAATGACAATGAAATGAAATGAAATAGTTTATTAATCATTTAGGCAATTGAAATAGCGCTTATGACAAGTCAGTACGAAAGTAAAAGAAACTTATATGTATATAGAAATAATACATATAAGTTTAAACGTCACTTCATGTATACGTCAGTATAAACTAACGTATACATACATACATAGCATCATCAAAATACAATCGGCAATTACACTAAATCTATTTATTATTATTATTTTTCCATATTTACAATTAAAGATGATTGACTTCTCTAAATTCAGCTGTTTATGAAGTTTCTTCACTCTTCTTTTTTTTATTTTTTTATTTATGGCTTTCGCATTATTATGCATTTTGCCAGTGTCAAGTATATTTATTGTCAAGTTATTTTTACAAGAAAGATGAAACACGGATGCGGTCGATTTCAAGGTCTTTCCGGGGTTTTGGTGTTAACTCCTTTCAGTACGATGCTTAATTCACTTACATATTTCAATGTTTCCATACACTGTTCATCACCGTCAATGTTTATTGCACAAATCCACACCACTTTTATACAACATACACAGCTTTAAACTTGTTTTTGAAATAAATTAAAATAAGCGATGAACTGCACTGTCAGAATTCCCGCCAAAACTCCTTCTTCACTCTTAAAAATATTCAATGTCAATGACGTCATCGATGACGTCATAAATGGCAAGCATGAATGGTGTTTGCCAGCGTAACATAACCTCGGAGGCAATGCATATTGTCCCTGATAACAGGCCTATTTGAACTGGATAGTTGCATTGCTTGATGTAATTTTACGGTCAATTCACACGAGACGAGTTGACAACAGTGTGTTCCAGTTAGAAGGGTATTGAGGACAATTTGACGGCCTCGGTGGCGCAGTGACCAAGTAGCTCTGTGAAACGAAACGCCGCGGGTTCTATTCCCGCGAGACAAATCTTTATGTGATCTACAAATATTTGTTTCTAATGTGTGGTTTTGAGGCCGCCTGGGTTTGTACCACCGCTTTGTCTATTTCTGCCAAGCAACACACACTAACACACACAACACGCTTACACGCTAAGCACTGTTGTGTTTCGGTTTGAAGGGTATTGAAGCGAGTGAAATTACTGGGCATTATGAGACATAACATCTTATGTCTTGGGGTCACGAGCGCAACTCAATGCCATGCAGTGTTTTGTAATTTAAAGTTCTGTGTGGTGTTGCTTCTGTTTATGGGAAGGCGTGGCGCTTATCATCAGGCGAGCGTCTTGCTCGTCTCGTCATTCTATCAAGTAAAATAAAAATACATTCTGGTGGAATTTCACCCGGCTACTTCTCATGATTCAAAAATTAGAGCCATTTAAAGTTAGGACAAACAGAAACTCGGCGTAGGAATGTAATAAGTTCCATTGGTACCCTTTAAACCGCTATTATAATAATAATAAATAATAATAATAAAAACCATTTATTGCCACAAACACATATGTACAATATCTTAATAATATTTTATAATAGTGATTTAGTGGCAAAAGGTTGACAGTGAGCAGTATAACCGCCACACCTGTCAACGCTGGTTTTATTATTAGGTACTGACGAAAGTCGTAGGTTCGAAACCAGTCCCAAGAGCCTCTGACGATTCTAAGTTACGTGTATATTCATTATTAATAATGCTCGCTTTACCGGTGAAGGAAACATCGTGAGGAAACCTGTACACCTGAGAAATTAAGTGAAGTCTGCCAACTCGCATTTGCTGGTGGTAGGATATTCATATCCGCCCGGATAGCGACCACCGTACATATGGTGTTAAAACCTGCCATAGCGACCCACACACGTTGTGTGGATCGCGTTCTGGGATCAGCCAGTGTATATCCGGTTCTCTCGAGGGGTGTGCGACATGACTTGACGGTTGGTTGGGGCGGGTATAGGGGTACATCTCTGTATCTCTGTACATGCATCGCTCATCCGCCTGTCCTGTCGCAGGCCCCTCGAATTGCTTCTTCCCTCTTCGGAGGATGAAGAAGCATTTAAGTCGGTATGATTCTGGTAACCACCGATACACTCATTGGTCTCTGGTATTTTGGGACTGCACTGCGCTTACCATCAGGTATAGAGCAGTCACTTTGTCGTGCTCTGAAATAAAAGGCAAGCGTGGTAGAGTAAGGTCTAACCTTTCTCAGTCAGTAGAGGCAGCCAGTACCCAGCAGTGGGACGTGTAATACAGGCTTAGTATTAGTTTTTATCAGATTCTCACACCCAGTAACTGAAAAAATAAAAAATGTCCCTTTTCCTGCCAGCCTTTAGCGCGGCGGTTAGTCCAAAGTTCCCTTAATTCTAAGTTAGTCTTATTAATGACAAATTTCTGTACTTGACCTGTCATAAGCGCTTTCTTAGTTTACATGATTATTAAAGATTTTAATTTTGATTTTGTTTGATAGTACTCCGCTCTCCACACAATGTTATAGTTATTATGACAGCCTCCGTGGCGCAGCGGGCTAGTAGCCGGCTGTGAAGCGAGAGGCCGCGGGTTCGATCCCCGCACCGAGACAAACATTTGTGTGATCCACAGATATTTGTCTCAGGGTCTGGGTGTTGTGAGACCGAAAGTCTCTCGTAGTTCCTGATACCCACGACACAAGACTCGTATCTTAGTGTGGGGTCAGAACTATGTATGTGACTGTTGGGTGTATTTATTTATTTATTTATTTATTCCGACCACATAGCTCACGTAATCAGCTAAACAGGCCTACAATGTCGTCAACTGTCCTCGTGTGAACAAACCATAACACAGTTATTTAAAAAGCAAGGTTAGTAATTCCGCGAGTCAGTCGGATAGGCGCAGCGGGCGCTGCGTTTGCCTGTCAAGTAATTTACGCGATAGTATAGTACTTGTGCAAGTGTTTTATTTAAATTTGGAATTTTCGAATTATACAAGTGTGAGTGCCACGTTCCAGTTTTCGTCGTCGAAATTTGAAAAGGGAACTGTGGTGAGTTTTATTTTTTTTTTGTTAAAGGAAACTGTTTCAGAGGGCTTCGTTTTTAAAAAAATTATTATATTTTTGTTATTATTAAAATATAATCTAAATTAATCCTCCGCCTTTTCTAAAATGTATTTCGTTTTGGAGTAATCGGCTCTGTCCTTGTCCTTTTTAATTAACTTATTTCAAACAACATAAATATATGTTTTTTTAACATTAACCTAAATTTTAACATACCTACGAAGATAATTAGAAAAACATTTGTTACTTTTTAACTGCTGAACAGAATTTCTGTAAACAAATCTGAGAGCCGTTTCGATTTAATATGAAAGATTGTATTCAAACTTATCTATTCGTTTCGACGCTATGATGATACAGACAGACAGACAAACCAACACACATACAGAAAATTACAAATTTGCACACATAGAGAGTCAGAGAGGGAGATAGAGAGAGAGTTAAAGGGGTAACTTATACCACCTCTTTATTGTCAGGGGATAACAGTGACATATATTCCTACTAACTTTCATCCCTTATTTAAATTCCTATTTGTTTTAAAAACCCTTTTTAAGTGGTTACCTAAGTTATTTATGAAACTCATGTGCATAAACACGACTCAAATTATGAACCGCCTTCTTTTTAGAAGTCGGTTATAATCTATATAGTTTGATATGTTGTGTCAGTATACTACTGGGCACGGCCCTCTTCTACTGAATGAGAGGAGTTAGGCCTTAGTCCACCACGCTGGCCTAATGCGGGTTGGCAGACTTCACATACCTTCGATCTTCGATCGATCGAAATCTTATCGAGTTCTCAAGTATTGAGGTTTCCTCACGATGTTTCCTTCACCGTTAAAGCAAGCGATAATTAACAATTAATATACAATTAACTTAGAAAAGTCAGTGGTGTATGCTCTTGGGGCTGGTTTCGAACCTGCGACTTTCGACTCGACAGGACAAATAATTTGTATAAAAAATAAAATACACCTAACAGTCACACACATAGTCCTGACCCCACATTAGGTTAACCTGTATCGTGGGTATCGGGAACTACGAGGGACTTGCGGTCCCACAACACCCAGACACGAAACGTTTGTGGACCACACAAATGTTTGACTCGATGCGAGAATCCACGGCCTCTCGCTTCGCAGCCGGCTATTCACTCACAGATAGCAGGCACTGAACTGCGCTCGTCACCACGAGACATAAGATGTTAAGTCTCACAATGCCCGGTAATTTCACTGGCTTCAATGTCCTTCAATCCGAAACACAACAGTACTTACACACTGTTGCTTGGCGCTAGAAATAGGCAAAGCGGTGGTACCAACCCAGACGGCCTCTCGCATACGAGGGACTTACCACCTTGTGAAGTCTAGTCCTAGTTTTTGTCTGGGAATCCTAATGACGATTTAGTTACACTTTATTGTACACAAGGAGTACAGGACAGAATACTAAAATATAACTCATATCAGAAGTACAACTGGACCTTACGCAAACATGAACCAACCCACAGCAAGTTCAAATGGAGATACTGATTTTGTTTTACTAAATTCAATAATTTAAACTAATTTATCTCGTAGTTTTTTGGAAAATCGGGCATGAAATATATTCCATGTATACAGTATTAAAATCAATTTAAATTAATAAATAAAACAAATAACTATAGGATGGAAATGAAAGAAGGAGGAAGAATCGAATGTTGACACTTTTATGAGAGATTTTTTTTAATCGAGCATGGCAAAGTGATAGTTAGCTATAGTAAACGAAGTGTTTCTTCCCTTTTCAGAGAGGTTACAGGTCTGCTTACTCCTTCTTGGATTACAGGCGTGTAAGTTTATGTATGTGTATTTTCTAGTGGTAGAGCCACCCTGTAGTCAGTTTCGTCTACAGCATTAATGGGCTGGCTCGACCGGATCGTTACCACTGTCTCACAGAAAACCGATGTAAAGTAGCGGCTTGCTGCTGCGTTTCGTACGGTGAGTAAGATATCAGGAGGCCCAAATCCCAATCCCTAATTATCCCTTTCCTTTAAGGTCGGCAACGCGCCCATGATTCTTCTGGTATAGTAGGCATACATGGGAGGTGGAGATCACTTACCATCAGGAGACCCACTTGCGTGTTTGCCGGTCTATGCTATAAAAAAAATAGTACTGTACATTAAATAACTTTTGAGACAGACCGCATTCAGTAGAACATCACTATTGTGTTTAAAAAAAGCCTTAAACACGAACAAACACAAAAAATCTTTTATTCCGTTAATTGTCCTTGTGAAATAAAAACTTTATATAAAATGCAATAGTCCGAGAGCTAGTAAACTTGATACCTACGTTATAGAATAAAGGCTGAAAATTTTCTGCATACATACATTCAACTAGAGCCACACTTTAGACAGTTTTGTCTACAGCATGAATGGGCCGGCTCGACCGGGTTATTGTCACTGTCTTACAAAACAAAAACGAAGAGTTGCTTGCGGTTGAGTATACAGTTGTACATATAAACCTTCCTCGTGAATCACTCTATCTATTGCTGAAAACTGCATTAAAATCCGTTGAATAGTTTAAAAGATCTAAGCGAAAATAATAGTTAAATAAAAAATAATAGTAAAAAAAAACTAAATAACACGTTTCTATAGAAAATCCAACAAAAAAATAGAAAATAAATTTTAAAATACATTTTTTCTTCAAATTTAATATAATTTATTTTCTATTTTTTTGTGGATTTTCTATTAAAGCGTTTTTTTATTATTTTATGGCATAGGCCGGCAAACGAGCAAGTGGTTCACCTGATGGTAAGTGATCTCCACGGCCCATGTACGCCCACATTACCAGAAGAATCATGGGCGCGTTGCCGACCTTAAAGAAAAGGGATAATTAGGGATTGGGAAGGGGAGGAGATTTGGGCTTCCGGAAATCTTACTCACCGTACGAAACGCAGCAGCAAGCCGCTACTTTACGTCGGTTTTCTGTGAGACAGTGGTAAGCCAGCCAGCCAGCCAGCCCATTCATGCTGTAGACAAAACTGTCTACAGCGTGGCTCTACCACTCAATAAAGTAAAGTGCGTGTATTTTGTTTTTTTTTTATTATAATATTTAATTGCACAACGTTTAACATCAGGTGTAGTGCAGTCTCTGCCATGCTCGGATAAAAAAAAACATGACGCAGTTTCGGCGTTCACGGGCTCTTGCTCTACAAGGTCCGTGTCAGAAAATATAAAAATATATACGTTTTTTTCTTGACTTGATAACATAATTAAATCTGATGGAGTTCAGTGCAATGTAATTATATTTTTTTTTATAGCATAGGCCGAATGAAGGGAAAAATGAAAATTGTATTTATTTTATTATTTATTATTCCCATTCGCTTTTTGCTGTATTGAACTATAGTCGCAGCGTGGTAAGGTTGAGAACCGTAAGGTTCTGGATTTGAATACCAAAAAAGAACTTTTTGCGTGTTGGAGCTACACTGTAGACAGTTGTGTACAACATGAATGTCCCAGCTTGACCGGGTCGTTACCACTATCGCACCGAAAACTGACGTAAAGTAGCGGCTTGCTCCCCTGAGTTATCGTTGCTTCCATTCCATGGTTTATAAAGAATTCCTGTATTAATAATAAATCAAACGCAATGCCTTGTCATCTCTGAGTTTGACCTTAGTATAAAATTGCAGAGACCTTGTTAAACAGTAACTATTCATGAACTAAAATCGTTTTTGCAATAAAAAATATTATATCCTTATTAAAAAATTATCGACAAGTGTTGTGTGTGTTGTTGGGTTCTGTTCCTACGTGGGAATGACTTATGTCAAAACCAAAACATTTATTTTGCAAGTAGGCCAAAAAGGGCACTTTTATACGTCAATAAGCTTTTGCTCGCGGCTCCGCCCGCGTGAACAGCGTTTTCCGGGATAAAAGTAACCTGTAACCGTCTCCAGGGTGCCATCTATCCCTGTAGATAAATTCACCACAATCGGTTCAGTGATTTAACCCTTAATTTGATAATGTGCACTAGGAGAAACATTTACAATAAAAAAATATTTATTGATATTTTTGTACTAATTAGGGTATTTTATTTTTAACAAATTAAAGTTAATAAGTATTTTTATTGAAACATAAGTATTTTATGCCTCTCGTAACTTTTCATCTGGCATTGTCAGAACAAGATTTCAGCGACTCGTAGAACGTTTACTCTTCGCAAGGTAAATATAAAGCTTTTACTTGATTTATGTGTAATTTTTAATGTTTTGATGCTTTTACTAACCTCTCAAACATGTGTTTTATGCTTTTGGATGTGAATTGTATAAATTTATTGGAATTCCTAAGTTGTACATCCCGCCAAAGTGTCATGTTCATCGTGATGAACATTACCAAATACACTGTAAAGTACTTACAATTGGTATGTTCATCTCGGTGAACAATGCCAAATACCTAGTGGTATTTTATTTTAAAATATTTTAATTCTTTTGTTATTTATTTTGAGTTTATGGGTTTTATTTTGCTTATTTAGGTATTTTTTGGTTGCCAACAGCTTAACTTACAAGGACATTCAGCAAAATTTTTAGCGTTTGTACCTATAGAGCACGCAACTTCAGACACTAGTGGTAAGTCACGCACAAACAGTGACAATAAATTGGCAGTACAGCTTTCCCCAAGCTTTGCTTCATCTTTGGCACCTTCCTTACACTCTTCTTTCGAGCGCTTGAACATTTATAGCACTCCAGAACCTGATCAATCCCAATGGAGTGATACTGGAGATAATCATCAACATGATTATTATAAGACCGAAACACTTCGACTGACTCCAGTTTTACGAGAAATATGCCTAAATACACCGACTAGAGAACCTAGTTATGAAAATATCCCATAATAATATCTTCCATACCGTCTCTTTCGTCTATAGCATCAAAACCAACTCCTTCGTTTGTAGAACTGGAACCAACTCCTGAAAGCTTTTCTACGAGGAAAACTAGAGCCAAAAACCAAATTGCTCCAGTCTCAAAAGACCAAAGCAAGTTCCTAAATTCGTCCTTACGTACAAATGGAATAAAAGCACCTCCTTTAGTCACCACATATTAGAAGAAAATCACGGAGCTATAATAAATATCTCTCTACTGCCAAATGACCACATTCTTTTCTTCATATATAATGAATGGTATTACAGAGCAGGCAAATCTTTACTCCGTACAGCAAACTGGAAAGTCTATACAAGTTTCAGAAGATAACATTCGTGATTTTATAGGTATCATATTCTAATGGGTATTGTCGAAATTATCTAGAACTATTGGAGCAGTAGATAGAAAGAGGGATAAGATTCCGATAGATATTATAAAATAAGACCTCTGGCAGCAAAATTAAAAAAAAAATGTTTACAGAAAGAAAATGTGAATTAGTTTAGTATAGATGAAATGATGATACCGTACAAAGGAAGAAAAGCGAGCAATAGAAAACAGACAGACAAATTGTAATTCCCCTTTTGTACTCCTACTGTATTCTGAAAGAAGATATGGAACGATGCAAATTTTGTAAAAAATACCACAGTTTATCGTATAAAATGCAACTAGATACTGATTTGATACTGGACAAAATTATCGCCATTGCTTTTTAAATTATCACTCGAAATAAATTTATTGAATTAATTTAAATTGCAGTTTTAATTTGTAACACAATTTGATTATGTTCATCACAGTAAACATTACAATGCAATGATAGTTCTCCATAGATTTCGCTATGTTCACTGTGATGAACATTAGTTTCCTGAAAAACTGAAAGTAGCAAATTTTTTTTATCATTTTTTTTGCATTCTATATTACCCTAGAATCACAATTATACATGAGTTATACTCATACTGAACACTTCAGGTCTCTGCCAAATTAAGGGTTAAGCGTGAAAGCGTAACAAACAAACTCAATACATAACTCAATACATGAAAAAAAAAATGACTGAATGACAGACGACTGGGGTCAAATTCAAAGGCGCTAGCGCTGCACCCCCTTCCTCATGCTTCGCAGGGGTTTGTTTACGTAATGTTTGCGATGCGCGTAGAGATATAAACATTCAAGCCGGAAATTAAATTAATGCTTATTTTTATATGAAAATAAAATCTAACAAATTATCAAAAGTCGTAGAATAATAGTTGTTCCTTATGGGGTTAGCTATCCAGTCCTGCGAGGTTGTTGGTGTTTTAAAAGTAACCCTGTATAGTCTCATAGTCATTAATCTACAAATTTATCGAAAATTACTTATTAAAGTCATTAAAATAAAAAAAAAATGCATTAATTTGAATTAATAAGTTCCTTGTTTTTTAATGACGTGTCATTCAAGGCTTCAAAGGTAGTAAAAATATTATGATCATTGCATTTTAATGCAATAGGATAATTACTTCGTTTTTTTATACTGTAAATATATTTTAAAATCTATAATAAATATGTTAAATAAGCAATTAAAAAGTGAGTGGATTGGAGTGGAAGCAACATTTTCATCAACAAGGTGGTAGGTCCCTCGTATGCGAGAGGCCGTCTGGGTTGGTACCACCGCGCCGTCTATCACTGCTGCCAAACAACGGTGTGTAAGCACTGTTGTGTTTAGGTTTGAAAGACATCGAAGCCAGTGAAATTACTCGGCATTATGAGATTTAACATCTTATGTCTCGGGGTGACGAGCGCAGTTCAGTGCCATGTAATTCAAAGTTCTGTGCGGTGTTGCTTCTGTTTATGGGCAGGCGTTGCGCTTACCATCAGACGAGCGCATTGTTCGTATCGTCATTCAATCAAAAAAAAAATACACAGCAGCAAGCTACTATTTTACATCCGTTTTTTGTGAGAAAAACTAATATTAGTGGTGTGATCTACAAAAACATTTGTCTCGATGCGAGAATCGAACCCGCCTCTCCCTCACAGCTTTTTTATCCTGGCTCGGCAAAGTGACTACGCTACACCTGATGGTAAGTGTAGCGCAATCCAAGAATACTTTCGACCAACGATAAACAACGTGTCCATCGTAGGTCGGCAAGATCATGCCGGCCTGCCAAAGGGCCAAGGGGGAGGGGAAGGAAAAAGGGATGGAAAAAGGGTTAGGGTCAGGGGTCAAGCCCCTGGGGAGAACCGGATATACACTGGCTGACCCTGGAACGCGACCCACACAAGGTGTGCCACTATGGCAGGTTTTAGCACCAATGTACGGTGGTCGCTATCCGGTCGGATACAAGTATCCTCCCACCACTGTACAAGTATCTTCCCACCAGCAGTAAGCCAAATGCAGTAAATCATTAAAATTCGCCGGTTGTGTACAAAATACTCAACGAATTTGAATGAGTTTGAATGAAGGCAGAGGTCACAGTATGACGTGAAAGGCCTTGATAATTAAATAATAAATAACACGCAACACACTGTGGTTAGCCCACAATACAGTAATTGACTTGTTTTTATAAATCTAAATCATTACGTTAGCGATAGCTCAGCGGGGAGTGGTATGGACTGTCGAGACGAAAGTCGCAGGTTCCAGACCAACCCCAAGAGCATACACCACTGACTATTCTAAGTTACGTGTATATTAATTGTTAATTATCGCTTGATTTAACGGTGAAGGAATCATCGTGAGGAAACCTGCATACCTGAGAACTCGATTAAGATTTTTCGAAAGTATGGTAATTTTTGGGACTCATCAAATCGAAATATTCTATCCTTGCTACATGTTAGCTACCACAATAGAGAATTTTCGCATAGGGAATTGTTGGGCGTCTCATCGAAACGAAGCTACTCACGGAAAATTAGCTTGATAGTAATCAAGTGGAAAATTGGCTCAGGGATCCCTGACTAGTAGGTTTTCTGTGTGACAGTGGTAACGACCCAGTCGAGCCAACCAATTCATGCTGTAGACAAAACTGTCTATAGCGTGGCTCTACCACTCATCTATAATTAGGGATTGGGAAGGGGAGGGGATTTGGGCTTCCGGATATCTCACTCACCGAAATAATACTCATTCACCGTGCCCGGATAAAAAAAAACCTTACAACTTTTGTTGAATCAAGTCAGTTGATCAACTAAGATAGAATAGTTTGAACCCGCTATTACATAACCTAACTTAACCAATAATTTGTTATACACTATATATATGACGCGGAAATGCTTAACTCGTTTCCTGATTAAACTAGATGTTATTTTTGCATAAGTCACTTGCGGGACTACATTCGATTTAAAATTGTAGTTTCGTGCGTAACAAAGGAATTGGCCCGAACGTTTTTAACCGACTTCAAAAAAGGCAGGTTCTCAGTTCGGCAGGTTTTATTTTTTTTTTGCTTTTTTTATGGTTATTGTGGGTTATCCCTAAGAGATAGACAACTACCATCGCGGACTTTTTTATAGACCTTTTTATAGTGTACTATACTGTAGTACATTATTTTGATCTATCGAATCACGTATTAGAATAAATTCTTCTTAATCTTATAAAGCAGCGATAGCTCAGCGGGGAGTGGTATGTCGACTGTCGAGACGAATTCAGCAGGTTCAAAACCAGCCCCAAAAACACGCACCTCTGCCTTTTCTAAGTTACGTGTGTGTTCATTGTTAATAATCGCTTGCTTTAATGGTTTTTTTTATTATTTTATTGAATGACGAGACGAGCAAGGCGTTCGCCCTATGGTCCGTCCACGCCTGTCCATAAACAGAAGCAAAACCACATAGAACGTTGAATTACAAAGCACTGCATGGCACTGAACTGCGCTCGTCACCCTGAGACATAAGATGTTAAGTCTCATAATGTCCAGTGATTTCACTGCCTTCAATATCCAAACCGAAACACAACAGTGCTTACACACTGTTGCTTGACGGCAGAAATAGACGGCGCGGTGGTACCAAGCCAGACGGCCTCTGAAAGTGGTGAAAGGAACACCGTGAGGAAGTAGATACCTAAGAAGTTCGCCTTATTAGTTTAGTACCATCCTACTTAGAAAGTCAATTGCATCTCTGGCTACCTTAAGATGATAACGTGAGCATATCATCATCATCATCATCAGCCACAAGACGTCCACTGCTGAACATAGGCCTTCCCCAAAGATTTCCAGCCCGTCCTGTTGGAAGCGGCCTGCATCCAGCGATTGTGAGCATATGCTACCATTTAATTGCATTATACAAGGTTGCTTTTAAAACACCAACAACCTCACAGGACTAGATAGCTAACCCCATAAGGAACAACTTTTGTTCTACGACTTTTGATAATTGGTAGATTTTATTTCCATACAAAAATAAGTATTAATTTAATTTGCGGCTTGAATGTTATAAGTCTACGCGCATCGCAAAGATGACGTAAACAAACCCCTGCGAAGCGTGAGGAAGGGGGTGCAGCGCTAGCGCCTTTGAACTTGACCCATTTATCTAGCCGCAAGTCGCCTGTCATTCAATCATTTTTTTTCATGTATTGAGTTGTATTTTGCTGGTGGGAGGATACTTGTATCCGACTGGATAGCGACCACCGTACGCTGGTGCTAAAACCTGCCATAGTGGCCCACCTTGTGTGGGTCGTGTTCCAGGGTCAGCCAGTGTATATCCGGTTCTCACCAGGGGGCTTACCCCCTGACCCTAACCCTTTTCCCATTCCTTTTACCTTCCCCTCCCCCTTGGCCCTTTGTCAGGCCGCCATGATCTTGCCGATCTACGATGGACACATTGTTTATCGTTGGTCGACACTATTCTTGGATTGCGCTACACTTACCATCAGGTGTAGCGTAGTCACTTTGCCGAGCCAGGATAAAAAAAAAATGTCCCAACTCAGCTCGAACTAGCTGAGTTGCTGACTGAATTGAAAAGGCCTTATACCTTTAATTAACATAGAATAATGACATGCACAAAACCTATTGAGTCATTATGAGATGATAATTACATAGTACTGGTGACCGTGGGGATTCTGCGAGGCTTTTATTATGGAAACTGTGTCATAGGATGTGGTATTTTTAACCGACGAAAAAAACGGAGGAGGTTCTCTACTTATTCTTGTTTATTTATGGCTTTCGCATTATTATGCATTTTGCCAGTGTCAAGTGTAATTTATTCTCAAGTTCTTTTTACAAGAACGATGAAACACGGGTGCGGTCGATTTCAAGGTCTTGCCGGAGTTTTGGTGTTAACTCCTTTCAGTACGATGCTTAATTCACTTATTTCAATGTTTCCATACACTGTTCATCGCCGTCAATGTTTATTGAACAAATCTACACCACTTTTATACGAGTCACGTTGTAGACAGTTTTGTCTATGGGCTGTCTCGAATTGCACCTTAGTTACATCACAGAAATCCAGCGTAAAATAGCGGCTTGCTGCTGCATTTTGTACGGTGAGTGAGTTGTACGGAGGCCCAAATCCTCCTCCCCTTTCCAAATCCTTAATTACCCGCTTCCTTTAAGGTCGACAACATGAGTCTTCTGATATTGTGGGCGTAGGTGAGCGGTGGAGGTTACTTACCTTCAAGTGATTCACGTAATCCACTTGTTCGATTGCCATTCTATGCAATAAAAAAGAAATAATTCATTCATACAAATATATTGTTACAAATAATCACGCTTATATCGGGATTTATGCTCTCATTATTACTCATATAAGTTATACGCTTACGCGTACGCTTTATATATTTCTGCCGCCAAGCAATAGTGTGTAAACACTGTTGTGTTTCGGTTTGAAGGACATTGAAGCCAGTGAGATTATTGGGCATTATTTAACATCTTATGTCTCGGGGTGACGAGCGCAGTTCAGTACCATGTAGTGCTTTGTAATTCAAAGTTCTGTGTGGTGTTGCTTCTGTTTATGGGCAGACGTGGCGCTAACCATCAGGCGAGCGGCTTGCTCGTCTCGTCATACAATCAAATAAAACAGCAATAAAATAAAAAAATGTGTAACAAAAAAATATTTATGCCACATCAATACTTAATACTTCGGAGTACAATTAAGTCAGATGCAATTAGCTACTTCGTGATCAGTAAACATTGGGGTCAGTGACACACTGTCGCAGGTCGTCTGGAAATAATGACCGTGGATGATTGTCATCCTTAAAGTTTTTTTTTTTATAGCATAGGCCGGCAAACGTGCAAGTGGGTTACCTGATGGTACGTGATCTCCGCCGCCCATGTACGCCCACCACCAGAAAAATCAAAGGCGCGTTGCCGACCTTAAAGGAAAGGGATAATTAGGGATATGGAAGGGGAGGGGGTTTGGGCTTCCGGATATCTCACTCACCGTACGAAACGCAGCAGCAAACCGCTACTTTACGTCGGTTTTCTGTGAGACAGTGGTAACGACCCGGTCAAGCCAGCCCAGTCATGCTGTAGACAAAATGTCTACAGCGTGGCTCTACCCGTCATCGGGTTCCTTAGTGTCTAAGTCGCATGTTTTTTTTTTACTAGCCCTGTATTATATAAGTCCCACTGTTGGGCACGGGCCTCCTCTACTGAATGAGAGGGATTAGGCCTCAGTCCACCACGCTGGCTTAATGCCGGTTGGCAGACTTCACATACCTTCAAAAAATCGAGTTCTCAGGTATGCAGGTTTCCTTACAATGTTCCCTTCACCGTTAAACCAAGCGATAATTAACAATTAATATACACGTAACTTAGAAAAGTCAGTGGTGTATGCTTGGGGCTAGTTTCGAACCTGTAGCAAGTAGTAATTTTTTATTATACTTGTTTCAAAGCCTATATTTCCTCTTGCGTAATAACTGACTACTAGACATGATTTCTAGTTACACAAGAACTTTATCTAGATACATTGCAGTGTGTTAGCTAAGCTCGTAGAACAGCGACGTTTGCACGGCAGTGTTTTTTTTTATTTCATTGAATGACGAGACAAGTACGGCGCTCGCCTGATGGTAAGCGCCACGCCTGCCCATAAACAGAAGCAACACCACACAGAACTTTGAATTACAAAGCACTATATGGCACTGAACTACGCTCGTCACCCGAGACATAAGATGTTAAGTCTCATAATGCCCAGTAATTTCACTGGCTTCAATGTCCTTCAAACCTAAATACAACAGTGCTTACACACTGTTGCTTGGCGGCAGAAATAGACAAAGCGGTGGTACCACTCCAGACGGCCTCTCGCATACGCCTATCACCTTGTAATTAATTCACTTATCAATGACCTAAACAATTTCTAAGTTAGAAGTTCTAAGTAAAGTTCTAGAATTGTTACTTTCTTTCACACTGAATTTATAAGTTGGCAAATTCAATATAATGAAAATAATAAACTAACAATTTTTTTTCCTGCATTAATATAATTTGAGTGACGCTGTAGACATTTTTGTCTACTTTTCTAAATTAGTTGTGTATTTATAATTAATACTAATAACGTAAACAAGAAAGATTTGTATTTTGTATGTAACGAATAAACTTAAAACCGATTTAAAAAATTCTTTTACCGTTAGAAAGCTGAATTATCACTGAGTAACATAGGCTACTTTTTATTCCGGAAAAGCAGATCACACGGGCAGATCCGAGAGGAAAAGCTTTTTCTTATAGCATAGGCCGGCAAACGAGCAAGTGGGTCATCTGATGGTAAGTGATTTCAACCGCCCATGTACGCCCACCACCAGAAGAATCATGGGCGCGTTGCCGACCTTAAAGGAAAGGGATAGTTAGGGATTGGGAAGGGGAGGGGATTTGGGCTTTCGGATATCTCACTCACCGTACGAAACCCAACAGCAAGCCGCTAATTTACGTCGGTTTTCTGTGAGACAGTGGTAACGACCCGGTCGAGCCAGTGCATTCATGCTGTAGACAAAACTGTCTACAGCGTGGCTCTACCACTCAAAGAAAGTACTTTATAAAGCATTTCGTAATCACGGCTAATACTGTGTCAACCACTGTTTGTTATTTGTACGTTTAACACAAACCCACAACATAAGTAAAGCCAGCTGGCATTACGAAACCATCGAGTCCTTGAATGGACGGAGCGAGTGGTGGCACCATTATTTTGTATTTATTTTGGGATATTTTACGTTAATGAATTGGGATATGTGAGATTTTACAAGGTGGTAGGTCCGGGTCTGAGGCCGTCTGGGTTGGTACCACCGCTTTGTCTATTTCTGCCGACCGAAACACAACAGTGTTTGAGCACTGTTGTGTTTCGGTCTGAAGGACATTGAAGCCAGTGAAATTACTGGGAATAATAGGACTTAACATATTATGTCTCGGGATGTCGAGCGCAGTTCAGTGCCATGCAGTACTTTGTAATTCAAGTTCAGTGTGGTGTTGCTTCTGTTCATGGGCAGGCGTGGCGCTTACCATCAGACGAGCGCCTTGCTCGTCTCGTCATTCAATCAAATAAAAATATAAAAGGAGCGGAGAGTGGTACGGAGTGCCGAGACGAAAGTCGGTTCGAAACCAGCCTCAAGAGCATGGATCATGATACGCTTCGTAATTTTTTAAAATTTTTTTTTTTGGTACTAGCCCTGTATTATATATGTCCCACTGCTGGGCACGGGCCTCCTCTACTGAATGAGAGGTCCACCACGCTGGCCTAATGCGGGTTGGCAGACTTCACATACCTTCGAATAATCTTATCGAGTTCTCAGGTATGCAGGTTTCCTTACAATGTTCCCTTCACCGTTAAAGCAAGCGATAATTAACAATTAATATACACGTAACTTAGAAAAGTCAGTGGTGTATGCTCTTGGGGCTGGTTTCGAAACTGCGACTTTCGTCTCGACAGTTCATAACACTCCCCGTTGAGCTATCGCTGCTATTCGCTTCGTAATACTACAATAATATCTTATGGTTGCTTTGGACTCGTATAAGCAATTTAATTTGAGAAATATTCATTACGACATAACTTAAATCGTTTTATGATAATAGCGTAATAATAAAGTGGGCCGAAGCACCCATTGTCATGATATTGGAAGCACTAAATCTAGATTTATAGCTGGAATAGCGACAATGGCCTATAACTTGGAATAAGTATAGATATTTTTATGCCACTAATAGTCAAAACGATATTAATTGTGATGTGTTCATCACCTCAGTTGATCTGATGGGCACGGGCCTCCTCTACTAATCATGGGGTTTGCTGTTGGTAGGATATTCATATCCACCCGGATAGCAATCCCTGTACACATGGTTTTTTTATAGCATAGGCCGACAAACGAGCAAGTGGGTCACCTTATGGTAAGTGATCTCCACAGCCCATGTACGCCCACCACCAGAAGAATCAAGGGCGCGTTGCCGACCCTAAAGGAAAAGGATAATTAGGGATTGGGAAGGGGAGGGGATTTGGGCATCCGGATATCTCACTCACCGGACGAAACGCAGCAGCAAGCCGCTACTTTACGTTGGGTTTCTGTGAGACAGTGGTAACGACCCGGTCGAGCCAGCCCATACATGCTGTAGACAAAACTGTCTACAACGTGGCTCTATCACATGGTGCTAAAACCTGCGTATAGACCCACACATCTTGTGTGGATCGCGTTCCAGGATCAACCAGTGTATATCCGGTTCTCCCGAGGGGCTTGCCCCCTTTTCTTTTGCCTTTCTTTTCCTAAATCCCTCCCTTCCCAAATCCAATTGCATGTTGGTTTAGGGTACTTCTAACCTGGCCTTTCTCGAGAATATCTCCGACTTAATCTAAGAAAGTTCGCCGAGGCCTTAATATTTATGCGTGGCATAATCCTACTAATATTATAAACGCGAAAGTTTGTAAGTATGGATGGATGGATTGATGGATGTATGTTTGTTACTCTTTCACGTAAAAACTACTGAATGGATTTTAATGAAACTTTACAATAATATAGCTTATACATCAGAATAGGACATAGGCTACTTTTTATCCCGGAAAAGCAGATCACGCGGGCGGAGCCGCGAGCAAAAGCTAGTCATTAATATATTATTCATACTGATTGACGACAGAAATAAATAAAGCGGTGATATCTATCATACGGATTTCGCAAATGAACAAGCCCACTGAGTTTGTCTAGCTGGATCTTCTCAGGGCTGGGTCGCGCCGCGTTGACTCCAGCGGTAAAGGAAGCCCACTTGAGTTTGTTTCACCGGGTCTTCTCAAGGTGGGTCGTTTTGGATCCGGTGGTAGTTTTAAAACACGTGCCGTTTTCGATAATGCATATGGTCCAAATCGACGACCCCTCAAAATAGATAATGATTCTAGACTATTCCATAGTGAAAATATGGAAATATAATAATATTAGTGTAAGCCGAGTGTATTTTGATGATGCTACGTATGTATACATTAGTTGATACTGATTTCTATATATAAGTTTCTTTTACTTTTGTACTGACTTGTGATAAGCGCTATTTCAATTGCCTACATGATTAATAAACGATTTACGAGGGACTTAGTATAATAATAAAAGACACAAATTGAAGCGGAACAATAAATCACATATAACCTACAAATAAAATAAGTAATAAACAATTTTGTTTACTTGGAGGTTGTATTCCCTTCACTGCACCGTCTCAGTAACACCGTAATCATGGTCACCCTACTGCGAACGGCCTACATTCGCGAATTTAATCTGTGGTAAATTATTAAGTGGCTATTTACACTAATTAAGTTTTAATAAAACAATTTTTAAATTATTAATACTGCAATTAGTCGCAGTGGTATTAATTTCATTTTAATTTGATTCAAAATGAATTATCGTAGTGGTTAATTCAGGCGAGTTGTGGGGTTGGCAGTGTTTATCAGGCCGGCATAAAAGGTTTTCCGCTAGTATATTTTTTATTATTTTAATCAGTAATTGTGCTGGTGGTAGGATATTCATATCCGTCCGGATAGCGACCACCGTACGGTGTTAAAACCTGCCATAGTGATCCACACGCCTTGTGTGGATTGCGCTCCAGGATCAGCCAGTGTATATCCGGTTCTACCGAGGGGCTTGCGAAATGTCTTGATGGTTGGATGGTGCGGGAGGCTGCCCGAGTCACCAATTATTTCACAAAGTGGTAGGTCCCTCGTATGCGAAAGGCCGTCTGGGTTGGTACCACCGCTTTTTCTATTTCTGCCGCCAAGCAACAGTCTGTACGCACTGATGGATTACCGTTTGAAGGACATTGAAGCCAGTGAAATTACTGGGCGTTATGAGACTTAACATCTTATGTCTCGAGGTGACGAGCGCCATTCAGTGCCATGCAGTGCTTTGTAATTCAATGTCCTGTGTGATGTTGCTTCTGTTTATGGCCAGGCGTGGCGCTTACCATCAGGCGAGCGCTTGGCTCGTCTCGTCGTTCAATGAAATAAAAAATCTCTCCTTTATTTTTTTTTCTCTTTATCTCATTCAGTAGAGGAGGCCCGTGCCCAGCAGTGGGACGTATATAACACAGGGCTAGTAAAAAAAAATCTCCATAGTACATTCCAAAGTTAATTTAAATATCGAAAATGCCTCACGCAGGCGAAGCTGCGAGGAAAACTTAGTGATCTCATATTTTTAGTCGCTTTTTAGTTTTAATATTCATACACTGAATTGTAAACTTAGCGTATGACGTCACAAACTTCTTCAATTACAATCCCTTTGCAAGGTTAGAGCAACAAAGAAGTAGTTTAATATGAAATAATTTTACGTTCACGTTTATTATTAGTTCATATCGCATGCATTTTTGAGTGGTAGAGCCACGCTGTAGACAGTATTGTCTACAGCATGACTGGGCTGGCTCGACCGGGTTGTTACCACTGTCTCACAGAAAACCGACGTAATGTAGCGGCTTGCTGCTGCGTTTCATACGGTGAGTGAGATAGCCGGAAGCCCAAATCCCCTCTCCTTCTCAATCCCTAATTATCTCTTTCCTTTAAGTTCGGTAACGCCCCCATGATCCTTCTGGTGGTGGGCGTACATGGGCGGATAGCGACCACCATACCCATGGTGTCAGAACCTGCCATAGTGACCCACGTTTGTGTGGATCGCGTTTCAGATCATTCAGTATATATCCGGTTCTCCCGTGGAGCGATATGACTTGATGGCTGGTTGTGGCGGGTATAGAGGTACATCCTTGTGTCCCTGTGCCTGCATCGGTCATCCGCCTGTTCTATCGCAGGCCCCTCGATTTGCTTCTAACCTCTTCGAAGTATGAAGAAGCATTTAAATTAATAATCTATACAAATAAATAAAATTGGAGTGTCTGTTTGTAATATTAAAATAACCGCTTTTTACCAAGTGCATTTGGATGTATACGGTACATATACCAAAACAACAATTTTTACAATTTTTGTCTATCTGTCTGTCTGTCTGTTTGTTTCGGCAAATCTCTGAAATGGCTGGACCGATTTTGACGCGACTTTCACTGGCAGATGTAACAACAGCTTATGTAACAAGGAGTAACTTAGCTTCTTTTATTTTAGAAAAAGAAAAGTTTTAGAAAAAATTAACACCAATGAATATTAGCATAGGTATTTCCTTACGCAAAGTACAGAATTAATAAGTTATCGTAAACTCTGCGAACTGAAGAATATTTTTTTTGTTAAATACTACGCGGACGAAATCGCGGGTAACAGCTAGTAAGAGATAAATAGATTTAGGTAATTGCCGAGTGTATTTTGATGATGCTATGTATACATTAGTTGATACTGATTTCTATATATATGTTTCTTTTACTTTTGTACTGACTTGTCATAAGCACTATTTCGATTGCCTACATGATTCATCATCATCATCATCATCAGCCACAAGACGTACACTACTGAACATAGGCCTCCCCCAAAGATAGCTTACATGATTAATAAACTATTTCATTTAATTTGAAACAGACTAGCATAATTTTTTTATTTTTTATTTATAGCATTTGCATTATTATGCATTTTGCCAGTGTCAAGTATAATTTATTCTCAAGTTATTTTTACAAGAACGATGAAACACGGGTGCGGTCGATTTCAAGGTCTTGCCGGAGTTTTGGTATTAACTCCTTTCAGTACGATGCTTAATTCACTTATTTCAATGTTTCCATACACTGTTCATCACCGTCCATGTTTATTAAACAAATCCACACCACTTTTATACAACAAACACAACTCTAAACTAGTTTATGAAATAAATTAAAGCGATGAACTGCACTGTCAGAATTCCCGCCAAAACTCGACTAGCATAATTCTAGTGACTACCGATAAACTCATTGATTATACTTGCAGTTCGGTTAAAATTTGAGGTCTTGTGTGAAGTTACGCCATCTAACCTTGTCTATGAATATATCAGTTACGTAACGAACCGAGACACGAATGTTAATTTAAAACCTTATTACAAGTTCAAGGACTTATATTGGTCAGTGGCCTTAGTATTTTTTTTATTTCCGTCGCTCATGTACGATAACAAAGGAATCATGGGCGCGTTGCTGACCTTAAAGGAAAGGGATAATTATGGTATTGGAAAGATGAGAGGGTTTTGGATCTCTGGATTTTTTTTTACCAGCAACCATGCCGGCTTGATTCTGGTGACCACCAAATCAAATCAAATCGTTTATTAATCATGTAGGCAATTGAAATAACACTAATGACAAGTCAGTAAACCAAAAAACAGTAAACAAGTCAATTAACGATAAACTCATTGTTTATCGGTGGTCACCAGAATCATGCCGGCCTGTATAAATGCTTTTTCCCTCTTCGGAGAGGAAAGAAGCAAGTCGAGGGACCTGCGACAGGACACGCGAATGACCGATGCAAATACAAGGAAGTACCCCTGTACCCGCCCCGACCAACCATCAAGTCATGTCGCAAGCACCTCAGAAGAACCGAATATATACTGGCTGATCCTGGAACGCGACCGACACAATCACTCACTATGGTAGGTTTTAACACCGGTGTAGGTGGTCGCTATCCGGTCGGATACGAATATCCTCCCACCAGCATATCTCACTCAGTGTACGAAATGCAGCAGCAAGTCGTTACTTTACGTCGGTTTTCTGGGAGACAGTGATAACCTAGTCGAGCCGCATTTATGCTGTAGAAAACTGTCTATAGTGTGACTCTAACATTCAAATTTTGTATTCGACCCTTATTTTTCCAATTGTATAATATTCCGTACACTGGTGTTAAAACCTGCCATAGTGACCACCTTGTGTGGGTCGCGTTCCAGGGTCAGCCAGTGTATCCGGTTCTTCCGAGGGGCTTGCGACATGACTTGATGGATGGTTGGGGCGGGTACAAAAGTACATCGTTGTATCTGCATCGGTCATCCGCCTGTCCTGTCGCAGGTCCTTCGATTTGCTGCTTCCCTCTCCGAAGAGGGAAGAAGCATTTATACAGGCCGGCATGATTCTGGTGACTACCGATAAACTCATTGTTTGTTGGTGGTCGCTGGTTTTTTGGACTGCACTACGCTTACAACCAGGTGTAGTGCAGTCACTTTGCCGTGTTCGGCTAAAAAAAATGTCGCGATAAACATTCTCACGTTTATATTAGTCCTAACAAAGTTAAAAGTCGAATATCGAAAAAAGATAATTCTTCATGTCCTAGCAATGCAAGCGGACAAAGACCATAGCTTTGTGTAACACGTTGTATGAATAGTAATTTCAAATCAACATATTTTTGCCGACCGAGAGACAATGCGGTCCTATATCATTAAATTTGAACTGCACTGTTTATTGCTTTATTTTTGTTATTTTTTTATCCTGGCTCGGCAAATTGACTACGCTACACCTGATGGTAAGTGTAGCGCAATCCAAGAATAGTGTCGACCAACGATAAACATTTGGTCAATGGTAGGTCGGCAAGATCATGCCGGCATGTCAAAGGGCTAAGAGGGAGGGGAAGGAAAAGGGATGGAATAATGGTTAAGATCAGGGGGCAAGCCCCCTGGAGAGGACCGGATACACTGGCTGATCCTGGAACACGACCCACACAAGGTGGGTCACTATGGCAGGTTTTAACACCAGTGTACGGTGGTCGCTATCCGGTCGGATACGAATATCCTCCCACCAGCCATCACTGTACTTACGTTCAAGGTCTGTGCAGTCAATATCAGGATAAAAACAAAATATAAACAGGAATGCTTGCAATTCAGTCGGGTATAAAATATTATGTATCATTTATGGATACAAGGTGCTACAAGGTGGTAGGTCCCTCGTATGCGAGAGGCCGTCTGGGTTGGTACCACCGCGCTGTCTATTTTCGTCGCCAAGGGACAGTGTGTAAGCACTGTTGTGTTTCGGTTTGAAGGACATTGAAGCCAGTGAAATTGCTGAGCATTATGAGACTTAACATCCTATGTCTCGGGGTGACGAGCGCAGTTCAGTGCCATGTAGTGCTTTGTAATTCAAAGTTCTGTGTGGTGTTGCTACTATTTATGGGCAGGCGCTGCGTTTACCATGCATTAAGCATTTTCATAATTATCAAATTCAGTAAATAAGAAAATCCTTATTTATTATGTCCTTAGCAATGCAATTTGATTGGGTGCTACGAGCGGCGAAATATTTACAACACTATACGCTGCCTAAATTTAAACACACGTAACACTTATAGAGTAAATAAATGATTGCATATTATGCAACCATTCAAAATAAATACAACGTATAATTTTTTAAGCGCTATGATGCAACCACAGACAACTTAACCTAGAGTAGTCTGAGGTTAAGTTGTCTGTGGATGCAACAGTCAGAAACACACATTCACACAAACATATATACATCGACAGATAAAAGGACCCATCCTACTCATTTGTCCGGGGTTGGAAACAAAGGCAAATAAAGTAAAATATGTCTGACGTTATGCGGTCTTATTGCTAATTATTATTATTAAAAATGCATTAAAAATTCTATAATTAACTTTTCTTTGTTTCAGACAACATTCCAAATTCAAAAGAGCATGTTATTCGAATTTTGAAAATAAACACAAACCAAGATGGCGCCACAAGAACGTACTCCTTACGTCGAGCAAGAGGAAGATTCCCGCCAAAACGCGTCCATAGACAACTTGTCAAGCATAAATATAAGTGGCAGTTTTGTCAATAAAGCATACGAGCATGACACCTCGGACAGTACTGCCAACACAAGAAACGAAACAAATAACAACGAAAAAGAAAAAAAAGCGACTGATTTCGACGATTTACTGCCCCACGTTGGGGAATTTGGGTTGTACCAAAAACTATTGTTCCTACTTATGATACCGTTTGCATTTTTTGTTGCATTTGTGTATTTTTCACAAATTTTTATGACGATCGTGCCCGAGCAGCATTGGTGCTGGGTGCCCGAGCTAGCAAATTTGACAGTTGAGGAGAGGTTGGTATCTTTTTATTTTCTTTATTTAATTTTTAATTATAGACAAAAAGGCAAATGAAACACAGGTCATACAGCGCTGTTGAACACACAAATATTGCCAGATTACTATCTATATTGCGTGGTTAATAAAAGTTCGCTAAATCGTACTTCTGCCGCACCATTAAGCTGTGGAATAGTTTTCCGGCACACGTGTTCCCTCCTTCCTATAATATTGGTTCCTTTAAACGGATTGTGAAGAAGCAGTTTGGCAGGCCGGCATGATCTTGTCGACCAACGATAGACATACTGTTTGTCGTTGGTCGACACTATTTCTGGATTGCGCTACACTTACCATCAGGTGTAGCGCAGTCACTTTGCCGAGCCAGGATAAAAAAAGCGCCGAACCGTGAGTTATTAAGTTCGAATTCTGATCATTGAATAAATTCATGCTTGTATCCTGTAAGGTTAAGCTCTAGGTGTAACTAATGCATTAAACAATTCACCGGGCTTACATATATTCATTCCAATATGTGACAGGCCGAGTCTATCGCCAAATCGGACACGAAATCCAATCGAATTAATCCATGTGTGATTTATATCAAATCAAACCTGAACACAGATAATGATTACCCAACCTAAGATTTGAAGCCCGGTCCTCCACGTTTTCTCATCCTTACTACGCTGACAGTCTAGATCAGTGTTCCCCAACGTGGGGCCCACGCCCCACAGGGGGGCAATTTGATAGTTAAGGGGAGCAATTTAAAAATGGACTCGACACGACTTTAACACTTTCGCTTTGGGTTATTTAAATGCAATCCTAGATATCGGTGACAAATTTAACAAAAAATGTTGAGGGGCATGGCCTAAAAAAGGTTAGGAAACACTGGTCTATACCAAAGGTTCCCAGACTTTTTTCTCATAGACCACTTTAAAATTTTGCTGGTTCCGGTGGACCCCCTGCTACATTTCTACTATATTCCAAAAACTCGACAGAAAATAAGAAGATTAGATGTAAATATTACCTGCCTACATTGATAGGTGAAGTCAAGCCAACATTTTAGTTCTTCACTATCGAAAGCAGATAAACTTTCGTGGTTCCCCGCTTGCGAATTGTGAATGCTCAACTATGAAACCATTATGTCCCGGATGTAGTTAAAGGCATTTTTTTTGCAGAAACTTAAAAGCATTTTAAATTTTAAATATTTATAGATCGTGTTTATAGACTACTTAATAATGACCTTCGACAAGTGTTATGGTAATTAGATACATTACTGTAGTAACCTTTGAAGTGGAATTTGAAATTACATTTTTTTTATTTAATACCTACAAAATCAGGTGGTAACTAAGAGTTAAAAGTTGGATTTCCTACAGCGTGTTTCAAAAAGGTGTGGTCATAATAATATTTGGATGCAATTACGCAATAAGATTTCAACCCACATCAAGTTAAAACCGAGATACAATTTTTATTTATTTAATTGAATGACGAGACGAGCAAGTCGCTCGCCTGATGGTAAGCACCACGCCTGCCCATAAACAGAAGCAACACCACGCAGAACTTTGAATTAACTAAACTGTGCTCGTCACTTGAGATATAAGATGTTAAGTCTCGCAATGCCAAATAATTTCACTGGCTTCAATGTCCTTCAAACCGAAAAACAACAGTGCTTACACACTTTTGCTTGGCGGCAGGCATAGACAAAGATTTAGGCTTGGGTTTAGGTAATCAACACACAACAAGTTTAAACTGACTATACTAATATTATTTTGCTAAATTCATCAGATTTAATTCCGTTTTTATTTTTTAAAACATTCCCCGTGTACGATTACGGAAAATATAACTTTAAATTATTAATTTAAATTCACGATTTTGACAAAATAAAATTAATATCTAAATTTTTCTTCGTGAGGTTGATATGTTATTGCATATTTGCATCCATTTAAGGGTCATTACACAACCTTGACAGTGACTATATGTAAAGGATCTTAACAAAAATGTCGACATCCAAAAATTTCACGGTAATTTTAAACACTCGTTTATCACGGTCGATAAGATCGCTCACGTCCCGATAAATTGTGTGAATTACGTGACCGAGAATAACAATGGTTGAATGAGACAAGCTCAGATGTTCATAATGTTTTTTATAAGACTTTACTGATGAGAATTTATTTTTTATTCGATTGAATGACGAGATAAGCAAGACGCTCGCCTGATGGTAAGCGCAACGCCTGCTCATAAACAGAAGCAACACCACACAGAACTTTGAATTACAAAACACTGCATGGCACTGAACTGCGCTCGTCACCCCGAGATAGAGGATGTTAAGTCTCATAATATATAAAAAAAAACCCTCTAATGGCGAAGCCTAGGACCCAAGCCACCGGCGGTTAGGACCCAAGAGAGAGAAACCACCTCCGTGTCCGAAAACACCGCTTTCTGTATCTGGCTTTTGACCCAACGACCAATTGAGAGCTTCTGAAGATGTGACAGAGTGACTCTACCACTCTTCTTGAGTGGTAGAGTCACGCTGTAGACCGTTTTGTTTACAGCATGAATGGGTTGGCTCGACCGGGTCGTTACCACTGTCTTATAGAAAACCGACGTAAAGTAGCGGCTTGCTGCTGCGTTTCGTACGTGAGTGAGATATCCGGAAGCCCAAATCCCCCTCCCCTTCCCTATCCCTAATTATCCCTTACCTTTAAGGTCGGCAACGCGCCCATGATTCTTCTGGTGGTGGGCGTACATGGGCGGTGGAGATCACTTACCATCAGGTGACACACTTGCTCGTTTGCCGGCCTATGCAATAAAAAAAAAAAAGATGTTGGTCGAGGCTCTTCGGTATCAACCCATGGGCAGAGACGACTATCGCGACAATAATTGTTGAGTCCACATCCCACATCTCGGTAACCTCGTGTGGCAGATCTAAATATTTTTTTTTTTTTTATAGCATAGGCCAGCAAACGAGCAAGTGGGTCACCTGATGGTAAGTGATCTCCACCGCCCATGTACGCCCACCACCAGAAGAGTCATGGGCGCGTTGCCGACCTTAAAGGAAAGGGGTAATAAGGGATTGGGAAGGGGAGGGGATTTGGGCTTCCGGTTATCTCACTCACCGTACGAAACGCAGCAGCAAGCCGCTACTTTACGTCGGTTTTCTGTGAGACAGTGGTAACGACCCGGTCGAGCCAGCCCATTCATGCTGTAGACAAAGCAGTCTACAGCGTGGCTCTACCACTCAAAAACTCAGTCACTCAAAAAATATATTATTACTGTGATTTGCTGGTGGGAGGATACTTGTATCCGACCGGATAGCGATCACCGTACACTGGTGCTAAAACCTGCCATAGTGGCCCACCTTGTGTGGGTCGCGTTCCAAGGTCAGACAGTGTATATCCGGTTCTCCCCAGGGGGCTTGTCCCCTGATCCTAACCCTTTTTCCTTCCCCTCCCCCTTGGCCCTTTGGCAGGCCGGCATGATCTTGCCGACCTACGATGGACACATTGTTTATCGTTGGTCGACACTATTCTTGGATTGCGCTACACTTACCATCAGGTGTAGCGTAGTCACTTTGCCATGATAAAAAAAATGTCCTAAGGTATATTAGGTCTACGTTTTCGAACTTCGTTGCTTCGCATCGTTTAATAGAATAGACCCTCTGTACCGCTCCTCGATGATCTATCGTGGCTTTGTTAAGAATCATATGCAAATAATTACCCACAGACGACCTCCTCGCACCCCAAGGTTGGCCATATTGAGTGATTATAAAAACGGAATAAAGCATTTATTGTATTACAGCGATAATTAAAGGAAATACACATGAGACTTAACATCTTAAGTCTCGGTGTGACGAGCGTAGTTCAGTAACATGCAGTGATTTGTAATATAAAGTTCTGTATGGTGTTGCTTCTGTTTATGGGCAGGCGTGGCGCTTACCAGTAGGCGAGCGCTTTGCTCGTCTTGTCATGCAATCAAACATTTAAAAAAAACCTAGATTCGAAATCAATTTTGGTCACACAAACGTTGGTCTCGTTTTCGGGTTCGAACCAGCTGCTACTCGATTCACAGGCTACCCGCCCACTGAGTCACGGAGGCTGATTCCTCTAGTATTGCGTACAAATCACTTACCAGGTGGCCCACTTGCTCGCTTGCTTGCATAAAAAATGGATCCCAAAAATAACCTAAATAAAATCTCCCAGTCCAGTAAAAAATTTGGCCTAGCATTGACCTTTCGCAAAGGCCGGCAAACAAAAGCCACAGGCACGCTACCACGGCCACCTCTAATGGGCCGTTCAATTCCCACGTTGGCACACTTCCGTAATACTATTATGCTGGTGGTAGGATATTCATATCCGGCCGGATAGCGACCACCGTACACATGGTGTTAAAACCTGCTATAGTGACCCACAAACTTCATACTAGTCGCTTTGTCTATTTTTTTCGCCAAGCAATAGTGTGTAAGCAGGGTCCGGTTTGAAGGACATTGAAGTCAGTGGAATTATTGGGCATTACGAGACTTAACATATTATGTCTCGGAGTGACGAGCGCAGTTCAGTGCCATGCAGTGCTTTGTAATTCAAAGTTCTGTGTGGTGTTGCTTCTGTTTATGGGCAGGCGTGTCGCTTACCATCAGCTGATGGTAAGTGATCGTGAAGAACTATGGGCGCGTTGCCGACTTTAAAGGAATGGAATAATTAGGGATTGGGAAAGGGAAGGGGATTTAGGCCTCCGGATATCTCATTCACCATACGATTCTCTACTTTACGGCGGTCGATAATTATCAATTAATATACACGTAACTTAAAAGTTAGAGGTGTATGCTCTCGGGGCTGGTTTCGAACCTACGACTTTCGTCTCGACAGTTGTCTATTGCCGCTTGGTTACTGTATTAAATAATGACGAATTCATTTAACATTCTTATAATCTTCCACGACTTTTTGCACCTCAATTGCATCATTGGAAATTACCGAGAACTCTTTGATATTTTTTAGTCCGGAACTGTAGAATAAAAAGATTGACAATTAGCAATCACGAAAACTAATAAAAAAATTAACAAAAACACCGTAAAAACTAAATAAAAATTGGGGCAAAAACTAACAAATTAGGAAACGATTCGCACGCAAGCGGATTGAGAGAAACACTTGAAAAACATTGTTTATTTGATTGTTTAAAGGGTACGAAAAACATGTTGACTGCTGAGTTTGTTGTTGATGAATACAGCATTTTACAGTAATTTTTTTTAAGTGAAACTTCTTTAGAATCGTTGTGATTTGAAAATTTGATGAAACGAAAAAGGCGTCACTAAAGAGGTTGGAAAGAAACAAGATCTTAAGTATGTAAATATATGAAATTTAATATTTCGCATTAAAATTTTAAATAATTTTTAAGCTTGGTAAAAGTATTATAAAACAAACCTTTTAATTATCCTAATACCACTGATACTCTATTTTTATCTCGTTCTCTTGTAGGCTACTTTTCTGAAGTTTCACTTCTGCCGTGTGTGAATTGCACACACACACTTCTTTTTTTTTAACGCATAGGCCAGCAAACGAGCATGTGCGTCGCCTGATGGTAAGTGATCTCCACCGCCCATGTACACCCACAATACCAGAAGAATCATGAGCTTGTTGCAAACCTTAAAGGAAAGACATAATTAGGGATTGGAAAGGAGATTTGGGTATCAAGATATTTTACTCACCATACGAAACGCAGCAGCAAGCCGCTACTTTACGTCGGTTTTCTGTGATACAGTGGTAACGACCCGGTCGAGCCGGCCCATTCATGCTGTAGACAAAACTGTCTACAGCGTGGCTCTACTACTTATAATAAATAATAACTACAATAAATCATGTTTATTATTCTGTCACGGCGAAGGGTCAACATTAAATTGCGTCTCTACTTGTGACATAAGGTATTTAACCCGTATTTTTTATTAATTATAAAAATCGAGTCAAAAATAAAAAAGAAACAAGTTTAACTCTGTTGGAAGGGATAGTTGTCAGATGTTCACGAGTGGTAGAGCCACGCTGTACACAGTTTTGTCTACAGGATGATTGGGCCGGCTCGACTGGGTCGTTACCACTGTCTCACAGAAAACCGACGTGAAGTAGTGGCTTGCTGCTGCGTTTCGTACGGTGAGTGAGATATCCGGAGGCCCAAATCCTCCTCCCTTTCCCAATCCCTAATTATCCCTTTCCTTTGGAGTCGGCAACGCGCCCATTATTCTTCTGGTGGTGGGCGTACATGGGCGGTGGAGACTACTTACCATCAGGTGATCCACTTGCTCGTTTGCCGGCCTATGCTAGACAGAATCAACGATGAACAGTATACAACAGTTACCTTTCTGTCCATCTTATCGGAGATACAGGCTTGAACTTATGTAACTTTTTTTTTCAGACGAGCCCTCGCCATCCCTCCCAAGACGGACGGCCCATTCCCCCACGACAGATGCCGCATGTACTCCGCAGACTGGGCCGCGGCGTTGGCCCAGGGTCGGACGACGCCTGATGATGAGTGGCCCATTGTCCCATGCAGCAATGGGTGGGAGTATAATCGAACTGATGTACCATACGAAACTATTGCTACCCAGGTAACTTCAATATAATTTTGACATCTTTACATAGTATAAAATGAAGTCGCTTCCACTGTCAATTCAACAACAAATATTTAACGCCAACGTCAACAAATATTTGTGGATCACACAATAGAGTTTGCTAATCCGCTGAGCTATGTCGGTGACTTTCGTTCTTCTACGGATCTCCTCATTTCTGATTTGATCACGTAGAAAAACACCGAGCATAGCTCTCTCCATAGCTCGCTGAGTGGAGATTATTAGGATTAGCCAGCTCAAGTGGCAGTGGGCAGGCCACATAGCTCGCAGAACCGATAACCGATGGGGCAGGAAGGTTCTGGAATGGAGGCCACGTACTAGCAAGCGCAGCGTTGGACAACCACCTACAACAGACGATCTGATAAAGATCGCAGGAAGTCGCTGGATGCAGGCCGCTTCCAACAGGTCGGTCTGGAAATCTTTGGGGGAGGCCTATGTTCAGCAGTGGACGACATGTGGCTGATCATGATGATGACGATGACACAATTTGTTTCGGTGCGGGGATCGAACCCACGGCTTCTCGCTTCACAGCCGGCTACTCTGCTGCGCCACAGAGGCTGCCACTATGGGTACGGTGGTCGCTATTCAGTCGGGTATACTTCCACCAGCATCTCTTTCTACCTTACAGCTGGACTGGGTGTGCGACAAGGATAATCTGCCAGCCACCGCCCAGGCCATATTCTTCTGCGGTGCCATCGTCGGCGGGCTGATTTTTGGATGGATAGCAGACAAGTATGGAAGGATACCGGCTTTAGTTGGTACGTTTTAACGCTTCCCTTTTTTTTATTCGAGCACGGCAAAGTGACTGCACTACACCTGATGGTAAGCGTAGTGCAGTCCAAAAAACCAGCGACCACCAACAAACAATGAGTTTATTGGTGGTCACCAGTTCTTCCCTCTTCGGAGAGGAAAGAAGCAAATCGAGGGGCCTGCGACAGAACAAGCGGGTGACCAATGCAGGCATAGTGATACAAGGATACCCTTATATGCCCGCCCCAATCAACCACTAACTCATGTCGCAAGCCCCTCGGGAGAACCGGATATACACTGGCTAATCCTGGAACGCGATCCACACATGGAGTGTGGATGACTATGGCAAGTTTTAACACCACGTGTACCGTGGTCGCTATCCGGGCGGATATGAATATCCTACCACCAGCGTAACAATATAATGTTGTTTCCAGGAACAAACATGATGGGTTTCACTGCAGGCGTGGGCACGGCATTCTGCAACAGTTTCTGGTCATTCACGCTGTGCCGGTTCCTCGTAGGATTAGCTTTTGACAACTGTTTCACTATGATGTACATCCTTGGTGAGTAGTTCGTTCTTTATTGGGATTCTGTACTCTGAAGGTGCCAAGGGAACGTCAGATCAAGCATATTTTATAAGGGTAATATGCAGTAATATATAGTGGGTTGATTATTATTTTTACCGAATATGTGTTACTTACTAGCTCAGCTATAGCTCAGCGGGAAGTGGTATGGACTTTCGAGACGAAAGTCGCAGGTTCGAAACCAACCCCAAGAGCATACACCACTGACTTTTCTAAGTTACGTGTATATTAATTGTTAATTATCGCTTGCTTTAACGGTGAAGGAAACATCGTGAGGAAACCTGCCTACCTGAGAATTCGATAAGATTTTTCGAAGGTATGTGAAGTCTGCCAACCCGCATTAGGCCAGCGTGGTGGACTAAGGCCTGATCCCTCTCATTCAGTAGAGGAGGCCCGTGCCCAGCAGTGGGACGAATATAATATATAGGGCTAATAAAAAAAATGTGTTACTAGGTGACCCGTGCTAATACTTCGCAACGATAGTGGTCTGTGACGTAATATAGTGAAATAGAAAAAGTAAATACAATACAACTAATTAGTTGATTATACTGTCAACAGATAGCACTGATTTTTAATTTTTTAAGACGCTTTTATTAGCTTCATACGTATGTTAGTATGTAATGGAAACTTTGAACATGATTTTGACCTCCTTCAAAACGTCGGGTTAAATCGAAATTAGGCATATTTATCAAGGATCGATGACAATTCAATATTTAAAATATACATATACAAAAACGACGAGTGAGTGAGATATCCCCCTCCCATTCCCAATCCCTAATTATCCAATCCAATATATAAATAGTCCTTTCCTTTAAGATCGGCAACGCGCCGATATTCTTCTGGTGGTGGGCGTACATGGGCGGTGGAGATCACTTACCATCAGGTGACCCACTTGTTCGTTTACCGGCCTTTTTTTTATACAATACATCGGCAAACGAGCAAGTGGGTCACCTGATGGTAAGTGATCTCCTCCGCCCATGTATGCCCACAATATCAGAAGAATTATGGGCGCGTTGCCGACCTTAAAGGAAAGGGATAATTAGGGATTGGGAAGGGGAGCGGTATTTGGGCCTCCGGATATCTCACTCACTGTACGAAACGCAGCAGCAAGCCGCTACTTTACCTCGGTTTTCTGTGAGACAGTGGTAATGACCCGGTTGAGCCGGCCCAATCATGCTGTAGACAATACTGTCTACAGCGTGGCTCTACCACTCATAAAATGCGGCTTATGCTATAATCTTTATATTCATACATATTTTTTGTTTTTTAAATGAAATTCATTTAAAACAGTTGTTTATTTCGTCAATAGCGCCAAACATGAGCCGGTTTTTTTTACCTATGATTCTTTTTGACAGCCTCCGTGGTGCAGCGGGTGAGTAGTCGGCTGTGAAGCGAGAGGCCGCGGGTTCGATACCCGCACCGAAATAAATGTTTGTGTGATCCACAAATATTTGTCTTGGGGTCTGGGTGTTGTGAGACCGAAAGTCTCTCGTAGTTCTTGATATCCTCGACACAAGACTCGTATCTTACTGTGGGGTCAGGACTATGTGTGTGACTGTTGGGTGTATTTATTTTATTTTTTTCAGTATTGGAGTACGTGGGACCCAAATGGCGTACATTCGTCGCCAACATGTCTATCGCGTTATTCTTCACCCTGGCTGCATCAGTTCTACCCTGGATAGCTCTCTGGGCTGATGATTGGAGGCGGTTCACCCTCGTCACCAGTGTGCCGTTCATCCTGGCCCTGGCCACACCCTGGGTGGTGCCGGAGAGTGCCAGGTAACTGATCTTATTTATTTAGTTATTTACACTTTATATAAACTGTATAAAGGCGGACTTAATGCCAAAGGCATTCTCTAACATTCAACCTTTGGGTAATGCAGAGATGAACAAAGTAAGTGCCAAAAAAAGATAAAGAAGAAAAATGTTCTTCATGTTTATTGAAAAATGGCGCAGGCGAGGCCGCGGGTTTGATTCCCGCGCCGACAAATGGGCGTGTGATCTATTTATTACAAGGTGGTAGGTCCCTCGTATGCGAGAGCCCGTCTTGGTTGGTTTCACCGCTTTGTCTATTTCAGCTGTCAAGCAACAGTGTGTAAGCACTGTTGTGTTTCGGTTTAAAGGACACTGAAGCGAGGGAAATTACTAGGCATTATGAGACTAACATCTTATGTCTCGGGGTGACGAGTGTAGTTCAGTGCCATGCAGTGCTTTGTAATTCAAAGTTCTGTGTGGTGTTGCTTTTGTGGGCAGGCGTGGCGCTTACCATCTGGCGAGCACCTTGACGGTCTCGTCATTCAATCAAAAGAAAATAAATAAATAACAAACGACTTTTTTTTATAGGTATTTATATTTTATTTTTGCCCAAGCACGGCAAAGTGACTGCACTACACCTGATGGTAAGCGTAGTGCAGTCCAAAAAACCAGCGACCCTCGACAAACAATGAGTTTATCGGTGGTCACCAGAGTCATGCCGGACTGTATAAATGCTTCTTCCCTCTCCGGAGAGGGAAGATGCAAATCGAGGGCCCTGCGACAGGACATGCGGATGACCGATGCAGGCACGGGGATACAAGGATGTACCCCCATACCCGCCTCAACTAACCATCAAGTCAGTCGCAAGCCCCTCGGGAGAACCGGATATACACTGGCTGATCTACTATCTACGATCTACTGGCTGAATAAAAACAGTGTTTGCCTTAGGTAAATTATATTGGATTTGTTTCTTTAACAGTATGTATTGCTGTATGCATCTTTTGGAAATTGTCACGATTGTTACTTATGATGCAGTTATATATTTGTATATTTAGTATTGTAAATGGACAAGTCCATATGACGATTTTTATTGTAAAATGATGCTAAAAAAAAAAAATACATATTTAAAAGAAAAAAGGAAAAGTATGCAATATATAATTGATGGCGAAAAAAATAAGCCCGGAGTTTCTTTCTGCCTTTCTTCTTCGGGTCGTCATCAGTAGGCAGCTAGAGAAAGGTTGGTAGGTTAGCTAGGCTAGGGATATTCCTGCCAGTAAGGTCCACGACACATCTCCTTACCTTTTAAACCCTTACAGATATTTTTTTGTAAACTTGCCCTACTCCGTCTTGCCCTATCCCATATCCTAGTTCGTGAATTCCTTCACTTAAAGATGCCCTCCCTTTTCCCATGCTTGTTGGTGTGCCTTTTCCTGCCAGCCTTTAGCGCGGCGGTTTGTCCAAAGTTCCCTTAATTGTAAGTTAGTCTTTTTAATGATAAATGTTCTGTACTTGACCTGTCATAAGCGCTTTCTTGGCCTACATGATTAATAAAGATTTTGATTTTTTGATTTTTTTGATTTTTGATCCTGGAACGCGATACACACAAGGCGTTTGGTTCACTATGGCAGGTTTTAACACCATGTGTACGGTGGTCGCTATACCACCAGGTAAAGATTTTAGTTTGATGACAACTTTAATATTTGCAGATGGCTGGTCTCTCAAGGCAAGATCGACAAAGCCCTGGTCATAATGAAGAAATTCCAGAGGATTAATAAAACCACCATACCTGAAAAGGTTTTAAATGAATTCACTGTAAGTGTTATTATTTTACTAGTCCTGTATTATATACGTCCCTCCTCTACTGAATGAGAGGGATTAGGCCTTAGTCCACCACGCTGGCCTAATGCGGGTTGGCAGACTGCACATACCCTCGAAAAATCTTATCGAGTTCTCAGGTATGCAGGTTTCCTCACGCTGTTTCCTTCAGCGTTAAAGCAAGCGATAATTAACAATTAATATACACGTAACTTAGAAAAGTCAGTGGTTTCTTTTAATTTTATGATTTTTTTGAAATAAATAAATAAATACACCCAACAGTCATAGTCCTGACCCCACAGTAAGATAAGAGTCTTGTGTCGTGGGAATCAGGAACTACGAGAGACTTTCGGTCTCACAACACCCAGACCCCGAACGAATATTTGTGGATCACACAAACAATTGTTTCGGCGCGGGGATCGAACCCGCGGCTTCTCGCTTCACAGCCGGCTACTCGCCCGCTGCGCCACGGAGGCTGTGAAATAGTTTATTAATCATGGAGGCAATTAAAATAGCGCTTATGACAAGTCAGTACAAAAGTAAGAGATACTTATACAGGGGTGATTATTTTACCCAGTTTAATTGCATTATACAAGGTTGCTTTTAAAACACCAACAACCTCGCAGGACTAGATAGCTAACCCCATAAGGAACAACTTTTGTTTTACAACTTTTCATAATTTGTTAGATTTAATTTTCATACAAAAATAAATATTAATTTAATTTCCGGCTTGAATGTTTATAACTCTACGCGCATCGCAAAGATTACATAAACAAACCCCTGCGAAGCGTGAGGAAGGGGGTGCAGCGCTAGCCTTTGAACTTGATCCATTTATCTAGTTGCCAATCGTCTGTCATTCAATTATTTTTTTTCATGTATTATCTCCTAACTCGTAAAACAAAAGTTGTTCCTTATTGGGTTAGCTATATAGTCCTGCTGGGTTGTTGGTGTTTTAAAAGTAACCCTGTATATAGAAATCAATATCAACCAATTTATACATAGCCGCTTGAAGGTCTAGGTGTTTTGTTTTTTTTTTATAGCATAGACCGGCAAACGAGCAAGTGGGTCACCTGATGGTATGACAGCCTCCGTGGCGCAGTGGGCGAGTAGCTGACTGTGAGACGTTAGGCCGTGGGTTCGATTCCCGCACCGAGCAAATATTTGTCTGATCCACAAATACTTGTTTCGGGTCTGGGTGTTGTGAGACCGAGAGTCTCTCGTAGTTCCTGATACCCACGACACAAGACTCGTATCTTACTGAGGGGTTAGGGCTATGTGTGTGACTTTTGGGTGTTATTTATTTATTTATTTATGGTAAGTGATCTTCACCGCCCATTTACACCCACCACCAGAAGAATCGTTGGCGCGTTGCCGACCTTAAAGGAAAGGCATAATTAGGGATTGGGAAGGGGAGGGTATTTGGGCTTCGGGATATCTCACTCACCGTACGAAACGCAGCAGCAAGCCGCTACTTTACATCGGTTTTCTGTGAGACAGTGGTAACGACCCGGTCGAGCCAGCTCATTCATGCTGTAGACAAAACTGTCTACAGCGTGGCTTTACCACTCAATCTTCTCTTCTCTTCTAGGAATCATCGTTAAAAACAATCAAAGAGTCAGAAGCCGAGTCCCGATCATACTCGGTTCTGGATCTCTTCAAGACCCCACGTCTCCGCCGCAATGCTATCCTCCTGATCGTAATATGGATGGCCATCTCCTTGGTCTTCGACGGCCATGTCAGGAACGTCGGGTCTCTCGGACTGGACATCTTCCTCACATTCACCATCGCTTCTGCTACTGAACTGCCAGCTGACACGTTCTTGACTGCGGTTCTAGATAGGTGAGTGTTAATATACTGCTGGCTTTTGTTTGCTCCGCCTGTCTGGTCTACTTTCTGTGAGACAGTGGTAACAACCCGGTAGAGCTGGCCCATTTTTTTTTTACTAGCCCTGTATTATATACGTCCCACTGCTGGGCACGGGCTTCCTCTACTGAATGAGAGGGAAAAGGCCTTAGTCTACCACGCTGGCCTAATGCAGGTTGGCAGACTTCACATACCTTTGAAAAATCTTATCGAGTTCTCAGGTATGCAGGTTTCCTCACGATGTTTCCTTCACCGTTAAAGCAAGCGATAATTAACAATTAATATACACGTAACTTAGAATAGTCAGTGGGGTATGCTCTTGGGGCTGGTTTCGAACCTGCGACTTTCGTCCCGACAGTCCATACCACTCCCTGCTGAGCTATCGTTGCTATATGAGCCGGCCCATGCACGCTTTAAATAAAACTGTCTACAGCGTGGCTCTACCATGTAAAGATGACCTTCTACCTATCCCTTTCGGAATATAGGTTTCATCATCATCATCATCAGCCACAAGATGTCCACTGCTGAACATAGGCCTCCCCCAAAGATTTCCAGCCCGACCTGTTGGAAGCGGCCTGCATCCAGCGACTTCCTGCGATCTTTATCAGGTCGTCTGTCCACCTTGTAGGCGGACGTCCAACGCTGGGCTTGCCAGTACGTGGCCTCCATTCCAGAACCTTCCCGCCCCATCGGTTATCGGTTCTGCGAGCTATGTGGCCTGCCCACTGCCACTTGAGCTTGCTAATCCGCTGAGCTATGTCGGTGACTTTCGTTCTTCTACGGATCTCCTCATTTCTGATTTGATCACGTAGAGAATAGCATAGCTCTATATATAGGTTTATGTGTGTGTAAATTACAGATGGGGTCGAAGATGGCTGGCATGCGGTTCCATGGTCATCAGCGGTATCTTCAGCCTGCTGGCCACCGCTGTGCCTGTTGGTAAGATCTGGTTGTTTTTCAAACATTTAACCGACGAAAAATAATAATAATAAATAATGATAATAATAGCAAACCAGCGATAGCTCAGCGGGGATTGGTATGGACTGTCGAGATGAAAGTCACAGGTTCGAAACCAGCCCCAAGAGCATACACCACTGACTTTTCTAAGCTACGTGTATATTAATTGTTAATTATCGCTTGCTTTAACGGCGAAGGAAACATCGTGAGGAAACCTACATTCCTGAGAACTCGATAAGATTTTTCGAAGGTATGTGAAGTCTGCCAACCCGCATTAGGCCAGCGTGGTGGACTAAGGCCTGATCCCTCTCATTCAGTAGAAGAGGCCCGTGCCCAGGAGTGGGACGAATATAATATATAGGGCCAATAAAAAAAAAAATAATAATACTAGCCCTGTATTATACATGTCCTACTGCTGAGCACGGGCCTCCTCTACTGAATGAGAGGGGTTAGGCCTTAGTCCACCACGCTGGCCTAATGCGGGTTGGCAGACTTCACACGATGACGACAAATAATGTCTTCGAAAAATATACGATTGCCTCGGTTGCCCAGTTATATATATTGCGACGAGGTACGACTGCTGTACTGAGGTTGGCTGTCTCGGGTTCGATCCCCGGGTCGAGTAAAGTGATATTGAGTTTTTCTATCACGAAATGTTTAGTAGCAGCCCGGGGTCTGTGCCCGGTGTGGCGATAAGCTCGCTCCCTATCACATCATGGGACGGAGATACGCTCGTGTACTGGTTACACCTCTGCCTACCCCTTTGGGGATTACAGGTGTGAGTGCGGATGTATGTATAATTGATATTGCTTTACGGACGGGCGTGACGCATACCATCAGGCGAGCAACCCGCTCGTCTCTTCATAAACTTTACTAACAAAAGCATGCTGTAAACAAAAGTATCTACAGCCACGCCACCATGAGCGCAACATTATGTTAGACAGTATGCAAATAACATCTATAGTTGTATACTTACTATATGGATCTTGTGGAGACTAGAAAAAAATTCCGTGCTTTCCGGCGTTTTTGCCATACCTATTATTGGAATCAAGTGTAACAGCTCGCGTGATAGGACCCACTTAATGACATCCGTGGTGCTTTACATCTGGCTTCTCCAGTTGTAAATGTCCTTACACTTGAGGTTAATACCTCCTTAGTTCATTATTTTGTCTCCCGCTTTGCTATGGACGGAAGTGGACAATTGATATTTCCAACTTCTCCCTATTCTTCTATCTGATTAATTTCGTTGCGGGACAAAGACATTTAGGCATTACCAGAGACTCGCCGAGCTTCACTGCTCGGTGTCTATAAATGCGTGCCACTGTTGATCCTGGTGCACAGGAGTTACAGTGGCGGGTGTGTGGGAGGGATAGTCTCTCTGCCTACCCCTTTGGGGATTACAGGTGTGAGTGCGTATGTATATATTATTGCTTCTGTTTACGGACAGGCATGACGCATACCATCAGGCGAGCAACCCGCTCGTCTCTTCATAAACGTTACTAACAAAAGCAGTTAGTTACTTTAGTTATAAACAAAAGTATCTATAGCTTGGCTTATGCCATTCACTTCTCATCTCCCGTCTCTCCCCCAGGTGGACCGTCAGCCTCTCTGGCCATCCTCGGCCGCTTCGCCGTGAACATATCGTACAACATAGGCCTGCAGTACGCGGCCGAACTACTTCCCACTGTGGTCAGGGCTCAGGGTGTAGCCCTGATCCACATTATGGGATATGTGGCGTCGATTGTAGCACCTTTTGTTGTTTATTTGGTAAGTAATACGTTTTTTTTTATCCTGGCTCGGCAATGTGCCTACGCTACACCCGATGGTAAGTGTATCGCAATCCAAGAATAGTGTCGACCAACCATAAACAATGTGTCCATCGTAGGTCGGCAAGATCATGCCGGCCTGCCAAAGGACCAAGGGAGAGGGGAAGGAAAAATGGATGGGGAAAGGGTTAGGATCAGGGGGCAAGCCCCCTGGGGAGAACCGGAGACCAAGGGGGAGGGGAAGGAAAAAGGGATGGGAAAAGGGAAAGGATCAGGGGGCAAGCCACATGGGGAAACGTTTGAATTGTTATAAGTTTGGTTAGTTATGGTTATGTAAGTCTCCTATGCGAGAGGCTGTCGGGGTTGGTACCATTGCTCTGTCTGTTTTTACCACTAAGCAGCAATGTGTAGGTACTGCTGTGTTCTGGTTTGAAGGAGTGAAACTACATGACATTATGAGATTCATTTCTTTCGTTGTGCCGAACGCAGTCCAATGCCAGTGCTTTATAATTCAACGTTTTTTTATAGCATATACCGCTAAATGACCAATTGAGTCACCTGATGGTTAGTGATCTCTATCGCCTATGTACGCCCACCATACCAGAAAAACCATAGGAGCATTGCTGACCTTAAAGGAATGGGATAATCAAGGGATTGTCAGTGGTAACGACCCAGTCGAGCCAGCCCATTCATGCTGTAGACAAAACTGTCTACAGCGTGGCTCTACCTAAGAATTATTGACGCGTTGTCGACCTTAAAGGACATGAGTAAATAAGGGATTGGGTATTGGAGGGGATATGGGCCTGCGGAAAACTCATTTGTCATACGAAACCCAACAATTTGCTTATTCTCGTTGGATTTATATGACACAGTGGTAAAATGTCGCCTTGTGTATTTCTGCTGCCAAGCAGCAATATGCAAGCACTTTTGTATTTTAATTGGATTGGTATTGAAGCCAGTTAAATTACTTGGTCTATGGATATGTGACCGCGAGTGGTTTTTAAATGAGTGCCTCCGTGCTGCGGCAAAAAAAAACAATAAACTTAAAAAACTGACATTAGGTTGGCCACTAACCATTAGATATAGAATTACTTGGTATTATGATACCTAACATCTTATGTGTTGGAAAGACGAATGCGGTGCATTGCCATGCAGTTCTGAGAACTAGGAATTAAAATATCCCATGTCACTTCCAGGCCAACTTCTCCCAAAACCTTCCCCTGCTCATCCTGGGAGCGCTGGGCGTGGTGGGAGGGATGCTGTGCCTCTTCCTCCCAGAGACCATGGACACGGAGATGCCCCAGACCCTGGCAGATGGGGAGAACTTCGGCAAGGACCAACGGTTCTGGGATAATCCTTGTTTCCCCAGGTATTTTTTTTTTTTTATTGCCTTGATAGGCAGACGAGCAAGCGGCCCGCCTGATGGTAAGCGGTCACCGCCGCTCATGGACATCGGCAATGCCAGGGGCACAGCCAAGCCGCTGCCTACCACATTATACCACTATGTCATTTTGTTTTTAACTGGCTTCAAATTAACTCAAATGTGAAAGTATTTTGATGGTTTTTGTGTTCAGTAGAATGTACCATAGTCTCATATATTTTTGAGATCTGATGACGGTCCATGAGAAAAAATGGGTAACGCCTCAACAGATGAAATCTTCGCGATTCGAGATTTGAAGTTCGATTTTAACCTTTTTCAAAAAGAGAAGTAATAGCCCTTTGTCTGAGTGTTTAAAATAGACCGATTGTAAAGCGGTTGTTTTTGAAAGCTGATTAATCGAAATTATTCATAACCATGTTTCAAAAAAAATCTGACAAGTTGCTTCCAGTCCTGTTACATATCTTTCTCTTATCTCTTTCTTTCTATCTTTTTCTCATATCTTATAACCAAAATTATAATGTTGTTATCGGAGGCTTTAACTTTAATTATTCCTATAATCTCTATTCTTTTTACCAATTGCCTTCTACAGAAAAACCAAAGAAGACCAAACAGAAAAGTACACGAAACGAGCGTCAGTGTCAGCCAAAACTGACAAACAAGAGTTCGTCAGGTCTGTCCCCAGTGCCATCAGTTCTAGAGCATCCATCAGGGCTTCAGTCAGGGCCTCCGCCAGGTCCAGAAGGGAAGAGAGAAGGGAAGAACGAAGGGAGAATATGGTCTGATATACTAAACTGGATTATCCCATCATCCATTATGATTTTAAATTCGACATTCCATCCAACCATCCAACAGATAGTTTATAACGAAACCCTATCAGCATTTTATGAAAAACTGAATTTTAATTTAACAGAAATGCCCCTTTCCCTCTCTTTATCGATCACTCCCCACGTCTTTCTCCCTATTACTGAATTTCCCGATCCCACTTCTGATTGTAAAGTGCATATTATCTATTGAAAGCCAAATGGATGAACATTGGTGTTAATGATCTCGGATTTTTTTTACGTTTAGACTCAAAGCCATTGTGAGATCGTATTGTGTAGAAATTTGGAATATATGTGAAAAATGGTATTAAATTTTCAATAGATTGTTAAATGCAGAATGTACTAAAAAAAGGTCTAATTTATATTTTTCCATCACCTGTAGTTCTTTTTTCGAGTGATATTTTTACACATCAAATATAAAGCATGTTGTTTTTAAGAAAAGTATTTTCTACCGCTATATTTTGTGTGAAAGGCATTATATAAATATTTACAGTTTTAAGTGCGTTTCTACATCAATTTACATGGGGTCATGTACAACCGTAAGCTATAAAAAACACGCTGTACATCGCGCTGTTATCACACTTCCCTTATAAAGCTATGTAAGTGGATCCTGAAAGTGACAGTAAAAGTGCTTTTTAATAGTACAAACCGAATTTACAATAAAATAGTTGATTTTACATAGTATATTATTTGTTAAATTTCAATATGTTTTGTTTTTGTCACAGTTTTTTGTTAATAAAATCTTTTTCTCTTTCTAATAGTCCTATGATACATGTCAATATATTAGCAGCTTAAGATGAACGGTTGAAATGAATAAACGTTCTTAATTCAAATCTTCAGATTGACATTTAAGATTAACCAATCAAATCAAGGGTGAACATTGACTGACAGTACTGTCAGAACTGGACTTTCGTTTAAAAATAATTACAAGTGGATAGAATAGTCAAATGTATCACCGTCAAGTTGGCTTTATAAGTAGCGTCAGCACTGTCAGTAATCAGCATTAGTACTGATAGATAATTACGCAATTTCCATACGTGGCCCAAGTAATATGTGGCTTTGGCGTTGAAACATTATTCTAATTGGTTAATTTCTAGAATCCATCTGAAGTTTCATCTAATATGACTCATAATGTATAGATCAGTACATAAATGTACTTAATTTATCTTGCCGTGGTTACCAAATAGTTACCATATTGTAAAAATGTATATAAAATACAAATTAACTCCTTACACAGTATCGTTTGCAATAAAATTGATTGACACATAAGTATGTCAAAATTTAAAATGTATTTTTTTAAATTTTATTCGTAACAATGACAACTTGGATGTATATGCAAATTCCTTAAACAGACTAAAAAAACATTGTGTCTAAAGACAGGACTCTTCCTCTTATTGTTAGACGTATGTAGTTTGTTATTAAAATAGCATTAGTAAGTTATGTAACCTAATTTTGCTATTATTTAAATAGTTGTAAGTGTAAATTTTAGCGTATAATTATAAAATGTCAAAATTGACAGCTGGCTTTGTGACACTGACAGCTGTCAAGGGATGAAATTATATGTTGGGCGATACATTTTTTTTTAAATCCAGCGTCGCCTTATGTGACGTCTGATAAACAGCCGGAATATTTATTTGAATCAATTATCTGAATTAAAAAAGTATTCGTGATTCATTATACTGAATCGAAATATGCGTGCCACTGTCGATCTTGGCACCTCTGCCTCCCCCTCGGAGATACAGGTGTGAGTCTAAAAATGTGTAATTTTCATCCCTTTTCCGAAATTATAAGTGTAATGAATGTAAAAAAGTGATTTATAGCAAATAAGCAGTTCTAACTGTTGCCATTATGTTCGGATAAAATTATGTTGAACATTGGAATTATTCTGTGATATGTAATAAATATAATGATATTACATGAATGTTTTTTTTAATCATCGATATAATCTAACCATTAATAAAATCCCTGACGACATTTGAAAAAACATCCATAACTTTGAAAGGCTAAACAGATAGTCTTCATATTATATTACTAAGAATCGTACATATACTGTGTGGCGATTAGGTTGTCCCATTAAATGATACCACGTATACTACATGTCATTCTTTAACCATACACAAAAAATAGATGAAATACCCACGATATTTTAGTCAAGGAACATTTGTTTCTGATTTAACATTTGAGAACATCATGTAAATGCGTTCAATTATCACATGACAAATACTGCTAGGTCAATGACTCACGAGCGGCGAGTGGGGATGCGACGCGGACATGCGTGAGACAAAGTACCTATCGCTGCGATGTTACCACTTTTACAGGTCATTGAACTACTATTTAACAAGGTGTTTTATGTCATGGCAATTGTTAAGGTATTTATTTTGTTTGAAAGTTGCATATTTTTATTTTTGGTATAAATGTTTATTTTATTCTTTGAACAAACTTATATCAACTTGTTTTAACAGCTGTATCATTTAATGTGATGACCAAATCGCCACTCCGTATACACACATACGCAATCACGCCTATAATGCCCGAAGACAGGCAGATCTGTAACGAGTAAACCAACATTTCACTGACTTTATTTCCATCCCATGATGTAAAAGGGGCGAGCCAGTCGCCACACTGGGCACAATTCCAGACTCCGAGCTGATACTGAGTATTTCGTGATAGAAAAACCTAATACAACTTTTATCCGACACAGGAATTGAACCCGAGACCTCAGCACAGCAGTTGAATCGCAAACACAATACAACTGCGCTACCGAGGCCATGGAATTAGAATTATTAAATAAATCGAATCAACTTATGGAGGCTTTTCATATTGTGAATGGTAGAGCCACGCTGTAGACAATTTTGTCTACAGGATTAATGGGCCGGCTCAACGGGTCATCACCACTGTCTCACAGAAAACCGACGTAAAGTAGCGGCTTGCTGCTGCATTTCGTACGGTGAGTGAGATATCCGGCAGCCCAAATCCCCCTCCCCTTCCCAATCCCTTAATTGTCCATTTGTCATATTCTCTTTGAGGTCGGCAACGCGCCTATGATTCTTCTAGTATTGTGGGCGTACATGGGCGGTGAAGATCACTTAACATCAGGTGCCGGTCTATGTTATAAAAACAAGATATAAAAAAAAAAACTGTCACATTAGTAAAACATTTTCATCACTGACTTTTATATACGGGACCCTAGAAACGGTCATTCAAAGCTAATTGGATGATGTCATGCAACACGCGACACACACGCGAAATAATTAAACCAATTGCAATTGAACCGTGCCGCTTAAACATTGCCAATTAATTGTGATCGAAAAAATGATTAATAAAATACACGATTACTTTTCGAGTGGTCATTTTTTTTATTTAATTGTAAGTTTACGCCCAACCAATCTGTGGAACCAGCTGTCACCGGCGGATTTCCGAACCGTTACGACTTGGGAACCTTCAAGAAGAGAGCGTATTCTTTCCTGAAAGGCCGGCAACGCATTTGCAAGCCCTCCGGTGTTGCAGGTGTTCATGGGCGGCGGTGATCACTTTCCATCAGGTGAGTCTCCTGCCCGTTTGCCCCCTTTTTTCATAAAAAAAAAGTAATTTTGATCAATTCTCTATGATATGATTGTAATCGTATCATCATCATCATCAGCCACAAGACGTCCACTGCTGAACATAGGCCTCCCCCATTTAATCATATCATATAAAATTAATTAAAAATGTAAAATTAATAATTAATTACTGGGCATTGTGAGACTTAACATGTTATGTCTCACGTGTGGCGAGGGTAGTTCAGTGCCATGCAATGCTTTGTAATTCAAATTTCTGTGTGGTGTTGCTGCTGTTTATGGGCAGGCGTGGCGCTTACCATCAGGCGAGCGCCTTGCTCGTCTCGTCATTGAATCAAATAAAAAAAGAAAAAAACAGACTGCCATAAAAATGTTAGTAGGAAAGGAATGTGCAGTACAATAGGTTCAACTGTTAAGATCATTCATTGATTCATATTACCAATATATTGTTGATTGGTTCAGTACAGTTCTAAGACATAGAAATATACAGAGCGGATATAACATATGTCGCACGTGTATATTGTGTGGTAGAGCCACGCTGTAGACAGTTTTGTCTACAGCATGAACGGGCCGGCTCGACCAGATCGTTACCACTGTCTCACAGAAAACCGACGTAAAGTAGCGGCTTGCAGCGTTTCGTGCGGTGAGTGAGATATCCGGAGGCTCAAATCCCCCTCCCCTTCCCTATCCCTAATACGCACGCAGGATTCTTCTGGTATTATGGGCGTACATGGGTGGAGGAAATCACTTACCATCAGGTGATCCACTTGCTCGTTTGCCGGCTTATGCTATAAAAAAAAATATATAATAATTTGTGTTCTAAAAATAAAAAATACTATAAATTATCTGCTATTCATTGTTAATTATCGCTTGCTTTAACGGTGAAGGAAACATCGTGAGGAAACCTGCATATCTGAGAACTCGATAAGATTTTCGAAGGTATGTGAAGTCTGCCAACCCGCATTAGGCCAGCGTGGTGGACTAAGGCCTAACCCCTCTCATTCAGTAGAAGAGGCCGTTGCCCAGCAGTGGGACGTATATAATACAGGGCTAGTAAAAAAATATATCTGCATTAACTATCGCCTAGTAACTATTTCATTCCTATCAGCTGTTTATTTATCATTTAGTGATGCTCAAGGTTGTTAAACAAACTCATTCGATAAAAAGGCAAATTTATGCTTTATTTAAATATGTCTTACAATCTTATTCCACCTGCCCTTATCCCACAACGTTGACGCAACATGCTTTTTAACACATATTACAGAAAGATTTGGCTTGTAGTTTTTCAACCTTGCCTACCTGACGTCAATACCTCTGGGGAGAATGTCCTGACAATGCAATAGTCAAATAAAATTAACTCCTCCTCGTGTCGTATATCACATCACTATATATTCCTGAAAAAGGAATGCCCAATTTCAATGGTCCGGGACGGGGCAGGACGGGACGGGACTGTTGGGCGGTCTATTGTGTTTTTTGCTGGGCGGACTGTTGGATGGAGTGTGGGGCGAACTGTTGGAAACACTGTTGAATAGACTGCTGGGTGGACTGTTGGATGGATTGTTGGGCGGTCTGTTGAATAAACTGCTGGACGGTATGTTTGGCGGTCTGTTGGGCAGTCTGTTGGGCGTTCTGTTTGGCGGACTGTTGGACGGTCTGTTGGGCAATCTGTTAGGCGTTCTATTGGGCGGTCGTTGGGCGGTCTGTTGGGCGGACTGTTGGACAGACTGTTGGACGGATTGTTGGGCGTGCTGTTGGGCGGACTATTGTGGGGACTGTTGGGTGGACTGTTGGGCGGACTGTTGAACGGTCTATTGGGCAGTTTGTTCGCGTCAGCGACATGCTAATGTTAATTCAAACTATACAGTATACACGTATAACAGATCGTATATACCTGACCGTGTGCAGTGCACGTCTCTCGTACGTTTTTTAGTTGGATTTTCTATAAAAAGTGTGATTTTTTTAGTTTTTTTTAATTACATATACACATAAGTAAATGTTTTAATGTGTGTGAGTATATAACGATGTGAGAATGACTGTAAAAGGGATAGATCTGGTATGGATATGGTCTTATAGACGCGTGTAAGTGATACAATAGGCATCTAGCTAGGTTTTGGGCTCAACCCTTAACTCGTCAGAGGCTGAATTGAAACCTCTTATTTAAAAAAAAACAATGTCAGTTAATGACATTTGTTATGTTTTTTTAATGCTGTCCTCTTGCCTTTTTGTCACTTAAAATGTACGGGGTGAAATGTCATTAAAAAAAAAAACCTTTTTTTTATGTTTTTGAAACTGAAAATCGGATTTTTTGTATTTTTGTTTCGGGATAAAACATAGCTTTATTTGCAGTATAAATTAAATGTGTAACATGTGGGCCTGAAAGGGGGCATTCTCCTTAGACCACACCTTTCTGTAATAGATTGTTAACACGCTTCTATTGGCTAATACGTATGTTTGTATGTAACGGAAACTTTGAACATGATTTTCCTCCTTCAAAACGTCAGTTTAAATATTTGGCATACATATCAAGGACCCATGACAATTCAATATTTTAAACTAAAAAATGAAAAATAGGTAAATAATAGTTTAAAAAAAAAAAACATGCTTTTTCACAAAAAAGACTCTTTTCTTTTTTACACTATTCTTAATTATTTATATATTAAACTATTATTTATTTAATTACGTTTTTCAACATAAGTACGCTGTCTAACGGCTGCATGGCCAAAATCTTCCTACAAATATAAGATACCGTAATTCCAGTTGATACCAGATATTACCAGTCTACGCACATTGTTTTACAAATAAAAGTAATACGATAATATAATATAATGACATTAAAATTTACTGCCTTAATTATCAAATTATAGAATTATCTAAATTTCTGTAACGTGTGTTCAAATGTTCCGCAGAATCCACTACAAAAGGGATAAGGGTAGGTGAAAGAAGGAGAAGGGTAAAAAGTAGGATACAGATAGAACAGATAGACAGAGAAGATATTTAGCTGGTGGTAGGATATTCATATCCGCCCGGATAGCGACGACCGTACACATGGTGTTAAAACCTGCCATAGTGACCCCGCCTTGTGTGGAGCGCGTTCCAGGATTAGTCAGTGTATTCCCAGTTCTCCCGAGGGGCTTGCGACATGACTTGATGGTTGGTTGAGGCGGTTATAGGGGTATATCTTTGTGTCCCTGCAGCTGTCACCCGCCTGTCCTGTTACAAGCGCCTCGATTTGCTTCTTGTCTTTCCGGCCGTGTGCCACCATTGTAGCAAATGCCGCGAGGACACAGCTCATCACTCTCTGGAAGAGTGTCCAGCCTGGAATGACGAGCGCAGCGCTCTCAGGACAGTCGTCGGAGCAGACCTCTCGCTGCCGACCGTGGTCTCCGCCATGGTCGGCAGCCGGAGGTCATGGCAAGCAATGGCCTACTTCTGCGAGTGCGTCATCTCGCAGAAGGAAAGCGCGGAGCGGGATCGTCGAACGATCCCGCTTGCCAAAGCAAAACAAGTGGCCCACCTTGTGTGGGTCGCGTTCCAGGGTCAGCCAGTGTATATCCGGTTCTTCCCTGGGGACACCCAGGGGAGTCCCCTGGAACTATGGCAGGTTTTAGCGCCAGTGTACGGTGGTCGCTATCCGGTCGGATACAAGTATCCTCCCACCAGCAATTTCATTTTAGCACCTTTACATTTCACACAAATTAACACGAAGACAGTCTCTCTGGAGCAGCAAGTGAGTAGCTGGTTGTGAAACTAGAGGCCGCGGCTTCGACTCCTGCACCGAAATCAATGTTTGTGCGATCCACAAACATTTGTTTCGTGTCTGGGTGTTGTGGGACCGCACGTCCCTCGTAGTTCCTGATACCCACGATACAGGTTAGTCTAGTGTGAGGTCAGGACTATGTGTGTGACTGTTGGGTGTATTTATTGCTTATTAAATAAGGCATAAATCCACATCATGAAGTATTAATAGAGTAAGAGCAGTAGAGCCACACTGTAGACCGTTTTGTATACAGCATGAATAGGCCAGCTCGACCGGGTCGTTACCACTGTCTCACAGAAAACCGACGTAAAGTAGCGGCTTGCTGCTGCGTATCGTACGGTGAGTGAGATATCCGCAAGCTCAAAACTCCCTCCCTTAATTATCTCTTCCCTTTAAGGTCGACAACGCGATTATTATTCTAGTATTATGGACGTACATGGGCGGTGGAGATCAGGTGACCCACTTGCTCGTTTGCCGGTGTGTGCTAAAAAAATAAATAATAAATAAGTAATAATTAAAAAATAAATAATAATAAGTCAGTATTGGAAATATAGCAGGAAGTCGCTGGATGCAGGCCGCTTCCAACAGGTCGGTCTGGAAATCTTTGGTGGAGGCCTATGTTCAGCAGTGGACGTCTTGTGGCTGATGATGATGATGATGATTGGAAATATCATAGATGTCAACACTAGCCCGTGAAGGAGAAATTATTTTTTTTTGGTTTTTCGATAATTTTAGCTTGATTCTATCACATAATATCAATTAAAACTAGTTTGCGCAAATAATCACGATGGATATACGGTGTTTTTTTTATTTGATTGAATGACGAGACGGCTTGAAGCCTGATGGTAAGCAATGCCTGCCTATATACACCATACAGAACTTTGAATTACAAAGCACTGCATGGCACTGAACTGCGCTCGTCACTCAGAACCATAAGATGTTATGCCTCATAATGTATACATATTTTTCAGAGTGGTAGAGCCACGCTGTAGACAGTTTTGTCTACAGCATGAATGGGCTAGCTCGACCGGGTCGTTACCACTGTCTCACAGAAAACCGACGTAAAGTAGCGGCTTGCTGGTGCGTTTCGTACGGTGAGTGAGATATCCGGAAGCCCAAACCCCCTCCCCTTCCCAATCCCTAATTATCCCTTTCCTTTAAGTTCGGCAACGCGCCCATGATTCTTCTGGTGGTGGGCGTACATGGGTGGTGGAGATCACTTACAGGTGACCCACTTGCTCGTTTGCCGGCGAAAGCTATAAAAAAAATTGTTATTTCACTACCTTCAATGTCCTTCAAACCGAAACACAACAGTGTCTACACACTGTAGCTTGGCGGCAAGAAATAGACAAAGAGGTGGTACCAACCCAGACGGCCTCTCGCATACAAGCGACCTTGAATACTAACAATTAAAATTATATACATTAATTCTAGAGTTGATTAATGTACAAAATTACTAATGTGGGAGAAATAAGGTTTTTGATATTCTTTGTTTTATAAAAAACTTTCACATCATTACTATGATTTTTATATATAAAGATGGTTGTTGTATTTTTGTGTGTGCTGGATTACGTGGGTAATGAAAACCAACGTTTGTAGCCGTTAAACCGTTTATTAAAACTAGATTCGACAACAGACGTATGAAACAATATTTGGGCGTAGAAATTTCCTTCGTCGAAGAAATGTCTGGTGGTAGGATATTCATATCCGCCCGGATGTAATTTTCTGTACTTGACCTGTCATAAGCGCTTTCTTAGCCTACATGATTAATAAAGATTTTGATTTTGATGTCTCTGCCCTCTCCCAGTGACCGTCCTGAGCCGAGGTTCGTACCCCACAGGGAGTGCGCACAGCGGGGTCACTTAATTGTAAGGGTTGAGAGCGCCTAAAACGCTCACCCGAAAGTCCGGTGAAGCTGTATACAGCCGACTAGCGTCAGGCGTACAGCACACTTCCACATAAAAAAACGAGGGAAACCAGTTCGTCGATTCCCTCCCCCGGGGCGCAACAACAAAAAGAACAAGAAAAAGAAATCAACAGAATATTTAAGAAAGAAAAATGGTTGAGTCAACAGAACACTCAAGAAAGAACGACATTTTTTTTTTATCGAAGCACGGCAAAGTGATTGCACTGCACCTGATGGTAAGCGTAGTGAAATTAAAAATCCAGCGACCACCGACAAACAATGAGTTTATCGGTGGTCACCAGAGTCATGCCGGCCTCTATAAATGCTTCTGCCCTCTTCTGAGGGGAAGAAGCAAATCGAGGGGCCTGTGTCAGGACAGGCGGATGACCGATGCAGGCACAGGGATACAAGAATATACCCCTATACCCACCCCAACCAACCATCAAGTCATGTCGCAAGTCCTTCGGGAGAATTGGATATACACTGGCTGATCCTGGAACTCGATTCACACAAGGGTCACTATGGCAGGTTTTAACACCATGTGTACGGTGGTCGCTATCCGGGCGGATATGACTATCCTACCACCAGCACCATTTGTATATACTTCACGATTACACATACATACACACTCACACACGCACACGCTTGCGTACAAGCACACGTATATGGAGCATAATTATCTTTTTTCTTTTCATCTCCCCTTTCACTTGCTTAGGGGTGGAATGGCTTCTTCAAATTTAAATGGAATTACCACTGCATTCATCATCATCATCAGCCACAGGACGTCCACTCCTGAACATTAGACCTCCCCCAAAGATTTCCAGATCGACCTGTCGGAAGCGGCCTACATCCAGCGAGTTCCTGCGACCTTTATCAGGTCGTCTGTCCACCTTGTAGGCGGACGTCCAACGCTGCACTTGCCAGCGCGTGGCCTCCAATTCAGAACCTTTCTGCCCCACCGGTTATCGGTTCTGCGAGCAATGTGGCCTGCCCACTGCCACTTGAGGTTGCTAATCTGCTGGGCTATGTCGGTGACTTTCGTTCTTCTACGAATCTCTTAATTTCTGATTTGATCACGTAGAGAAATACCAAGCATAGTCCTCTCCATGGCTCGCTGAGTGACTGTGAGCCGTCTTATACGGCCCATATTCAGAGGCCACGTCTCAGTGCCGTATGACATCACTGGTAACACACATTGATCGAAGACTTTGGTCTTCAGGCACTGAGGTATTTTGGACGAGAAGACCTTACCACGTTTCCTGAACGCTGCCCAGCGTTAAAGCCTGTGTAATATAAAAAGAGTCATCCAAATCGACCCATATTTGACTGAGTTATACGTGCACGTATGTAGGCACAAAAAAAACTTAAAGAGAGAAACATAGACGAATTAAGAAACTCTTATTTTTGCGTCGGTTACAAACACGATATTATCACAATAATATCTACTAAATTCTAAAATAAACTACGTCTGTAAGCAATTATTTGTGTTATAAAACAGTTATCAAAGATATCGCGAGACTTTAATTATTGTGGAACAAGCTGTCGTGTAGAACACTCGTGTTTTGCTTCATTCACGTAGTAGCGTCTTTGAAGGCAAGGAACAACAGGGTAAGACACTTTTTTTTTATTATCTTGGCTCGGCAAAGTGACTACGCTACACCTGATGGTAAGTGTAGCGCAATCCAAGAATAGTGTCGACCAACGATAAACAATGTGTCCATCGTAGGTCGGCAAGATCATGCCGGCCTGCCAAAGGGCCAAAGGGGAGGGGAAGGAGAAAGGGATGGGAAGAGGGTTAGGTCAGGGGGCAAGCCCCCTGGGGAGAAACGGATATACACTGGCTGATCCTGGAACGCGATTTACACAAGGGTCACTATGCCAGGTTTTAGCACCAGTGTACGGTGCTACGATTGTACGTGTACGATTAAATTCGTTTTATTTCAATGAGATATTATTTTATTTTTTCCAACACCACAGTGATTAGAATTTTGTGTATAATATTAACGTACGATTAAAATTAAATGCAGGTTTACACTTGAGAATTATAAAAATAGACAGATTTATGCCTCCGTGGCGCAGTGGGTGAGTGGCTGGGAAGCGAGCGGCCGTAGGTTCGATTCCCGCACCGAGACAAAGATGAGACGCAAGTCCGTTGTAGTTCCTGATACCCAAGATACATTTTAACCTAGTGTAGGGTCAGGACTATGTGGGTGACTGTTGAGTGTATTTATTTATTTATTAATATTATTACATATTTTTTAAGCACCCAATAGTCACATAGTCCTGACCCCACACTAGGTTAAACCTGTATCGTGGGTATCAGAAACTACGAGGGACTTGCAGTCCCACAACATCCAGACCCGAAACCAACATTTGTAAATCACACAAACATTTGTCTCGGTGCGGGCATCGAACCCCCGATATGGAACTGGTAGTTTTGCTAAGTAGTATTAAAAATAGGCTTTCGATTACCTGAAATACTTATTATCGTTAATAATGTAAATTGGAGATACTGAAACAACAACAGTAACTTTAACATTCTAATTACATAAAGGCTTGATTGTCTTGGTTGCGCACACGGTAAGACTCCTGTGCCGAGGTATTCGGTTCGATCCCCGGGTCGGGTAAAAATTACAGTTTTTTTTATCCTGGCTTGGCAAAGTGACTACGCTACACCTGATGGTAAGTGTAGCGCAATCCAGGAATAGTGTCGACCAACGATAAACAATGTGTCGTAGGTCGGCAAGATCACGCCGGCCTGCCAAAGGGCTAAGGAGGAAGGGAAGGAAAAGGGATGGGAAAAGGGTTAGGATCAGGGGGCGAGCCCCCTGGGGAGAACCGGATATACACTGGCTGACCCTGGGACGCGACCCACACAAGGTGGGCCACTATGGCAGGTTTTAGCACCAGTGTACGGTGGTCGTTATCCGGTCGGATACAAGTATCCTCCCACCAGCCACCTCAACATTGGATTTTTCTATCACTAAATGTTCAGTATCAGTCCAAAGTCTGGAACCGTGCCTGGTATGGCGATAGGCTTGCCCCCTATCACATCATGGGACGGAGATACGCTTGGCGAAACTATATAGTGGTTACACCTCTGCCTACACTTTCGGGGATTACGGGCGTGAGTGTGATTGTTAATAATAAATAAATAAATAAATACACCCAACAAGTACACACATAGTCACATACACACATAGTCCTGACCCCACAGTAAGATACGAGTCTTGTGTCGTGGGTATCAGGAACTACGAGAGACTTTTGATCTCACAACACCCAGACCCCGAAAAAAAATTTTGAGGATCAGACAAATATTTGCTTTGTGCGGGAATCGAACCCGCGGCCTCTCGCTTCGCAGCCGGCTACTCGCCCACTACGCAACGGAGGATTGTTATCTTAATTATAAGGCCTCTGCGTCACGGCAATGGTAAATTCAAAATGGCTTCCCTTCGCAATTTATTCCCATTGATACATCTATTTATAAAATACATTCAACCGAACCTTGAATTGAACATACTTACGCAAAAAGGAACCAACACACAGCAACATCAAATGGAGATACTGTTTTTGTTTTGCTAAATTCATTAATTTAAATTGATTTTAATTTATAATACTGTATTTTTTTGCAAAATCGTACATTGAATATATTTCATGCCCGATTTAAAAAAAAATACAAGATATTAGTTTCAATTATTGATTTTTTTTAACACCCAACAGTCACACACTTAGCACTGACCCCACAGTAAGATACGAGTCTTGTGTCGTGGGAATCAGGAACTACGAGAGACTTTTGACCTCACAACACCCAGACCCCGGAACAAATATTTGTAGATCACACAAACAATTGTTTCGGTGCGGGGATCGAACCAGCTAAACTAAAGTTGAACAAAGAAAGAATGTTCGTGCGCAACTTATCCTGCGCAGTTGCCGGGAATCGAACCCACGGCCTCACGTTTCACAGTCGACTACTCGCCCACTGCGCCACGGAGGCTGTCAAATTTAGCAAAACAAAATCAGTATCTCCATTTGAACTTGCTGTGGGTTGGTTCTTTCTTGCTTAACCAGGTCCAATTAATTTGCGCGTGCCTAGGACGGAACGTGCTATATTGTTTTAACATATCTTAATATGGATTCATTATTCATTGTTGCCTTGAGAAATCGATGGAACATTTCAATTTCCATAAGAATTCGTTATTTATTTAATGTATGTGAATTTAATCGTCTTTTAGGTGCGAATTTACTTTTTGAGCGGCAGTGGTAGGATATTCACATCCGCCCGGTTAACGACCACCGTACACATGGTGTTAAAACCTGCCATTGTGATCCACACGCCTTGTGTGGACGCGTTCCAGGATCAGCCAGTGTATATCCGGTTCTCCCGAGGGACTTGCGACATGACTTGATGGTTGGTTGGTGCGAGTATAAGGGTATATCTTTGTATCCCTGTGTTTACCCTGTCGTCCGCCTATCCTGTCGCAGGCCCCTCGATTTGCTTCTTCCCTCTCTGAGGAGGGATGAAGCATTTATACAGGCCGGCATGATTCTGGTACCCACTGAGTAACCCATTATTTGTCGGTGATCGCTGATTTTTTGGACTGCACTACGCTTACCATCAGGTGTAGTGCAGTCTTTGCCGTACTCTGATAAAAAAGGCAAAGACAAATACAAAGCGGTTGTACCCAGACGGCCTCTCGCATACGAGGGACCTACCATCTTGTGAAATGTACGTGTAAATGTTGTATAACAATAAACTGTGACAACTATTAATATTATTATCAAATTTGAAAACACATACACTATACAGGGTTATTTTTAAAACACTAACAACCTCGCAGGGCCATATAGCTGACCCCATAAGGAACAACTTTTGTTCTACGAGTTTGGACATAACTCAATACATAAGAAAAAAAATGATTTTACAAGTTTTTGTTATGTAGTCGTTTTGTTCGTACGTCTACGTGTAGGTATTATCGATGGAGACGGCGCGGCCGGTCATTGAACTGACGCGCACGCCCGCGTGTTAATACATTTATTTTTTATTTGATTGAATAACCAGACGAGCAAGGCACTCACGTAATGATAACGCCTGCCCATAAACAGAAGCAAAACCACATAGAACTTTGAATTACAATACACTGTAATTACTGAACTGCGCTCGTCACCCCGAGGCATAACTAAGTCTCTTAATGCCCATTTCACTGGCTACAGTATCCTTTAAACCGAGACACAAAAGTGCTTATACACTGTTGCTTGGAAGCAAAAAAGGCAAAGGGTAGTACCAACCCAGACGGCCTCTCGCATAAAAGGGACCTTGTAAAGTTGCTAGAAGCGTTCTACGCTCTTGAATTAACACACTTGTTAGTTAACACGGTTTTTACACTAAAAACAAAAAATCGTATGTGAAACGCTATTTTAGGTTTCCAGAAGATTCATAGTGGTAGGGGAGCCCACGATGCTAAATGGGGATTTACTCGAGCGTCGTAGAGACCTATTGGGATGCAAAGCTTAGATGATATGAAGAAAAAAATGTTATATGATATATACCTTTACATCGGTGGGGGAAGCGGCTATAGATTTTTAAATATGTAAAAAAAAACTGTTGCATGGACATCCTCGAGCGCGTCAGATATTGATAGCATCAATGCCCTACGTATTTTTAATAATGTACGTATGTTAATCTGATCGTTTGCATGATGCGGGTGGTTGCATTTAAGAGTTGAAAATGAAAAAAAAAAAAAATTAATCGAGCGCGTCAGATTTTCTAAGGGAGTGTTAAGTGCACCAAAAAAAAGCTCTCATTCACTAATCTGATGATTTCGATGGGACGCAAACTCGCGGCCATTTTCATAATGTGCAAAAAAAATTCGCCATTTTGAAATACTCAAGCGCGTCAGATTAAGATATATATAGTTCATCTTTATGTTCTAAACGTACTGTCTCATAATCTGACGATTATCTAGAGGGATTGGCCTGATCTGCCAAAAAAAAATTAGAAAAACGGTTCACCTTAAAGCCCATCCCTGCAACTTCCCGCTAATTCCATTCCTGGGCTCTTAAAATTGTACTTATGACGTTTTTGAGCTCAAAATATAATTTATGTGATATTTTGAGCTCGCTGAGTTCAAAGAAATAATATTTCTATGCATTTGAGCTCTCCCAGCTCGAAAGTCTGATAGAAGTTTCATAGAACACTATTTTTGGAATTTTCAAACCGCAATAACTTTTGAATGGATTAACCGATTTTCACGCGGTTGGCGGCATTCGACGCAGTTTTATCATCCTCATAAGTAATTTTAATTGATCGAACCACAAATTTCGGAGTAATCCCGAAAAAACACTTTTTCGGGTTTCTTTCGTTCAAGATATCTCTCGAACGAATCAACCGCTTTTGACCAGCTTGGTGGCGATCGACGTGGTTTTTCAAGCTCAAAGGCGGATTAGTTTTTGAAGTTGATCGATAAAGCCGGTTAAAAGTTATTCCAAAAATTATATTGCAAACACGTTGTAAACAGTATGCCACGAGTCTTTATGATCAATGATGGCGTCATGGCAACAGAAACCAGAGTGGGGACGGAGTGAGAGAGTAATAGATAGAGAAAGAGTGAGAGAGGAATAGAAACGCGGAGAAGGAAATGTAGGCATCACGCAACTGCACGCATTTAACTTTATCGACGAATTTTTGTTATTTCGGCTTGCGGTAATCGTCAGATTATATATTTTTCATTATTCTTGAATGATTTCCTTCAAAATAAAAAAAAATTTAGCTACGCTCGAGAATGTCGAGATGACGTTTTTTTTTACAACTTTGTTGCCCTCCGCTTTTTTTACGTCACTCTCAAATTGTCAGATTAGTGGAATATACACTTTTTAGGATGTAATTAACTCACCCTACCTTAATCTGACGCGCTCGAGAATTTCTGATGGTCAATTTTTTTTTACTAATCTGATCCTGTATACTTCACGGGCGGCCTTATATATGGGCCTCATGTTTTGTGGAGGTATTAACCGGGTACAAGGTATCCCCCTGTATATTAATCTGTCGCGCTTTAGTAAATCCCGAAATCCCCGCTTGGGCTCCCCTACCATAGACAATTCTATCGTCAAACGGTGTGTCAATTACTAACAACAGATTCTTCGCAAATTAGATCAGAGATTAATAAATTTTTCTCTACTTCTTCTTTTTTATTTATAGCTTCGTATTATTTTGTATTTTGCCAATGTCAAGTATAATTTATTTATACTTGATACTTTATATTTTTACAAGAACGATGAAATACGGGTGCGGTCAATTTCAAGGCCTTTCTGGAGTTTTAGTGTTAATTCCTTTCAGTATGTACGATGCTTAATTCACTTATTTCAATGTTTCCATACAATGTTCATCACCGTCAATGTTTATTGAACAAATCCACACCACTTTTATACCACAAACACAACTGTAAACTAGTTTATGAAATAAATTAAAATAAGCGATGAACTGCACTGTCAGAATTCTCGCCAAAACAAAATTTTTCACTAAATAACGGTTCAGAAACTCGAATTGATTTCACAGCGCTGTCAAAAGCAAAGCTCTATTAGTTACAATATGTTGATTTGATCAGCCTTTGAGAAACCGGGTGTATGAGATTTTTATTTTTAACAGCAATGGATCAGCGGGGAGTGGTACGGACTGCCGAGACGAAAGTCGCAGGTTCGAAACCAGCACCGAAAGCATGCACCACTAACTTCTCAGTTACGACGTTACGGGTATAATAATTGTTAATTATCGCTTGCTTTAACGGTGAAGGAAAAATCGTGAGGAAACCTGCATACCTGAGAAGTTAGAATTTCAAAAGTATGTCAAGTCTGCCAACCCGCATTAAGCCAGCGTGGTGGACTTAGACCTAACCTCTCATTCAGTAGAGGAGGCCCATCGTATCAGCAGTGGGACGTATATAATACAGGGCTAGTATTATTACATTATTATTTGTTACAGGCGCAACTTCAAGCTTATAGTTCCCATAATCAGAAACCACGTCGGAAAAAGTGTCTTTTAAGGAGCAAACCCACTTCCAAAATGGAATCACGTGATAATAGTGTCAAGGGCACGGGGCAGCCGCCCCGTGTCTCTGCTGCCATAGAAATGATGGGAACACCTAATGGTAAGCATTGGCTTTTTGAAGTGAAACTTCTTTAGAATCGTTGTATGGCCTGACACTTTTACAGGCTAAGTGTGGGAAAAGGAGCCCATAACCATAACCATAGAATCACGAGTGGTAGAGACGAGTGGTAGAGCCAAGCTGTAGACAGTTTTATCTACAGCATGAATGGGCTGGCTCGACCGGATCGTTACCACTGTCTCACAGAAAACCGACGTAAAGTAGCGGGTTGCTGCTGCGTTTCGTACGGTGAGTGAGATATCCGGAAACCAAAATCCTCTCCCCTTCCCAATACCTAATTATCCCTTTCCTTTAAGGTCGGCAACGCACCCATGACTCTTCTGGTGATGGGCGTACATGGGCGGTGGAGATCACTTACCATCAAGTGACCCACTTGCTCGTTTGCCGGCCTATGCTATAAAAAAAAGAGTCGTTGTAATTTGAAACTCATCATCATCATCATCATCAGCCACAGGACGTCCACTGCTGAACATAGGCCTTCCCCTAAAGATTTCCAGACCGACCTGTTGGAAGCGGCCTGCATCCAGCTACTTCCTGCGATCTTTATCAGGTCTTCTGTCCAGCTTGTAGGTGGACGTCCAACGCTACGCTTGCCAGTACGTGGCCTCCATTCCAGAACCTTTCTGTCCCATCGGTTATCGGTTCTGCGAGCTATGTGATTTTATTTTATTTGAAACTCGATGCAATTAAAACGCGTCACTACAAAGACAAACATATTCATAAATAGGATTTAGCCTACGAGTGAATGAGAGATTACAATTAATATGCTATCACGTGTCTTTGCGCCGGCATAACGAAACTTTCGGAAAATGTGTTATAAACAACGTGGTGTATCATTCACGTGTTTTGTTTTTATGCATTTGCATATTTAAATTCGTTGGTTAATTAATTTATGTTAATTATACTGAAGTTTTATTTCTGCCGTGTGTGAATTGAACTCTCACGCTATTTTTATTTTTATAGTATAGACCGGCAAACGAGCTAGTCGGTCATGTGATGGTAAGTGATCTCCACCGCCCATGTACGCCTACAATACTAGAAGAATCATAGGCGCATTACCGACCTCAAAGGAAAGGGATAATTAAGGCATTGGGAAAGGGAGGGGGATTTGGGCCTCCAGATATTTTTTTTTATAGTATAGGCCGGCAAACGAGCTAGTGGGTCACCTGATAGTAAGTGATCTCCACCGCTCATATACTCCTACCACCAGAAGAATCTTGGGCGCGTTGCCGACCTTAAAGGAAAGGGATAATTAGGTATTGGGAAGGGGAGGGGATTTGAGCTTCCGGATATCTCACTCACCGTACGTAAAGTAGCAGCAAGCCGCTACTTTACGTCGGTTTTCTGTAAGACAGAAACGACCCGGTCGAGCCGGCCCATTCTTGCTGTAGACAAAACTATCTACAGCGTGGCTCTATCACTCAAATTTTGACCCAATTGAGGACGCTTGTCAAATGATCTTATGTCACGGAGTAATCTTCTCTGAGATAACATAACATTTCGCCGTGACATAAAGGATATTTTGTCATATGTTTTAGTCACTGCTAATATACGCAGTGCATGGACCTTTCCACATTAACAAGTACACATGATAGCCACGCCTCTCGGTGTGGTGAAATGTCACTGAATTGTGGACGAACTTAAAGAAATCTGTTTTTTTATGCGGCACGGCAAAGTGACAGCACTTAACCTGATGGTAAGCGCAGTGCAGTCCAAAAAACCAGTGACCACCGACAAACAATAAGTTTATCGGTGGTCAATAGAATCATGTCGGACTATATAAATGCTTCTTCTCACTCCGAAACGGGAAGAAGCAAATCAAGGGGCCTGCGACAGGATAAGTGTATGACCGATGCAGGCACAGGGATACAAGGATGTACCCCTATACCCGCCCCAAACAACCATCAAGATCTGTGGTAAGCCCCTCCGGAGAACCGCATATACACTGGCTGATCCTGGAATGCGATCCACTCATGATGCGTTGGTCACTATGGCAGGTTTTAACACCATGTGTACGGTGGTCGCTATTCGGTTGGATATGAATATCCTACCACTAGCTATCTTGTATATAAATAACTAGCTTTTGCTCGCGGCTCCGCCCGCGTGAATGTTTAAAATTGACAAAGTTTTATACAAACTTTCATCCCCTATTTTATCCCCTTGGGGGTAGAATTTATCAAAATCCTTTCTTAGCGGATGCATACGTCATAACATCTACCTGCGTGCCAAATTTCAGCCCGATCCCTCCAGTGGTTTGGGTTGCGGTTGGGTGCGTTGATAGATCACTATGTCAGTCAGTCAGTCAGTCACCTTTGAGTTTTATACAGGGTTATTTTTAAAACGCTGACAACCTCGCAGGGCCATATAGCTGACCCCATAAGGAACAACTTTTGTTCTACGAATGATTTTACAAGTTTTTGTTGTGTAGTGTTTGTGTTCGTACGTCTACTACACTCTACGTTTTAGTCATAAACGAAAGACCCGACGCGCGCTCGCGCGCGTGCAATAGTGAAATCAGCTGACGGCTGGGTGTAGGTATTACCGATCGATACGGCGCGGCCGGTCATTGAACTGACGCGCGCGCCCGCGTGTATTACGTAATCTGCGATGCGCGCAGAGCGTAGGTAACATTCAAGACGGAAATTAAATTAATAATTATTTTTGTATGAGAATAAAATCTAACAAATTATGAAAAGTCGTAGAACAAAAGTAGTAGCAAATGAACTTAGGAATCTACTCCTGCGAGGTTGTCAGTGTTTTAAACATAACCCTGTATAGTTAGATGTATTCTTTTTCAGATAACGGAGTGCCTCACTCCACCCGCCGTCTCAAGGACTTGGATGACATCTTCCCCTATATGGGACATTTTGGCTGGTACCAGCGCATCCTCTTCCTCTTGATGATCCCTTATGCCTTCTTCTTCGCGTTTGTCTACTTCGGACAGATATTCATGGCGATTGTACCATCAGAGCATTGGTGTCGTGTGCCTGAACTTAGCAACCTGACTGTGGAGGAACGGTAAGTCAATTGTTTTTTTTAGAAGTGTAGAAGTGTTTTTTTAGTTTGGAAGTGCACTTTTTGATAGGGGAAAACAGGGTTCGCGTCCCCGACATCCTAATGTTAATTTACACGTATAACACATCGTATATACCTGACTATTATAACATTACCGTGACCTGACCGTGTGCTGTGTGCGTTAGACGCTTTTTAGATGGGTGAAATCTTGTGACACAAGAGAGTTTATCACGCATGTTTGTCACGCTTCTAGGTACTGTGAAATGTCACAAGTGAAAAAGCGGTTTAAGGCAGCCAATTTTGTTAGTACTCAGAATGCATGTTTTTATCCTATATATAATATGAGGTACCATGTATGCCCGAAAGGGTAAGCAAAAGTGCAGCATGTGCACCGCTGTTTACTGAAGTTATATCCATCTTATGATGTGATAGAGGGCAGAAATTTCAAAAAGAAAAAGAAAAAAAAAAAATTGATTTTGCCTGCCTGGGATTTGAATCCGGTACCTTAAGATTTCCTGAAACACGCTGTCATGCTAAAGACTAACGAGGTGATAAAATGAATGTATTGTTTCAGACGAAGTCTTTCCATACCAATGGGAAAAGACGGAAAATACGAAAAATGTGTGGTATACGACGTGAACTGGACTCAAATATTACAGGATGGCGTCCGCCTACCTGACACAAAATGGCCGACGAAAAAGTGCAAGGGCCAGTGGGAGTTTAACTTCACCGATGTACCTTACGAAACTATTGCTACTCAGGTATTTATACAGGGTTATTTTTAAAACACCAGCAACCTCGCAGGGGTAGATAGCTGTCCCCATACGGAACAACTTTTGTTCTACGAGTTTGGATATAACTCAATATATTAAAAAAAAAATGATTTTACAAGTTTTTGTTGTGTCGTGTTTTTCTTCGTAGTATGCGGCGCGGCACGGCGTGCGCGCGCGACATCAAACGCGCCGCTCAGCTGAGCGGCGCGTTGACCTTCAAAGGAGCTAGCCCGGTTCCCCACGCTTCGCGTATTTGTTTACGTAATCTGCGATGCGCGTTGTAACAATCAAGACGGAAATTAAATGAATACTTATTTTTGTATGAAAATAAAATCTAACAAATTATCAAAAGTCGTAGAACAAAAGTAGTAGCTTATAACCTTAGGAATCTACCCCTGCGAGGTTGCTGGTGTTTTAAAAATAACCCTGTATATAGGTATATTTGCTGGTGGTAGGATATTCATATTCGCCCGGATAGCGACCGCCGTTCACTTGGTGTTAGAACCTGCCATAATGACCCACACACCTTGTGTGGATCGCGTTCCAGGATCAGCCAGTGTTTATCAGGTTCTCCCGGCTTGCGACATGACTTGATAGTAGGTTGGGGTGGGTATAGAGGTACATCCTTATATCCCTGTGCCTGCATAATGAAGGATATTTCAAAATTCAACTCTTAAAGGGGTTAAATTGTGGTCTAAAATTTGTATGGATAGACATTTGAAATCGAAATTTCCTATTAGTAGCCCTAAAAACAAATAAGCAAATACGAGTAAGTCAACTTATGGCGTAAAGTTCTTTAGAAGAGACGGAGATTGCTCTGGGTTAAGAGAATCATATGGATGGAGCCGCGAGTAAAAGCTAGTTATTTAGAAAATCATCCAAATTTGTGGCATTTTAGCGCACCGAGATTCTGTGGCTGTCTTACGTACTTGTTACGCAGAGTAGGTTTCTTTTTTATCCTAGCTCAGCAAAGTGTCTACGCTACACCTGATGGTAAGTGTAGCGCAATCCACGAATAGTGTCGACCAACGATAAACAATCGTAGGTCGGCAAGATCATGCCGGCCAGCCTAAACTTCTTCACGCTCCGTTTAAAGGAGGTTTATAGGAGTGAAGATAAGTTATGAGTGGTAGAGCCACGCTGTAGACAGTTTTGTCTACAGCATGAATGGGCTGGCTCGTCCGGATCGTTACCACTGTCTCACAGAAAACCGACGTAAAGTAGCGGCTTGCTGCTGCGTTTCGTACGGTGAGTGAGATAACCGGAAGCCCAAATCCCCTCCCCTTACCAATCCCTAATTATCCCTTTCCTTTAAGGTCGGCAACGCGCCCATGACTCTTCTGGTGGTGGGCGTACATGAGCGGTGGAGATCACTTACCATCAGGTGACCCACTTGCTCGTTTGCCGGCCTCTGCCATAAAAAAAAAAAAGTTGTGACACGACACGACAAAATGTTAATTAATATCAACGAAGTGTCTGCATCGGTTCGTGACATTAGATCGTACATGTGACATGCCACAAAAGTGGAAGCACCTTTTAGCAGCAAAGAGGTAGTTGCTTTAATACGGAGGTTCCCAGACTTTTTTCTAATAGATCACTTTCAAAATTTAGCTGGTTCCGTGGACCCTCTGTAGAAAGAAAAGAAAGAAAGAAAGAAACAATTTATTTGGTTTTTCATGAATAAAAAGAAATGGTACATTTTAAAAGAAACTTACATAAAGAATGAAAAACCAAAATGGACTCGCCTCAGCTTCGTGCTGTAGCGTATAAGCTACAGCGCTGATTTTCAGCCGAGCCCATCCGTGATTCCATCCTTGGTAGTAAATAACTATAAATACGACAAAAAATACAAACTAACCTAACTATATATTAAAAAGTATTAACTAGATGCATTATATATTAAAACACTATGACTACTCTACCACAAAAAGTACTAACAAATATAGCATCAAATACACCATAATAATACACCGCTATGGCTATCTAGAGTAGGTTTGTCAGGGAGCCAGATGTCATAGTATAGGTATGCCGTCTGGTTCCGAACGAAAAAGAAATCTTTCACTTTTTGCCTAAAAGTATTAATGGAAAGCGAAAGGTTCCTTATAGGCGGTGGAATAATGTTCCAAATCTTTGATGCGGCATACCTAAAACTACCCTCGAAAGCAGCAGTTCTGTGAGAAGGTACAGCCAGATGTAAAATAATAATGTAGCTACATTTCTACCATATTCCCAAAAAATATTACTCAGCTTCTTAAAATATTATCTGCCTACATTGATAGGTGAAGTCAAGCCAACATTTTAGTTCTTCACTATCGAAAGCTGATACATTTTCGTGGTCCCCCGCTTACGAATTGTGAACCCCCATTTTTTGTCACATCAACTAGAGACTCCCGTCGAATCTCCCGTGGACTCCTGAGGGTCCACCTGGACCACTTTGGGAACTAAGGCTACATCAAACTTTTGTGATCCTGATATCTTTTTTCATCACTGCAGCAAGGCTGGGTGTGCGACAGAGACAGCTATCCGGCGACGGCGCAGTCAATCTTTTTTTGTGGTTCGATAGTCGGAGGGCTCATTTTTGGTTGGATAGCCGACAAGTATGGCAGAATACCGGCTTTAGTGGGTACGTTTGCATATATTGTTTTTAATGTTACTACTACTACCTGATAGCCTCCGCTTGCCAGTACGTGGCCTCCATTCCAGAACCTTTCTGTCCCATCGATTATCGGTTCTGCGAGCTATGTGGCCTGCCCACTGCCACTTCAGCTTGCTAATCCGCTGAGCTATGTCGGTGACTTTCGTTCTTCTTCGGATCTCCTCATTTCTGATTTGATCACGTAGAGAAACAAACGTACTGGCAAGCGCAGCGTTGGACGTCCATCTACAAGGTGGACAGACGACCTGATAAAGATCGCAGGAAGTCGCTGGATGCAGGCCGCTTCCAACAGGTCGGTCTGGAAATCTTTGGGGGAGGCCTATGTTCAGCTGTGGACGTCTTGTGGCTGATGGTGATGATAGCCTCCGTGGCGCAGAGGGCGAGCCGGCTGTGAAGCGAGAAGCCGTGGGTTCATTTCCCGCACCGAGACAAATGTTTGTGTCATCCTCAAATGTTGGTTTGGGGTCTGGGTGTTGTGGGATCGCAAGTCTCTCGTAGTTATACCCACGATACAGGTTAACCTAGTGTGGGGCGAGGACTATGTGTGACTGTTGGGTGTATTTCATTTACATTATTGTGCGCTTTTTTATCCCATAGGCCGAAAAGCGAGCAAGTGGGCCAACTGATGGTATTTGATCTCCACCGCCCATGTACGCTCACAATATCAGAAGAATTATGGGCGCGAGGCCGGCCTTAAAGGTAATGGATCTGGCAAGGGAGTGGAATTTGGGCTTCCGGATATCTCACTCACCGTACGAAACGCAGCAGCAAGCCGCTACTTTACGTCGGTTTTCTGTGAGACAGTGGTACCGACCCGTTCAAGCTCGCTCGCTCGTGCACCGTAATGGCCATTTGCCACGGTGACGTCAAAGTTGACGTCGTCTGTTGTTTGAAAAGTGCCCCCTCCATCAGTTTTGAATAACTTCTAATTTATTTTTTTGTGGACGGATTAATAAAATTCTTTCTGCAATAGGTTTTTGTTAACGTAACTTATGATACTCACTTGATGGTAAGCGTAGTGCAGTCCAACAAACCATCGACCACCGACAAATAATTAGTTAATCTGTGGTCACCAGTGTCATGCCGGCCTGTATAAATGCTGCCATTAAGTCATGTCGCAAGCCCCTCGGGAGAACCGTATCTACACTGGCTGATCCTGGAACGCGATCCACACAAAGCGTCTGGATCGCTATGGCAGGTTTTAACACCATGTGTACGGTGGTAGCTATCCGGGCGGATATTAATATCCTACCACACATTTTTTTTTTTTAACATATAAATAACACCCAACAGTCACACACATAGCCCTGACCCCACAGTAAGATACGAGTCTTGTGTCGTGGGTATCAGGAACTATGCGAGACTTTTTGGTCTCACAACACCCAAACCCCGAAACAAATATTTATGGATCAGACAAATATTTGCTCGGTGTGGGAATCGAACCCACGACCTCACGTTTACAGTTGGCTACTCGCCCACTGCGCCACGGAGGCTGTCATTGCTGCACATATTCAAATTTTCTATTATGCCGAGCTGAAGCCTAATTATAATTCTTCTTTAATTCTAGGAACGAACCTAGCAGGCTTTATTGGGGGCATTGGCACAGTTTTCACCAACTCCTTCTGGTCATTTTGCGTATGCCGGTTCATTGTGGGCTTGGCTTATGACAACTGTTTCCTCATCATGTATATCGTTGGTTAGTTAGTTTTTTTATTTAATCTAAATTTCTATAAGAATTGAGCAATCGAGTATATACAGGGTTATTTTTAAAACACTGACAACCTCGCAGGGCCATATAGCTGAGCCCATAAGGAACAACTTTTGTTCTACGAGTTTGGACATAACTCAATACATAAGAAAAAAAATGATTTTACAAGTTTTTGTTGTGTAGTGTTTGTGTTCGTACGTCAGCTGACGGCTGGATGTAGGTATTATCGATCGATACGGCGCGGCCGGTCATTGAACTGACGCGCGCGCTGCGTGTATTACGTAATCCGCGATACGCGCCGAGCGTAGGTAACTTTCAAGACGGAAATTAAATTCATAATTATTTTTGTATGAGAATAAAATCTAACAAATTATGAAAAGTCGTAGAACAAAAGTAGTAGCAAATGACCTTAGGAATCTACTCCTGCGAGGTTGTCAGTGTTTTAAAAATAACCCTGTATATAGAGCCCAGGTTTTGTTTCTTTTTTACTTGAATTCTGCCGAGAGGGCAGGCAGGCGACCGGCCAAAAAACTTCAAGCCAAATTTTTCTGTAACATTTTTTTTAATCCTGGCTCGACAAAGTGACTACGCTACACCTGATGGTAGGTGTAGCGCAATCCAGGAATAGTGTCGACCAACGACAGTGATGTCTATCGTTGGTCGGCAAGATCATGCCAACCTGCCTAACTGCTTCTTCACACTCCGTTTAAAGGACCCCATATTATAGGAAGAAGGGGACACGTGTGCCGGCAAACTATTCCACAGCTTAATGGTCCGGTACGTAAGATTAAACGAACTTTTTAGTTCGAGCCGAGATGGAGGAGACCACGAAGCTGTGGCTTCGCAAGACAGCATGCACGGTTCTGTTAGGATGTGTTCAAATACATGCTGTGCCGGCCCCACTGCTAGTGGGATAAGGGCAGGTGAATCAAGAAGAAGAAGACGAGATTGACAGTGCCTTTGTCGCCAATCTGCAGTATATAAGTACTGTTGTGTTTCAGTTTGAAGGACATTGAATCCCGGGTATTTATTGGGCAAGGTGGTAGGTCCCTCGTATACGAGAGGCCGTCTGGGTTGGTACCACAGCTTTCACAGGACTTTGACCGGTCTTCGTAACGTAACGCGTTAAGGGAAGCCAGTCAGAGTGGCGACGTAACGTAACGCGCTACGGCGCCACTCTGTCTGGCTTCCCTTTCTCTCACGCATATGGGAGCAGTAGGCAGGCTCCTCCGCTCTCACTTTAACCCACATTAGTTTAAGTTATCACTTCTGTAGAGCGTCCCGAGACGAACACTTCTTTTATTTTAATATGTATATAATCTAATACGTAACCTGGTATGTAATGATATACACACAAGCAAGAAACCCGGTTCGGTTACGGAACGCACTGTTACAGTTTACGTGCTGAGTATAAAGAGGTGTACGCTATGTACATAGTAAACAGTATGCCGAGGGTATAAAATCGTAAGCTAACACTTCTATAACAGTTATACAAATGAGTGTCGCATTCTCAGCTTTTCTGCATCGTGAAGTGAATAAGAGATGGGATTGCTTGAGGTTCATTAGTTCAGAATCTATTTTGGAAGTGAAACCTCTTTAGAATCGTTTTTGAAGTGATAACTTCTTATGGGAGGGTGAACCGAAACGTTCCGTAACGCGAGCGGTCCATCGACCAGCCAGCGTTAGCCGACCTCCCTGGAACATCGATAATTTCAAAGTTCTGTGTGGTGTTGCTTCTGTTTACGGGCAGGCGTGGCGCTTACCTCCAGCTATTTGTTCCAGTGTTGGAGTACGTTGGCTTGAAATGGCGAACGTTTGTGGCCAATATGTCGATTGCTGTGTATTTCACATTTGCCGCGTGTCTATTACCCTGGATAGCGAAGGCTGTAGCTGACTGGAAGATCTACACCATGGTCATCAGTGCACCATTAATCCTGGCTCTGTTCACGCCTTGTGTGGTTCCTGAGAGTGCCAGGTGAGTATTGAGGTGGTAGTTTTTTTGTCCGAGCATGGTAAAGTGACTGCGCTACACGTGATGGTAAGCGTAGTGCAGTCTAAAGATCACGGACAAACAATGAGTATTTGTGGTCGCCAGAATCATACCGGCCTGTATAAATGCTTATTCATACAATGATCAGTTCATATAATGATCAGCTGATCCTGGAACGCGATCCACACAAGGTGTGAAGGTACTATGGCAGGTTTTAACACCATGTGTACGGTGGTCGCTATCGGGCGGATATAGATATCCTACCACCAGCAAATCTGTCTGTCCCATTTATAAAATCTCTTCCCCCCTTTAAAATACCATAATAAGTATTCCTTCCCTTTAACGTCGACAAAGCGCCTATGATTCTTCTAGTATTGTAGCCTACATGGGCGATGGAAATCACTACCATAGGTTACCTTACCATAGGTTCCCCATTTGCTCGTTTGCCGGCCTAAACAAAAAAATATACACCAATTTTGACAATTCTCAGTTTTCTACAAATAATTGACCTTTAAATTATGACAGCACCCAAAATTGGTTTTATTTTTTACTTTTTATTTGGAGTCGGTGTAATTTTAATACGTTTTTGTATTGGTTTATAGATGGTTGATATCACAAGGAAGAATAGATGAAGCAATCACGATAATGTTGAGGTGTGCCAAAGTGAATGGCAATAAGATACCTGAAGAGATATTACAAGAGTTTAAAGTAAGATATATTGTTTTATTATTTAATTATCTCCAATAAATATAAATCACTTACCGTACCAAACGCTACAGCAGCCTGCCACTTCTTGGCCTTTTTTTATCCGGGCACGGCAAAGTGACTGCACTACACCTGATAGTAACCGTAGTGCAGTCCAGAAAACCAGCGACCACCGATAAACAATGAGTTTATCCAAGATCATCAGAGTCATGCCGGCCTGTATAAATGCTTCTTCCCTCTTCGGAGAGGGAAGAAACAAATCGAAGGGCCTGCGACAGGACAGGCGGATGACCGATGTAGGCAAAGTAATACAAGTATGTACCTCTATACCCTCCAAACAACCATGAAGTAGTGTCGCAAGCCCCTGGGGAGAACCGGATATATACTGGCTGATCCTTGAACGCGATCCACACAAGTCGTGTGGATCACTATGGCAGGTTTTAACACCATGTGCACGGTGGTCGCTATGCGGGCGGATATGAATATCCTACCACCAGCTTCTTTTTATGAGACAGTAGTACCCCAGACGAGGTGGTCATCCAAGCTGTAAACAAAACTATCTACACCGTACCTCTACCACTCCTGACACCTGATTTGTCAATTCCAGGAAACCGCATCAGAGATTGCGAAAATCGAGCAAGAGGCGAGAAATTACAATGTCTTGGACCTATTCAAGACTCCTCGTTTACGGAGACACAGCATCCTGTTGGTGATTATTTGGATGTCCATAGCCATGGTGTTCGATGGACATGTGAGGAACGTCGGGTCTTTGGGACTGGACATGTTTCTGACATTTACTGTGGCCACCGCGACGGAGTTTCCAGCCGATGTCCTTCTTATATTGACGTTGGATGTGTAAGTGCTTTTTAAGAAATCGTCATCATCATCATCATCAAGTGTTTTTCTTAAGATTCCGTACCTATGGGTACCAGCAGAAATATATTACAGTCAGATCTTTATTTGACAATGGCAAAGTCTGCACTACACCTGATAGTAAGTGTAGTGCAGTCCAAAAAACTAGCGACGATAAACAATGAGTTCATCAGTTGTCATCAGAATCATGCCGGCCTGTTTAAATGCTTCATCCCTCTATGGAGAGAGAAGCATATCGAGGAGCCTGCGACAGGACAAGCGGGTGATAGATGCTGATGCCCCAATTATCCATCAAGTCAAGTCGCAAGCCCCTCCGGAAGCCCGGATATACGCTGGCTGATCTTGGAACTATAGACCTATGAACTGGACTATGACGAGTTTTAAAAGCATGTGTACGGTGGTCGTTATCCGGGCGGATATGAATATTCTACCACCAGCAAATCTGTCTGTCCCATTTATAAAAACTCTATTTTTAAGCATAATGGGTACGGGGTTAAAATTTTCACAGACTAAATTTTCACAGACACCCACAGTAAGATATGCGTCTGGTGTCATGGGTATCAGGAATTACGAGAGTTTCGATTTCACAACACCCAGACCCGAAAAAAATATTTATGGATCACACAAACATTTGTTTCTGTGCGAGGATCGAACCAGCTCATTAGAAACATTGAACACAGAATGTTCGTGCGCAACTTATCTTGCGCAGCTCCCAGCACAGAGTACTCTCTGCTTTCAGTAATATAACCTACTACGACTGCTCCCTCCCCCAATTCTACCAATCATCCCAAACGCTCCCGCGACCCACCCTTTTCCCTTAACCACCCCACAGTCAACAGTCTTTTTGAGTGGTAGAGCCACGCTGTAGACAGTTTTGTCTATAGCACGAATGGGCTGGCTCAACCGGGTCGTTACGACTGTCTCACAGATAACCGACGTAAAGTAGCAGCTTGCTGCTGCGTTTCGTACAGTGAGTGAGATCCGGAAGCCTAAATACCCTCCCCTTCCCAATCCCTAATTATCTCTTTCCTTTAAGGTCGGCAACGCGCCCATGATTCTTTTGGTGGTGGGCGTACATGGGCGGTGGAGATCACTTACCATCAGGTGACCCACTTGCTCGTTTGCTGGCCTATGCCTATGCCTTCCACCTATCCCAAAACCTGATTAAATGAGGTTTTAATCAAAATTCAAAATTTACAGCATCGGCAGAAGGTGGTTGGCATTTGGGACCATGGTCGGGAGTGGGATTTTCAGCTTGCTAGCTACAGCAGTTCCGATAGGTAATACTATAGTTCATTTTCTTCCACCTGCCCTTATCCCACAAGCAATGGGCAACATGGTTTTTAATTTTTTTTTATTGCCTTGATAGGCAGACGAGCAAGCGGCCCGCCTGATGGTAAACGGTCACCGCCGCTAATGGATATCGGCAATGCCAGGGGCACAGCCAAGCCGCTGCCTAACATGTTATAGAGAGATTTGGCTTGTTTTTACAACCGGCCAGCCTGAAGCCAATACCTTTGGGGAGATAACATCCAAGCCTGAAACAAAGATAGTGAAACTAGGATATGTGAGAAATTTTGATATTTACAATGAGGTCCCGACACTTTTGTATTGAAATACCTCTGTTACTGGGAATTTCAAACCTTTGTAACTGACACTTGATTTCTTAGATTTCCTCGATGTTTATCTCTATAACTGGAACTTTGTAGCTCAATAGCCTGTATAAGTGGGATAATTCATCAGGTGTAGACAAGTTGTGACGTGTTTGTGTTGAGAAGGAATTAGACTGTTTACTAACATTTCTTGCCCCCTATCATTAATGTAAAAGTCCACATAAATACTAATAAAATATTTAAAAGCAGCGATAGCTCAGCGGGGAGTGGTATGGACTGTCGAGACGAAAGTCGCAGGTTCGAAACCAGCTCCACGAGCATACACCACTGACTTTTCTAAGTTACGTGAATATTAATTGTTAATTATCGCTTGCTTTAACGGTGAAGGAAACATCGTGAGGAAACCTGCATACCTGAGAATTCGATAAGATTTTTCGAAGGTATGTGAAGTCTGCCAACCCGCATTAGGCCAGCGTGGTGGACTAACGCCTAACCCCTCTCATTCAGTAGAGGAGGTCCGTGCCCAGCAGTGGGACGTATATAATACAGGGCTAGTAAAAAAAATTAAGGGGTGTTAGTGCACTTACTTTGCTGTGAAAAAAAAATCTAATAAAAACTTAAAACTGATTGTTACAGGTATCCCCTCTGCCTCCCTAGCTATCACTGGTCGGTTCGCCGTGAACATATCTTACAACATTGGCATGCAGTACGGCGCAGAGCTTCTCCCCACTGTGGTCCGCGCTCAGGGTCTCGCCCTGATCCATATAAGTGGCTATGTGGCCACAATCCTGGTGCCCTACATTGTTTATATGGTAAACTAGCTTTTCCTCGCCTTCAAATATGAATAATTTTCCCCGTTTATGCAACATTTTTCACTGATGCTTCGCTCCTAATGGTCGCAGCGTAATGTTATATAGCCTAAAGCCTTCCTCGATAAATGGACTATCCAACACAAAAAGAATTTTTCAACTCGAACCAGTAGTTTCTGAGATTAGCGCATTCAAACAAACAAACAAACTCTTCAGCTTTATAATATTAGTATAGATATAAATAGTTTTGCAATTTTAAACATCGTGAGGAAACCTGCATACCTGAGAACTCGATAAGATTTTTCGAAGGTGTGTGAAGTCTGCCAACCTGCATTAGGCCCAGCGTGGTGGACTAAGGCCTTATCCTTCTCATTCAGTAGAAGAGGCCCGTGCCCAGCTGTGGGACGTATATAATACAGGTCTAGTAAAAAAAAAATTTAAACCCCGAAAATGGAAGGATAGTATAAGGTTTTTTTATTTAATTGAATAAAGACACGGGCGAGTCGCTCGCCTGATGGTAAGCACCACGCCTGCCCATAAACAGAAGCAACACTACACAGAACTTTGAATTATAAAGCACTGCATGGCTGAACTAAGCTCGTCACCCCGATATATAAGTTTCATAATGCCTATTAATTTCACTGGTTTCAATGTCCTTCAAACCGGAACACAACAGCTTACACACTGTTATTTGACGGTAGCAATGGACAAAGTATACTACCCCAGACGGCCTCTCGCATACGAGGGACCTACCACCTTGTAAATAACTAGGATAACATAAGCTTACCCTTGTATCCTCGAAGTAGTGGGCAGAGATACAATCAGTACATCCGCGACATGCAGAGTTTAGAAAATTTTAGATTAAGTTAAGCTATTTGACAGCCTCCGTGGCGCAGCGGGCGAGTAGTCGGCTGTGAAGCGAGAGGCCGCGGGTTCCATCACCGCATTGAGACAAACATTTGTGTGATCCACAAATATTTGTCTCAGGGTCTGGTTGTTGTGAGAACGAAAGTCTCTCGTAGTTCCTGATACCCACGACACAAGACTCGTATCTTACTGTGGGGTCAGGACTATGTGTGTGACTGTTGGGTGTATTTATTTATCTTCCAGGCAACTATAGCAACTGAAATACCACTTTTAATCCTGGGAGCGCTGGGTATCTTCGGTGGGGTGTTGTGTTTATTCCTCCCGGAGTCCCTGGGGAAGGAGATGCCACAGACCATCAAGGATGGTGAGGAGTATGGCACTGAGCAGAAGTTCTGGGAGTTTCCTTGCTGCATGTGAGTATATCTGTCTTCTTCTATCTCTTCTCATACAGGGTTACTTTTAAAACACCAACAACTTCGCAGGACTAGATAGCTAACCCCATAAGGAACAACTTTTGGTCTACGACTTTTGATAATTTGTTAGATTTAATTTTCATATAAAAATAAATATTAATTTAATTTCCGGCTTGAATGTTTATAACACTACGCGCATCGCAAAGATTACGTAAACAAACCCCTGCGAAGCGTGAGGAAGAGGGTGCAGCGCTAGCGCCTTTGAACTTGACCCATTTATCTAGCCGCCAGTCGTCATTCAATATTTTTTTTCATATGTCCGTACTCGTATAACAAAAGTTGTTCCTTATGAGGTTAGCTATCTAGTCCTGCGAGGTTGTTGGTGTTTTAAAAGTAACCTTGTATATAAAAAAATAACAATAGCTTTTCGTCTCGCAAAAACTTCTAAACGGTTGGACTGATTTTGATGATTTTTGTGTGCGTTTGGATGCATTGTTTAGATTCACAATTGGACATGGTAGGTGGCGCTGCAATCGGGTTCTAGGTTTTTTTTTTTAATTGTCCACATATCACCCACCGCCCCTCATTAACCACACATACATACGCACTCACGCGTATAATCCCCCAAGGGGTCGGCAGAGGCGTAACCAGTACACTTTTTTCGCCATTATTTCCGTCCCATGATGTGATAGAGAACGAGCCTATGGTTATACCGGACACAATTCCAAACTCCGGGCTGATACTGACCACTTCGTGATAGAAAAACTCAATTTCTTTTTAACTTTTTTTTATCCTTGCTCGGCAAAGTGACTACGCTGCACCTGATGGTAAGTGTAGCGCAATCCAAGAATAGTATCGACCAACGATATCATGCCGACCTGCCAAAGTTCCTGGGATGAACTACGGGGTCCCTGCTAACGCAATACTGACGACCCCGCAGTATCTCATCCCAGGGCCAGTGTACGGTGGTCGCTATCCGGTCGTATACAAGTATCCTCCCACCTCCCTCAATATCATATTACCCGACCAGGAGATCGAACCGGAGACCTCAGCTGAGCAGTCGTAACGCATACGCAATAAATCTGCGCCAAAGAGCTCTCGCCAACTCGCCAAACGAGCAAGTGTGTCACCTGATGGCAAGTGATCTCCACCGCCCCTGCACGCCTACACTTGCACTTGCACTCCTCTGTCAGCGGGCAGAGAGAGACACGCCACACACACCCGCCACTGTAACTCCTGTGGCAGGATCAACAGTGGCACGCATTTTTGTCGACACGAGCAGTGAAGCTCGGCGAGTCTCTGGGAATGCCTAAATGTCTTTGTGCCACGAAATTAATCAGATAGACGGTTGGGGAGGAGTTGGAAATATCAGCGGGCAGTGGGGATTCCCCGAGCAATAACGCTAGAGCACAGACCAACCATCGACTATAGTGATTAGGTATGCTTTCGATTAGCGAAACATATTCAATCAAATGCGATCTGAATTTGAAATAGAAAAAGAAAACATTTATTATTAGCATAATAAATCAAAATAATTCTTTCTTTATAGCATAGGCCGACGCAAACGAGCAAGTGGGTCACCTGATGTTAAGTGATCTCCACCGCCCATGTACGCCCACCACCAGAAGAATCATGGGCGCGTTGCCGACCTTAAAGGAAAGGGATAATTAGGGATTGGGAAGGGGAGGGGATTTGGGCTTCCGGTTATGTCATTCACCGTACGAAACGCAGCAGCAAGCCGCTACTATACATCGGTTTTCTGTCAGACAGTGGTAAAGACCCGGTCGAGCCAGCCCATTCATGCTGTAGACAAAACTGTCTACAGCGTGGCTCTACCAATCACAAATTCACTCCTTGCCTTATACCACAGTAGCTATATTTAATTACGTAAATAAAAGGTTACATTTTTCCAGCAGAAGAGGTACGAAATTCAAAAATATAATTATTATTATTTTCAGGAAAAAGAAAGAGCCAAAGAACATTACGGAGAAAATTCAACGTCTTGATATATAAATTATCATATTTTGAATAGGGAAGATTAAAATAAAAATTCAAAAGAAATGTTTTTGATTATTTATTAAAATGTTTTACAAAAAAATCATGATTAATTTATTTTTTAAACACATATATTCTAGTTATTATTCTTATTATGTGAAACGAAACATTTGTTCTATTTACATTTTATTTTAATTTTTTACTTGATTTTACCTTATGTGCATATTTCTTAGTATATTCGCGTTTAACCTGTGAAATAAAATAATATAATTTTAATAAATAATAAATACACCCAACAGTCTCTGCATGGCACTGGACTATGATAAATCCGAGACTAAGTTGTGGAATAATGCCTAGTAATTTCACTGGCTTTTTTTAATTGAGGGTTATTTGATTGAATGACGAGACGAGCAAGGCGCTCGCCTGATGGTAAGCGGCACGCCTGCCCATACATAAAAGCAACACCCCACAGAACTTTGAATTAAAAGCACTGCATGGCACTGAACTGCGCTCGTCACCCCGAGAGATAAGACGTTAAGTCTCATAATGCCCAGTAATTTTACTGGTTTCAATGTCCTTCAAACCGAAACAACAGTGCTTACACACTGTTGCTTGTCGGCAGAAATTGACATTATACAAAATGGATATTACAGTGCACGCGTGCGAATGAGATAGTGAGATTAAGCGGCCTCCATTGCTCAAATAAAAATTAAAATCATAATTCCTGGCTCATTATTAAATAAATAAATACACCCAACAGTCACACACATAGAACTGACCCCACAGTAAGATACGAGTCTTGTGTCGTGGGTATCAGGAACTACGCGAGACTTTCGGTCTCACAACACCCAGACCCCGAAACACATATTTGTGGATCACACAAACATTTGTCTCGGTGCGGGGATAGAACCCGCGGCCTCTCGCTTCACAGCCGGCTATTCGCCCGCTGCGCCACGGAGGCTGTCAGCTCTCATTATTGAACCAATGTTGTGTTATTTTCATCTTAGCACGGCAAAGTGACTACACTGAACCTATGTATGGTTTTTCACCATGTGTACAGCGTGATCGCTATCTGGTTAGATACAAAAATAAAGAAAAAACAATCTATTCCTCACATGAAAGCTTACTGGATTTACAAAACCAAATTGCTCCACTACCTTTTTTGAGTGGTAGAGCCACGCTGTAGACAGTTTTGTCTACAGCATGAATGGGCTGGCTCGACCGGGTCGTTACCACTGTCTCACAGAAAACCAACGTAAAGTAGCGGCTTGCTGCTGCGTTTCGTACGATGAATGAGATATCCGGAAGCCCAAATCCCCTCTCCTTCTCAATCCCTAATTATCCCTTTCCTTTAAGGTCGGCAACACGCCCATGATTCTTCTGGAGGTGGGCGTACATGGGCGGTGGAGATCACTTACCATCAGGTGACCCACTTGCTCGTTTGCCTATGCTATATAAAAAAAAATAACCTTTGAACAAATGCCCTCCTCCTGGCGTGAAGGTCGAAAGCTAAAGGATCCACATCGACTTTTGAATTGCTGTCTAGACCTGGCATCAGATCTGATATGCTCCCTGTGTCACGATCTAGGGGATACAGAAGTAACTCGTTAGAAAAAGAGTGAAATTATAACATACCTCTTGTTTGTCGGGGGTTAAAATTATTGCTTTAGACCCTTAGTTCCCAAGGTTCCTAGGTGGATCCCCAGGGGTCCATGGAAGACTCGATGGCGGTCTGCGTTGGCGTGACAAAAAATGGGGGTTCACAACTCGCATAAGCGGGGACCACGAAAATGTATCCGAATGGGAAGTTTTCTAAATGAAATAAGTGAGAGAATTGCTGTGAGTAGACGTCAAAAAAGTAAAGTTGGATGGAATCACTTTTTTGATTGGCCAACGTTAATTTTTTGACTCACAGTACAATCAATTAATTAATTTACCAATCAATTCTCACTTTGTTTTTCGAATACTATTAATTCGTAGTTGGAACTCAGCCGCAACGCAAATTTCCATAGTCAGATCTAATCTTCACATTTTTTGTCGTGTTTTGGGAATATGGTAGAAATGTAGCTGCAGGGTGTCCACCGGAACCAGCTAGATTTTGAAAGTGGACTATGAGAAGAAAAGTCTGGGAACCTCTGCTTTAGACTTACCAATATCGCTTGTGTGAAGACTGCCATCGTAGTAAACATTGCCTTCTGTGTCCGGTTGAATGTCTTAAATAAAACAATGGCTTTGTTGTATTATGAAATGTCATATAATATAATATTGGCGTTGGACGTCCGCCTACAAGGTGGACAGACGACCTGATAAAGGTCGCAGGAAGTCGCTGGATGCAGGCCGCTTCCAACAGGTCGGTCTGGAAATCTTTGGGGGAGGCCTATGTTCAGCAGTGGACGTCCTGTGGCTGATGATGATGATGATATAATATTTTTGTCTGAATGACGAAACGACCAGGTCGTTTCTATAACATGTGTTAAAATGCATGGTGCGCCGATCACAGCGGTGGGATAAGGGCAGATATTTTTATTTGATTGACGAGTCAAGCAAGGCGCTCGCCTTATGGTAAGCGCCACGCCTGCCCATAAACAGAAGCAACACCACACAGAATTTTTAATTACAAAGCACTGCACAGCACTGAACTGCGCTCGTCATCCCGAGACATAAGATGTTAAGTTTCAAAATGCTCAGTAATTTGGCTGGCTTCAATTTCCTTCAAACCGAAACACAATAGTGCTTACACACTTTTACTTGGAGCTAGAAATAGACGGCGCAGTGGTACTAACCCAGACGGCCTCTCGCATACGAGGGACCTACCTGAAGAATAACTTACTCACCATATCTCTTTAAGTTTGATTCCAATTCATCGTTATCTATAACAAAGATAATGTCATTAATTAATGTGGAGAAATGTACAGCGTTGTTTTTTTTTATAGCATAGGTCGGCAAACGAGCAAGTGGGTCACCTGATGGTAAGTGATATACAGCGCCCATGTACGCCCACCACCAGAAGAATCATGGGCGCGTTGCCGACCTTAAAGGAAAGGGATAATTGGGGATTGGGAAGGGGAGGGGACTTAGGCTTCCGGATATCTCACTCACCGTAGGAAACGCTGCAGCAAGCCGCTACTTTACGTCGGTTTTCTGTGAGACAGTGGTAACGACCCGGTCGAGTCAGCCCATTCATGTTGTAGACAAAACTGTCTACAGCGTTGCTCTACCACTCATAAATTATGATTTCAAGGACATTACGAGACTGGTAGTAGGATATCCATATCCGCCCGGATAGCGACCACAAATGGTGTTAAACCCTGCCATAGTATCCCAAATACCTTGTGTGGATCGCGTTCCAGGATCAGCCAGTGTATATCCGTCTCTACCGAGGGGCTTGCGTCATGACTTGATGGTTGGTTGGGACGGGTATAGGCGTACATCCTTGCATCCCCGTGCCTACATCAATCATCCGCCTGTCCTGTGTCAGTTTGCCTCTTCCCTCGAAGTGTGAAGAAGCATTTATACAGTCCGGTATGATTCTGGTGACCACTGTAAACACATTGTTTGTTGGTGGTCACTGGTGTTTTTTGGACTGCACTGCGCTTACCATCAGGTGTAGTGCAGTCACTTTGCTGTGCTCGGTTTAAAAGAGACATACCTGGAAAGAACATGATGCTCTGTAAATCTTCTGGTGTGTTTGAGTTAGTCGCGGGCACTTGGGAGTTCTGCTCTGCCATCTGCGATGTAGTTGGTGCTGTTACAAGAAATAATAAGTGTAATTAAGGGAGCGATTCAATAGAACAAATACAATTAGGCCAATAATCTAAATGAAAAAATGAATGTTTGCCTATATGTCCTTTATAGAATCTTAAACTTTGATCATGTGAATCTTTAGCAAAGTTGTTGTGCATGAGCCCACGAAGGTTTCTGAGTTGGTACGACCAATTTTCGACAGATGTCGCCACTGTCATTGAATGAATGAATTTCATATATTTGTATAATGTTTTTCCTTAATGTTTCCAGTTTTAGTTATGCATTAGATTTTTTTAAACGGTTAGATTAATTTGTACAACGTTATTTTTTTTATTTGATTAAATGACGAATGAGCCCGGCGCTCGCCTGATGGTAAGCGCCACGCCAGCCCATAAACAGAAGCAACACCATACAGATCTTTGAGTTATAAAACACTGCATGGCACTGAACTGCGCTCGTCACCCCGAGACATAAGATGTTAAGTCTCAAAATGCCCAGTAAATTCACTTGTAAAATAAGGTGTGGTCAGCCCTATATTTTAAGGAAATACAGTCTTAAATACCCGTTGATATGGATTCTGACGCAATCTTAACTGGCACTTTGATTTCGACAGTTTTATTTATTTCTAATTCTTTTTCTTTACTCATAGTATTATTAGAAGGTATTCCAAACATCTTTGTATCTGAAAATCGGTTATAAAATCTATAAACAGTTCCAATACTTGAAATGTAAAAATTAATACACAGTAAAAAAAACTTAAGACACCCATATGCATGCATGCCTGTAATTTATTTATTTATTAACCACATAACCACTACTATTACAGGTTGAGACCTAATACATTATAGTTACCATTCTTAAATATGCTATGCTATGGATTTTTTATTTTACTTTTTTTTTTACTATTCTACTTCAGTCTGTACATGAGATTTGACAGGAATTTCGACATTCATCAGCCTTTCAGTAACCGGGCGTAAAACTCACCCATATATTGCAGTCTTCTTAAAGCTTTCTCAATACACCATCCTAATATCTGCTGATTAGCATTTTGTCCAATTTGCTTACAGAAATTCATTGCCATCATCGAAAATGGATCTGATTTCGGTTTATCACCACTAATGGCATTGTTGGTATCATTTTTCAATTCTTTTATGTTACTTATATCTTTTATACCGGATTTTATATGACTCTTCCTTTTTGAACTTCTCATTTTGTGACTGATCCATCTTCTATTTCTTTTCAGACTGTTTGGAATAGCTGTTAAATTTATTTTCTTAACTGGTATCAAAAGGGTAGTTATTTCATTTCTTTTATTCTTTAAATTATTACCTACTTCTCTGCTTTCTGGTGCGATGGTATTAAAAATCTTATTTCTCATAATATTATCAATGAATGTGTTGTTGAAATAGAATTTGTAGACCAAATCGTCGATCGCTTGATCGTCTTTCTCTTTGATAATTTTGTCATCTTGATTTTCTATTTTATTTGTAGTTGGAATTGCAAATAAATTTATTTTTACTGATTCTGTAACTTCTGGTAATGTTGTAGTATGTGTTGCTTTATCATCTAAACTGTAATTGTATTTTATATTTGAAATATATTTTGGAGGACTAATTTTGCTATCAATTATTTGCTTTGCTTTCTTTAATATCCTAGCGAAATTATTTTGTCTGTGAGAAATCTCACTTTGCGTCTTTGCGATTAAGCTCTGTTTCATATTTATCCTTTCGTTTTGTTCTAGTATAAATTTCTGAACTGAATAAAACTGATTTTGTCGTATTAAAAATTTCTTCTGCTGATTTTCAAATTCTATTAGATTGCTCATTATTTCTTTTTGTTTGGTTTTAAATTGTTCTTCCCTTTCTATCAAACTCTGTTCAATAACTTTTAGATTTTCATCAGATTTGATTAAATAATTATATTTGTTATCAAAATCTTGAAATTTATCAGTGAATGCAGCTGTGTTTTTAAAGAATTTATCATTCATATTTTTCAATTGTGCTTGAACTGATTTGATTTCATCGTGTTGTCTCATTATCTTTTTAAATGTTTTCGTAAGTATTGAAATAACTTTTATTAAGCCTCTTTCATTTATTGGTTTACTTGGTTTTACCTTTGGTATTACTTTATACATATTTATTCCAGGCATAGGAGCATTTTGGTGCCAGGCTTTATCATCTTTATCAAAAATGCTTCGTTCTTTATTATTTTCGTTAGTTAAAGTATTATTATAATCATCTAACAAGACAATATTCTTTAAACCCTCTGACTCATACTCGAATTTCGTATTTCTTTTAGAATTGGTAATGTTATGTTTGGTCTCATTTAAATCTAATTGATGTTTATCGACTTCTAAATTGACTACGTCATCAATACTTTTTATTATACTCGTATTATTACTAGTTTCATTTTTGTTACTTATTAAATCGACCTTACTTTGGTTGTCAATTTTTATTTTATTGTCTAATAGCATGGCTACCTCGTAAGGATAATCATTAATTACGGCAGCAGGAAGATCGGATATAAACAAGTCTTGTAAACCAGAATCATCCTTAACGTTATCTTTGGAGTATTTACAATAATTCTTTTTGTTTTTACATTTCTTCACACTCTTTCTGGGATGGCGTTTTCGTATATCTATAAAAGACGAAATTATCATTATTCGGTTTTGTAAAGGCATGAGGCCATTGGCCTAGTCCCCAAATTGCTCACTAATTACTATTCTCAAAATGTTCTGTATTTGGCAACATTAAACAATTGTATAGAGATTAAAAATCTTGAAAATAGTAAAGACAGAGCAGCGCTTATACTTACATATTCATTTTACGATTTTCACTCAGCTGATAATTATAGAACATGTAGTATTTGCATAGATGTTTATCTAAGTTAGACTCAAGTCTGTGGTAATCCCACATTTATTGACTTCCAGGTTCCTATCTTTGATAGAAATAAATATTGACTTGTCAATAGGTTAACTAAGGTTCATTTAATTTTTCTCATACGACAAAGACAAGATTATGAAAAAAATCTTTACGAGGCCGCGTCATACGATTCTTTTCCAAACCGTATGGACGCGATCCTTTGTGTAGACTGACACGCGATAAACTTTTTAAACATAATTGAAATTTAGTTAGAATAGGTTTTGTTATAAGGCCCTTTATACCTTAAAGGCTTAAAAACATAAACAGTTTTTCAACATCCCTACTAATATTATAAATGTGAATGTAAGTTTGTTTGTTACGCTTTCACGCGAAAACTACTTAACCGATCATCATGAAACTTTGTACGCATATTCTTGGTCTATTACCTCCAAGAATATGCGTACAAAGTTTCAGGTAACATAGGCTACTTTTTATCCCGGAAAAAGCAGATCACGCGGACGGAGCCGCGAGGAAAAGCTAATTCAATCTAAACAAATCGTCTACATAAAAGTATTCAGAACTGAAATTTGTCTCCAAATTGTTATTGAACAGAAGCTAAACTATTAAGATTTTTTCGTTACTTCTACAAAATTATAATAAACTACCTTTTGCTCGCGGCTCCGCCCGTGTGATCTACTTTTTCCGGTATAAAAAGTAGTCTTTGTTACTCAGTGATAATGTAGCTAACTACGGCAAAAAAAAATTGAAATCGGTCCAGTAGTTTTTAAGTTTACTCATTACATACAAAAATACAAATCTATCTATTTATATAATACTATTATAGTAATAACTATAATAAATAGTTATTGGTTACTTACAGTTAACTGCCCTTTTCGCCCTCTCAACATAGCTTGAAAGAAACGGAGTGTCCTGTAAATAATTCTCACCATACGCATCGAAATTATTCTGCAATAAATTATCGACATCGGCCGAATTCGGTCTAAAAATAAAATCTCCGACACTAGTCTTCTCAAATAAATTATCTTTCAATTTATTCTTCACCCAAACACCTTTGTTTACAATGTTGTTTCGTTCCAATTTCGGTTTCAGGAAGTTCGCTTCGGCTCCTAAGTAACTGGCCGAATTCGTGTGGATTTTTATGAAGAGAAACAATATTATTTGTGGATACATCACTGTTGTCGATGTCGCATCTCAATGCGATCGAATGGTTGGAATTTGGGATGTGCTACAATTGTAATCTGATAGGGTTTAGGTTTGTTTGTAAACTTGGTTTTGTGGCTTTAGTGATGTGCTGCAGTCGATGAAATTATATCGATTATTATTTTATTAATTTGTGTTAACTTTTATACACTTATTTTAAGATCTAAACTAAATTCATTTACATATAATTTTGATTAGCAATAATAGATAGGTAGTCTATATATGCTTAAAAAGCGGTGATCACATTAATTGTGTTTGAGATATCGATTCGGAAAATCAAATGAGTTGCTTGGGTTATTTTTTATCCGAGCACGGCAAAGTGACTGTACTTCACCTGATGGTAAGCGCAGTCCAAACAAATCACCGACAAACAATGAGTTCATCGCTGGTCACCAGAATTATGCCAGCCTGTATAAATGCTTTATCCCTCTCCGGAGAGGGAAGAAGTTAATCGAGGGTCCTGCGACAGGACAGGCGGATGACCGATGCAGGTACAGGGATACAAGGATTGTACTTCTATACTCGCCCCAACTAACCATCAAGCCATGTCGCAAGCCCCTCGGGAGAACGGGATATAGACTAGCTGATCCTGGAACGCGATCCACACAAGGCATGTGGATCACTATGCCGGTTTTAACACCATGTGTACGGTGGTCGCACCTGGTGGTGGTCGGTACGGGCGGATATAAATATCCTACCACCAGCGCGATAAATGAGATACGTAATTTTTTTTTTTTACTGTCTTGGCAAAGTGACTACGCTACACCTGATGGTAAGTGTAGCGCAATCCAAGAATAGTGTCGACCAACGGTAAACAATGTGTCCATCGTAGGCCGGCAAGATCATGCCGGCCTGCCAAAGGGCCAAAGGGGAGGGGAAGGAAAAGGGATGGGAAAAGGGTTAGGATCAGGGGGCAAGCCCCCTGGGCAGAACCGGATATACACTGGCTGACCCTGGAACGCAACCCACACAAGGTGGGCCACTATGGCAGGTTTTAGCACCATTGTACGGTGGTCGCTATCCGGTCGGATACAAGTATCCTCCCACCAGCACATATATAATGCATAACCCTTTGTTTTATCGATATCGACATTTTCGCCTCTCGTAACCAATGTTTACGATCTCCACTCAAAACAACGATGTTATGTTTACATTGTCGACTTATTTTTGTATTTTTACACACTATCGAGTATTTCTTTTAAAGTAAAAAAATGATTGCCATGTTTAGGAAATAACATTTTCAGTTTTTAGTTGATTTTAACCGGGCAGAGGTATGTGCGTATTCTTTTTAATTTTTCATATGTATGTACAGAATTTAAAGTATTAATATTTAATTTTGTAAATACTTGACGCGATGTAGACACAGACTTAAAAATAATAAATACACCCAACAGTCACACACATAGTCCTGACCCCACAGTAAGATACGAGTCTTGTGTCGTGGGTATCAGGAACTACGAGAGACGTTCGGTCTCACAACACCCAGACCCGAAACAAATATTTGTGGATCACATAAACATTTGTCTCGATGCGGGGATCGAAACCGCGGCCTCTCGCTTCACAGCCGGCTACTCGCCCGCAAACGGTCGAAATTTTTGGACTGCACTGTAAACATCAGGTGTAGTGTAGTCACTTTGTCCTAACAATATAAACAAAAACGCTGCTATGAAGTTTGCTCTAATCTTTATAGCATAGGCCGGCAATCGAGCAAGTAGGTCACCTGATGGTAAGTGATCTCCACCGCCCATGTACGCCCACAATACCAGAAGAATCATAGACGCGTTGCCGACCTTAAAGGAAAGGGATAATTAGAGGGGGATTTGGGCCTCCCGATATCTCACCGTACGAAACGCAGCAGCAAGCCGCGACTTTACGGTTTTCTGTGAGACAGTGGTAATGACCCGGTCGAGCCGGCCTATTCGTGATAGACAAAACTGTGGCTCTACCACTCGTTTATTTGTTACAGCTGAAATCCATTCAAATGCCGCGATGCAATGGCGATATGTTCTACAAGGTGGTATGCGTGTCGTTGGTTGCAGTCGCATTTGCCTTTTGTTTGGTGATCGCTAATGTATTCATTGATATTGATGGCCTCATGCATATTAAGAAAGGTAAGGACTATATAATTTATGACCTGATAAAGGTCGCAAGAACTCGCTGGATGCAGGCCGCTTTCAACAGGTCGGTCTGGAAATCTTTGGGGGAGGCCTATGTTCAGCAGTGGACGTCCTGTGGCTGATGATGATGATGATGATGAAGGACTATATATTCTCTGGAAGAAATCGTTGGTTGCGATAATAACGCTCATTGTTATTTCTACCGCCAAGCAACAGTGTGTAAGCACTGTTGTGTTTCGGTTTGAAGGACATTGAAGCCAGTGAAATTACTAGGCGTTATAGACTTAACATCTTATGTCTCTGGGAGACGAGCGCAGTTCAGTGCCATGCAGTGCTTTGTAATTCAAAGTTCTGGGTGTGTTGCTTCTGTTTATGGGCAGGCGAGCGACTAGCTCGTCTCTTCATTTAATTAAATAAACAAAAATGTGCTTATATGTAATCGACAGTATTTATTTGCAGATAAAATTCCAAAAGAAACCACTACGGGCAAGCCACTACAAACAATAAGTACTATAGCCAATTATATAAATAAATACGATAGTACTGAATTGAACAGTTATGATGTGGATTACAGTTACAGAACGAAACGATCGTCAGGTAAAATTATTTAGTTCAGTACTTTAATGTTTAATAAATAAATACACCCAACAGTCACACGCATAGTCCTGACCCCATAGTAAGATACGAGTCTTGTGTCATGGGTATCAGGAACTACGAGAGATTTTCGGTCTCACAACACCGTGTGGATCACATAAACATTTTTTATTGCTATATTATGGATCTTCTCTTCTTTTTTTGCACCTACTTTGTTCATCTCTGCATAACCCTAAGGTTGAATGTGAGAGAATGCCTTTGGCATTAAGTCCGCCTTTATACAATGTATATAAAGTGTAAATAAATAAATAAAATTAATGCACTATTAACATCCTTAAGTGTTTATGCACTGCATCCGAACTTAATCCAATATTAGAAGGGAATATTCGAGACTTCAAAACACGGAATTGCTTCTACAGCCAAGTAGCATTGTGTAAGCACTGTTGTTTAGATCTGAAGGACATTGAAGCCAATGAAATTACTAGGCATTATGAGACTTACGCCCGATTTCTAAAATGCTGATCAATGTAAAAATTTACAAATCATCTGTCAAATCTCATGATAACTAAAAATTGTCAAATGGTGTGTTAATTACTAACAAGTGATTGTACGCAAAATTAAATCAGAGAATATTTCACTAAATAAAGTTTCAGAAACTGGAATTGATTTGACAGCGCTGTCAAAATCAAAGTACTGTTAGTTGAATGTTAATTTGATCAGCCTTCGAGAAACCGGATGTCAGAGAGACAAAGCAGTCACATACATAAAACCCTTTCTTTTTGTCGCGGGTTAATAGAATGGGGATAACACTAGCAATATAAGGAACATTATCAATTATGAGTGTATACTTATTGAAATTAGCTTATTGTACACTCTTGACTGCCCTTTCTTTCTCCTTCTTTCATCTCCATCCCATGGTTGTCTGTAAGACATTGCCCTGAGCGATAAGGCCGCCAATTGTACTTCTCATATTAGTTATGTTTTAGTGTTTTGTCCTGTACTGCTTGTGTACAATATTATTATTTATTTTATTTTATTGGGAAAACTTACAGCTAGCATAAATACAATGTTACAGAAATGTGAATAGGTATGACAAGGCCATTTCTAAGTTTTTTTTTTTGTTTTTTTTTTTTTAAGTATTATGTATTTATTTATAGTTTAAATAAATACATATAATAATACGTGACATGTCTCCAGAAACACAAAACCTTCTCTTACAAATGAAACAATCTAAAATGAAAAATATGCTGACACATCGGTTAGCGAGTCTTTTGGACCAGTTGGATGCTGCGGAAACAACTGAAGGGACCTTAAATAAGAACACAGAGAGAGTGAACAATGAACGAAGCCACGGTAAGGACTTGTAAAATTATCTTTAATTATCTTATTAACTCGGTATTAGATGTGTATACATATTACAGTATATTTTGAGTGGTAGAGCCACGCTGTAGACAGTTTTGTCCACATGAATGTGCTGGCTCGGCCGGGTCATTGCCGCTGTCTCACAGAAAACCGACGTAAAGTAGCGGCTTGCTGCTGCGTTTCGTACGGTGAGTGAGATATCCGGAAGCCCAAATCCCCTCCCCTTCCCAATCCCTAATTATCCCTTTTCTTTAAGGTCGGCAACGCGCCCATGATTCTTCTGGTGGTGGGCGTACATGGGCAGTGGAGATCACTTACCAGGTGACCACCACTTGCTCGTTTGCCGGCCTATGCTATAAAAAAACACATCTTAAAATAACAGTAAATAGGTACATGAGAAAAATACCACAAAAAATAAATTTGATCAACTATATATTGATAAGTACTAACTAAATGTATTATATATATTAAAGCTATATCTTTACTCTACCACTAATAAGACTATACAGAGCGTCAAACACACCATAATAACTATCTATACTATCTAGTATCGGATTGTGTTTTTTTTTATCCTGGCTCGGCAAAGTGACTACGCTACACCTGATGGTAAGTGTAGCGCAATCCAAGAATAGTGTTGACCAACGATAAACAATGTGTCCATCGTAGGTCGGCAAGATCATGCCGGCCTGCCAAAGGGCCAAGGGGAGGGGAAGGAAAAGGGATGGGAGAAAGGTTAGAATCAGGGGGCAAGCCCCCTGGGGAGAACCGGATATACACTGGCTGGCCCTGGAACGCGAACCACACAAGATGGCAGGTATTAGCACCAGTGTACGGTGGTCGCTATCCGGTCGGATACAAGTATCCTCCCACCAGCAAAGATAAAAATATTCATACTGCATAATAAAAACACACAGACGCAGCGTCAGTATCGTAATTAGAGTCAATTAATAAAACATTAACAAATAGTATTATCGTAGTTCATTAAAATATACGGAATGTATCAACGCACAATTTAAATTGAAAGAAAGAAAGTAAGAGATATCGATTAATTAGTGTAACAGAATCGATAACATTAATTATTATTGCGGGTCATTTTTTTCAATAACCTGAGTGACGAAACGAGACTTTCTCCCGAGGGGCTTGCGACATGACTTGATGGTTGGTTGGGGCGAGTATAGGGGTACATCCTTGTATCAATGTGCCTGCATCGGTCACCCACCTGTCTTGTCACAGGCCCCTCTATTTGGTTCTTCCCTCTCCAAAGTGGGAAGAAGTATTTATACAGGCCGGCATGACTCTGGTGACCACTAATAAACTCATGTTTGTCGGTGGTCGCTGGTTGTTTGGACTGCAATACGCTTACCATCAGGTGTAGTGCAGTCACTTTCCTGTGCTCGAATAAAAAAAACGAGCCACCATCAGGGGAAGGAAAGGGAAAGGGATAGCATCAATGGGTAAGCCCCCTCGGGAGAACCGGATATACACTGGCTGACCCTGGAACGCGACCCACACAAGGTGTGTTACTATGGCAGGTTTTACCACCAGTGTACGGTGGTCGCTATCTGGTCGGATACAAGTATCCTCTCACCAGCTCCCGTTGTGAGTTGTGGGGGTCAGACGGCGGGTGGCCTCACATAATACAATCCACCAAAGACGGAAGACGGAGCCTGGAATTAAGCCGGGGTAACACCATGCAAAAGAAAATTTTACATCTTTACACATTACAGAATTTAAAGAACTTCGAAAAGAAGAAATGAAGCAAACAGTAGAAGATAAAGACGCTTTGCTACATTCAGCCATGCACGAAATATTGCTGCTAGGTCTGAAAGGTCACATGGACTTCAATGAAGTGTATGAAAGAATTCACAAATTAACAGCTGATTTTGAGAAAGCTAGTAAAGGTAACATTGTATATTATAGTTTTGTATACTCTAAAGATGTTAATTGCATTGCATCTGATCCAAATCCTTTTAAAATAAAATATTAAACTTACCTTACTTAACATACTTACTGAAACACCGGTGTCACTATGACTAATTTGGAAAAATATTGAAAAAAAAATCCAACTAGTAACATCTTCTCAACCCAACATTTGGTTAATTTAAGACCCAATTTTGGCGACCGCGTCAAACGACACTGACGTCTTGCGTTACTGATGCCATCATCCAGTGATTTCCCATACATTTACATTAACAAATGCGGAACCACAGCGTCACCGACAAGGGCGACTGAAGCGTGACGCGAAAAAAGGAAGCTTGCTTTTAAATTAGAAGCTAACTTTAGTTTAATCCCTAACAACGAAGTAATCGTTAACACTCAACTCTAAATAAATCATGCTATTGGTTTTAGAAGCAGTACAAGCATTAAGAACAAACACGGAACCTCCAAAATTAAAAGAAACGCAAGATCCCATAACTGACGATAGAAAACTATTTGATGAAATATTACACTGCAAGAGACTACAAGATGATATTGCTGAAAATGCTGACAAACTAAATGCGGTGACTAGGAGAAAATTACACGGTACCTAGTCATTTAATTTTAAGAAATATTAAGCCCAATAGTTACGATACTACATTAGCAAATGTCGGAGATGCTCACTGGGAGTTTCTTACGACCACTACACAGGTTGATGCCACTCTCGTTAAATTTTATTAATTGTTAAGACAACTGCTTAACTCAAAGAATCTCTACCATGATAATACTTAATATGTGATAAGTTCAGCCAGCTACCTATTACGGCTTAGAAGATAGAAAGAGCCATCTAAAAGGTAGGACGTTCAGATAAACAGATAGATTTCGTGTACTTAATAATAGGGTTTTGTTAGTACTTGACACCAAGCGGAGTTAGGATTCTATCAAGTTATACCAAGGTTTTTAATTCTACTCCAAATAATAAATGTCGTTTTATTCACAGTGCCGAAGATAATAATCAAAACTGTTATAGACATAAACTCGTTGACAGATGGGACACGAAAAATGGAAAATGAATCGTAAGTAAAAGTGAGACAACAAATTATTTTTTTTGTTACAAGGTGGTAGGTCCCTCGTATGCGAGAGGCCGTCTGGGTTGGTACCACTGCTTTGTCTATTTCTGTCACCAAGCAATAGTGTGTAAGCACTGTTGTGTTTCGGTTTGAAGGACATAGAAGCCAGTGAAATTACTGGGCATTATGAGAGCCTTATAATATGATTATATTATTGACGAGCGCAGCTCAGTGCCATGCAATGCTTTGTCATTCAAAGTTCTATATGGTGTTGCTTCTGTTTATGGGCAGGCGCAGCGCTTACCATCAGGCGTGCGCCTTGCTTGTCATTCAATAAAATAAAAAAATCACATCTGTCTGTGTGTACACAGTCTGAAAATAACTGATATTTTTTTGTACTGAGTTATCGAATTTGTTAAATAATGCAACATGTAGCTGTTTCACTTTCTCACTGTAGTTAAAAATTACAGGAATTCAGGAGAAAACGTGAAAGGGCTAGTGAAATTGGTATACAACGGTAAATCAATTAAGTTCACTAGAATGGATGACGAAGAAATGCATACAAATATTGATAAAGAAATTAATCCTAAATTAGACATCGAACGTGTCAAAGAAATTCCAAAGTACGACGAAATAGCAGACCTCTTAAGCAGATATACAGAAAGAACAAAGTCAAACTATATTAAAGAATATTTGAAAAATCACGAAAATTCAAGAATAAAAAATACTAAACGTTTAAAAAGACATATCAAAATTCGTTACGAAAACGATAAAGTCACAGATAAAAATAAAAAGATAAAAGACGATGATGAACTGTTTGTTGAAATTGAAACTCACTTTGATAGAAAAGGAATGAAAGGAGATAAGAAGAAGAAATTGATTAGTAACCTAGTAGAGAAAATACAGAAAGCTATCCACTCTGGATCTGATAAGAAAGAACATAAGAAAAAGAATAGTACGATGAGAAATGATAAACAAAAGAAACGCAAACATATCCACGTTAAGAAAAGAATACAAAATCCCCTAAATAGAATTAATGAAGTGATTTTAAAAAACAAGATATTACTACCCTATGATGCTGTAGTTCCCAGGCATCTAAGCCCTATAGCAAAAGCCGTGCCTTTAGAAGAACCTATGCCATATGTAAGTGATAAATATGGCCAAACCTGGAACAGACAGTACTACGGCCCCGGATTTTTAGCTGTGACAAAATCTATAAATTCAGCTGAAATGAGTGAAGTAGATGTCGATTATAATAAAGATAATATAAATAGAGTACCACAGAGATTGCAGAAACCTTTAAACAATGAAGTTCCTGAGTTAGACGCAACATATAATGATTATTATGATTTAGGCAAACTTAAATTCTTAATAAAAGATATAGACGGTAGTGGATTTTCTGTTGGTTTCAATCAATATGTTGACGAACAACCAGATCCTGAAGCAATGAAAGTGTTTACAGGTCTTGAAAATATAATACAAACTTATCACCAGACGTATGACTCAACAACGGAGACTGAAGTGGACGGTACTGAGAAACCAAATGAAATTGATGAAGTAGATTACGAAGAGAATGAGCACTCGATATCTCGCCGCTCAGTCCACAGTAAGAATGATCTCCATTCAAATGAATATAAAGCTATATTTGAAAATAATTTTATGCCTTATGAAAATTATGAAGACATATTCAAAGATAACACAAAAGTAAATGAACCTAGTTCAAAATATAATATGGAAAATCATAATAGAATCAAAGGCATTTTAAAATCTAAAGCATCACGTTTAGTGGTCGATGAAGGTGTGTTTAAAAAGAAATTGAAACCCGCTGAAATATTCGGCCTCGCTAATCTATTGCAACGGAAGAAAAGAAGTATAAACGTGCATAAAATATCTAATTTAAAAAACAAAATAAAACTAAACCGTTATTTAAACACGAAAGCGATGGCAACAAAGCCGATTTTCCTAAACAAAAAGAGGGTTAAAAGGCAAGTTGATAAAGTAAGGATTATAGCTACGGATGACATGCCTAATATCCATAAGCATTCAGATGAAATTTTCTTTGTGTCTGATGAGAATATTTTAGCAGACCGAGCTGTTGTTAGGGAAGTAGAAACTCCTGAAATAGAGCCTGAGAAAGTTGTAGAGGACCACTATGACATCATATCACCAATGGCTTCAGTTCCACATATGGAACAAATGCCTTATATTTATGAAGAGCCAATGGTCACAAACGTTTTTGAAGGAAGGTCCCGACATAATTCTCTTATGTCTAAATATCCTCATATACTATTGGAGGAGCTAGGACGATCTAAGGAAGATTTTGTAGAAAATCCATTACTATATAACAATATTGTTGAACATAATGCTGTTGACATGCCATCAGAAACAACTACGATACCAGCTTTGACTATAAGTAATATACCTTCTACAAAGATGGAAGAAATAGTCAAAGCTATATCACCACAAAATGCTAAAACAAACTACCGAGTCACGGTCAAAATCTTACCTAAAAATAACAGTGATTTAAATTCTGGATTCAAAGAAATTCATACTAGTATTAATAAGAGTTACAATAGAAATGGATTATTGTATTCCTCCTTAGTAAACGTATCGGAAATATCAAAAATTGTTAAGATTAATAAAACGAATGAAATCTTAAGGACAAGTACGACCCAATCGCCGGTAATAGCAAATTTTCGGAGACAACAAGAAACAATGAACCATATTTTGAGACAACATAAACATCGTATAGAAGAACAATTAAATCATTTGCAAAAAGAAAAAGAAAGATTGGAGAATCTGTCTATGAAAAATGAATCAGTGTTTGGGGAACCTAAACAGACTGAATTAATTGAAGTAGTAGTACCGTCAAATCCACCAAAAGTACTCCATTTTGCTAAAGAAGAATTAAGTAGACTTGCTGTAGCGTCTTTGATTAATTTCAACAAAAAAGAAGTCACCACAACTATTAAACCTGCAACTACTGCTATAATCCCTGATATAACAGAAATGCCACAACTTGATACAGAAAGAAAGCAAATTATCAATAAAATGGAACATAATGAGAATATCACTAACGAAATATTAAAAAAAATTGATAAGAACACGGAAATTCTACAGATATTTTTACAAAAATTGACTGATAAGATAAATAATAAAATTGAGAGCGAAAATAAAGTCAGGCAAGAGTTAGAGAATATGAGAGCGCTTAAACATATACCGGCTCCTTTTAATCAAGTGATGCCAAATATGGAGGGGAATGGGAGTCATGTAGCTATACCTTTTATATATGCTTATCAACAACCTTACGCGCTTCCTGTAAACAAACCAGAAGTCCCAGTTGCTAGTGTAGTATATCATGGGCATATTCATACAAATACTATTAATAGAAAACAAGAAAAGCCAAAGAGGGAAGTAAAAAAAGACGTAGATGTAAAAAAAGTGAACCAAACTAGATTTTTTATCGACGAACTGGAAAATGATTATAAAGTTATGCCTGTTAGTGTTAAGAAAACTTTTATTAATGTAAGAAATAATACTGGTGTGTAAATAAATTATTTTGAAAAATATGGTATTTTTTTAGCGTAAGTCTCCCATATGAGCAAGAGATTTTGGCCTCACTTAGTAATGTAAGTGATTTTTATTGCTCATGAAGGTCAACTATACCGAGAATCATGGGTTATGTTGCTTGCAGACCTTTAAGGAATGTAATGAGAATTGGAAAAAGGAATGTTGTTTCTAGGCCTCCAGAAATCTCATTCATCGTTCTTTTTATTAATGTCAACGAGACCAGCAAGGCGTTCGCTTGATGGTAAGCGTTACACATCACACAGAACTTTTAATAACAAAACACTGCATAGTCTGGGACTTCTTTCATTACCCTTAAGGTGTTAAGTCTCGAAATGACCATTAATTTCCCTGGCAATTCAATGTTTCAATCTGCAACAATGCTTACTTACTGCTGCTTGACTTACTTTTTTTGGTGGTAGATCCCTCGTATACGAGAGGCCATTTGGGTTGGTACCACCGCTTTGTCTATTTCTGCCGCCAAGCAACAGTATGTAAGCACTGTTGTGTTTCGGTTTGAAGGACATTGAAACGAATGAAATTACTGGGAATTATGAGACTTAACATCCTATGTCTCAGGATGACGAGTGCAATTCAGTGCTTTGTAAATCAACGTTCTGTGTGGTGTTGCTTCTGTTTATGGGCAGGCGTGCCGCTTAACATCAGGCGAGCGCCTTGCTCGTCTCGTCATTCAATCAAATAAAAAAGAAAAAAATATCAGCCCGTAGTTTGGAATTGTGTTCGGTATGGCGACAGGCTCACACCACCATGGTACGAAGATACGCTCGGCGAAATATGGGTGTAGTGTTTACACCTCTGCCTACCCCTACGGGATTACCGGCGTGATGCTTATTATAATTTACTCTTCTCATAGTTTAACTCATTTGTTAATTAAAAATTTACCGTTAAAACCACAACTGTAGATAGTAGATTGTAGATTGTAACGATAATAAGATAAGACAAATTAAAGTATAAAAGTGGTAGGTTTTGGAAATATTTAGCATACAACATTCTAGTGTAGTGGTTGGTGGTTAACATTGGAAAAATGAAATACTGTATGGTGAGTAAAATTCTTTTGAAATAAATACAGATAAGATAAAATGTTTGGTGGTAGGATCCATATCTGCCCGGATAGAGACCACCGTACACAAGGTGTTAAAACCTGCCATAGTGACCCACACATCTTGTGTGGATCGCGTTCCAGGATCAGCCAATATATATTCGGTTCTATCGAGGGGCTTGAAACATGACTTGATGGTTGGTTGGGGCGGAATTAGGGGTACATCCTTGTATTACTGTGCCTGCATAGGTCATCAGCTTGTCCTGTCGCAGGCCCCTCAATTAGCTTCTTCCCTCTCCGAAGAGGGAAGAAGCATTTATACAGGCCGGCATGACTGCGGTGGCGACGAGCACGACTGACAAAGTGACTGCACTACACCTGATGGTAAGCCCAATGCAGTCCAAAAATCAGCCACCACCGAAAAACAATGAGTTTATCAGTGGTTACCAGATTCATTCCGGCCTATATAAATGTTTCTTAACATTCTGAAGAGGGAAGCAGTAAATCGAGGGGCTTATGACAGGATAGGAAGATTACCGATGCAGGCACAGGGATACAAGGATGTACCCCTATACCCGCCCGGAAGCAACCATCAAGTTTTGTCGCAAGCCCCTCGGGAGCACCGGATATACACTGGCTGATCCTGGAACGCGATCGACACAAGGTGTGCGGGTCACTATGGCAGGTTTTAACACCATGTGTACGGTGTTCGCTATCCAGGCGCACATGAATATCCTATCCTTTGTGGATCACTCAAACATTTGCTTCGGTGCATGAGCCTTTCATTTCGCAGCTGATTACTCGGCCGCTACGCCACAAACGCTGCCAATAAAATCCTTAAAAGTTAAAATATTTGCTTTATTTTCAGATACTTCAAGTCCTGGTTTTATATGAACTACATTATGGAAGTGGATTACCTAAAAGACAGGTAATGTACATTACTTCAAAGCTCACAACCCGCTCGTATTTTTTTTTATATCCTGGGTCGACAAAGAGACTACGCCACACCTGATGGTAAGTGTAGCGCAATCCAAGAATAGTGTCGACCAACGACAAACAATGTGTCTATCGTTGGTCGGCAAGATCATGCCGGCCTGCCTAACTGCTTCTTCACACTCCGTTTAAAGAACCCTATATTATAGGAAGAAGGGAACATATGCCGGCAAACTATTCCACAGCTCAATAGTCCGGCAGAAGTAAATTTAGCGGAGTATGATTAAGTTGTTGATCAATTCGATTAAGTCCATCAGGTGGTTAAATCGCATGAGATTAAGCAATCTAAATCTAACTCAAAGGTGACTGATTGACTGACTGACATAGTGATCTATCAACGCACAGCCCAAACCACTGGAGGGATCGGGCTGAAATTTGGCATACAGGTAGATGTTATGAGGTAGGCATCCGCTAAGAAAGGATTTTGCTAAATTCCACCCCTAAGGGGATAAAATAGGGGATGAAAGTTTGTAATTATGGATGGATGTTTGTTACGCTTTCACGTTAAAACTACTGAATGGATTTTGATGAAACTTTACAATAATATAGCGTATACATCAGAATAAGACATAGGCTACTTTTTATCCCGGAACAGGCAGATCACGCGGGCGGAGCCGCGAGCAAAAGCTAGTTAATCAATATAAAATGGAAGTATGTAAACCGAGTGTGAGCAACCGGCTTGCCTCGTCATTAATTTTAATGCAAAATACTGTTTCTAGACCATCCCAGAGGCACCGAGACTACCAGAGTTAGACAGTACCTATCTCCCGGAGTTTATAAAGAAATACCTACCAGACGCCGTAAGTAAATTAAATACATTTTTTTTTATCCGAGCACGGCAAAGTGACTGCACTACACCTGATGGTAAGGGTAGTGCAGTCCAAAAAAACCAGCAACCATCGATAAACAATGAGTTTATTGGTGGTTGCCAGAATCATGCTGGCCTGTATAAATGCTTGCGACAGGACAGGCGGATGACCGATGCAGGCACAATAATACAAGAATATATCCCTGTACCCGCCCCAACCAACCATAAGTCATATCGCAAGCCCCTCGGGAGAACCGGATATACACTGGCTGACCCTGGAACGCGACCCACACAAGGGTCAATATGGCAGGTTTTAACACCAGTGTACGGTGGTCGCTATCCGGTTGGATACGAATATCCTCCCACCAGCGAACATTAATGCTAGATTGCATCAACTTACTTTAGGTATGACTAACATGTCAAAGTACATGTGAGATGATATCATAACTTTAGCTGTTAACCGTAACCGCCCATGATTCACTAGTTTAAACTATTGTTTAAGTTAAGTATCTATCAGATGGTTCAATTATAACCTCCAAGCCTATATATCTCCTAAAGCGTCTGTGCTCCAAAATAATAACATGTCCCTGCTTCTAGAATTAATCGAGGGATTTAGTAGTATCGGAATACGATGGTGCAACACTTAAGTCAGCAGTCAATGTTAAAGTAAGCGTTACTGTTATCGTCAAATTTGACATAAACCTTACCTACAACTGCTATTATGGTGCAATCCAGCCTAAGTAACGAACTACCGAAGTTTGAGTGGTAGAGCCACGCTGTAGAGAGTTTTGTCTACAGCATGAATGGGCTGGGTCGACCGGGTCGTTACCACTATCTCACAGAAAAACGACGTAACGTAGCGGCTTGCTGCTGCGTTTCGTACGGTGAATGTGATATCCGGAAGCTCAAATCCCCTCCTCTTCCCAATCCCTTATTGTCCCTTTCCTTTAAGGTCGGCAACGCGCCCATGATTCTTCTGGTGGTGGGCGTACATGGGCGGTGGAGATCACTTACCATCAGGTGACCCACTTGCTCGTTTGCCGGCCTATGCTATAAAAAAAAATACCGCAGTGCTAACAGCCTCCGTGGCGCAGTGGGAGAGAACCCGATGTGAAGAGAGTCCGCCGGGTTCGATTGCTACACCGAGATTGGGAGATCTTTATAGAGAGAGAGAAATATTTGTTTCGGTTCTGGGTGTGTTTTCTCCCCAGGGGATTGACGCCAGACTGGCGGCCGGTCGCAAAACCTACAAGAGACTATCCCACCTACACACTCCCCACTGTAACTCCTGTGGACCATAATCGACAGTGGCTCGCATTTTTATTGACACCGAGCAGTGAAGCTCGGCGAGTCTCTGGGAATGCCTATGTCTTTGTCCCGCAACGAAATTAATCAGATAAAAGGTTAGGGAGGAGTTGGAAATATTAATTGTCGTCATCCCTCCATAGCAATGCGGGAGACAAAATAATGAACTGAGGAGGTATTAACCTCAAGTGTAAGGACATTTACAACTGGAGAAGCCAGATCTAAAGCACCACGGATGTCATTAAGTGGGTCCTATGACGCGAGCTGTAAACTTAATTAATGATAGGTATAGGTACCGAACCCGAGACCTCAGCACAGCAGTCGTACCTACGTCACCGAGGCTCTTATGAATATTGTTTGAAGAATTACTTATTGAGATATAATTATTGATATTACTTCCAGAATGCGAGAACAGAACCAAATACTGGTAGAAAAGAAACCGAGAGAACGGCCCCAAAAACTTATGGTATGAAGCTTGACAATGGACAAGGAGTGGTGTGGAACGTAAGTTTGCCTTTAGCTTTATACATTAATAAAAAAAAAAAAGTGTGAATTGTTTGCAATTCACACACGGCAGAAGTGAAACTTCAGAAAAGTAGCCTACAAGAGAATGAGATAAAAATAGAGTATCAGTGGTATTAGGAACATTAAAAGGTTTATTATTGTTATAATACTTTTGGTAAAAGTTAAAAGCTTTAAAGCTTAAAAGTTTAAAGCTTAAAAATTATTTAAAATTTTAATGCGAAATATTACATTTCATATACTAGATGACCCGGTGAACTTCGTATCACCTACATATATTTGTTTAAAATGTGGTCAAAACTTGATACAAATGTTTCATTTACATTAAATGCAATTAAGTAAGGTACTGTCCCTGTCCCTGTCCCTGTCCCTGTCCCTGTCCCTGTCCCTGTCCCTGTCCCTGTCCCTGTCCCTGTCCCTGTCCCTGTCCCTGTCCCTGTCCCTGTCCCTGTCCCTGCCCCTGCCCCTGCCCCTGTCCCTGTCCCTGTCCCTGTCCCTGTCCCTGTCCCTGTCCCTGTCCCTGTCCCTGTCCCTGTCCCTGTCCCTGTCCCTGTCCCTGTCCCTGTCCCTGTCCCTGTCCCTGTCCCTGTCCCTGTCCCTGTCCCTGTCCCTGTCCCTGTCCCTGTCCCTGTCCCTGTCCCTGTCCCTGTCCCTGTCCCTGTCCTGTCCTGTCCTGTCCTGTCCTGTCCTGTCCTGTCCTGTCCCGTCCCTGTCCCGTCCCTGTCCCAGCCTGTCCCGTCCTGTCCAACTCGGTACAGCCAGTCTCGAGTTTTGGCGAGACACACGCACAGAGCGATTCAATGTAAAACATTCCAAAATCAACAACTACTAATAAATTAAAAATAAATTAAAAAAACATTGTCCAGCGGACACAATTGTGAATCTAAACCATTCTCAGATCCCCTTGAACACACACAAAAAATTTCATCAAAATCGGTCCAATCGTTTAAGAGAAGTTCAGTGACATACACACTCACAGAAGAATTATATATATTAAGATTTACATACTTAAGATCCTGTTTCTTTCCAACCTCTTTAGTGACGCCTTTTTCGTTTCATAAATTTTTCAAATCACAACGATTCTAAAGAAGTTTCACTTCAAAAATGTTTTAACATAAATAAAACCGATACAAAAAATACTAACAATATAAAAATACCAATTTCAGGTCCTTGCGTTCAAAATTTACCATTAAATTTCCATTTTTAACGAGCAAATAGGTTACCTGATGGTAAGTGACCTTCACCGTCTACGACGCCCACAATACCAGTAGAATCATGGGCGTATTGCTGACTTTAATGGAAAGGGATAATTAAGGGATTTTTAGGGCCCATTCATGCTTTACTACAGCCGGCTCGACCGGGTCGTTACCACTGTGTCACAGAAAACCGACGTAAAGTAGCAGCTTGCTGCTGTGTTTCGTACGGTGAGTGAGATATCCGTAGTTTCAAATCCCGCTACCCTCCCCAATCTCTTAATATCCCTTCTCTTTGAGCTCGGCAACGCTTATGATTTTTCTAGTGCCGTGTGCGTGCATGGGAGACCCCTTACCATCAGGTGACCCGCTTGCTCGTTTGCCGGTCTATGCTACGAAACAAAACTTGCATCACACATTGAAATAAAACGAAAACGAAACGAAATTGAATAATTTAAACGGATTTTATCGCATGCCGCCATGCAACAGTGTGTAAGCACTGTTGTGTTTCGGTTTGAAGGACATTGAAGCCGGTGAAATTACATGAGGCGAGCGCTTGGCCCGCCTCGTCTAAAAAAATTGTCATGTCACTTATTCGATAAAAAAAAATCTTTATTTATGTCCTAGTAGTGCAATCGGATTTGTTACTCCAGAGAATTGAGTACTTGTATGTTTTGTTTAAATTTAACCACACCTTTATGTAACATGTTGTATATACAGGGTTAATTTTAAAACACCAGCAATCTCGTAGGACCAGATAGCTGACCCCATACGGAACAACTTTTGTTCTACGAGTTTGGATATAACTCAGTATATTTAAAAAAAAATGATGTTACAAGTTTTTGTTGTGTCGTGTTTTTCTTCGTAGACTGCGGCGCGGCGCGGCGTGCGCGCACAACATCAAAGGCGGCCGTCAGCTGCTCGGGCGTTGACCTCCAAAGGCGCTAGCCCGGTTCCCCACGGTTCGCGTATTTGTTTATGTAATCTGCGATGCGCGTTGTAACATTCAAGACGGAAATTAAATGAATACTTATTTTTGTATGAAAATAAAATCTAACAAATTATCAAAAGTCGTAGAACAAAAGTAGTAGCTTATAACCTTAGGAATCTACCCCTGCGAGGTTGCTGGTGTTTTAAAAATAACCCTGTATAAGAGATTTCGTAATTAGTCGTGTCTTGTATTTACACATACATTTATATTCTAGGATTTGGTGTCTCCAAAAGTGTCATACTTCGTGGGTAGCAATGAAGTAAGTGTTTCTAATTTTTCGTTTTACGTTTGTATGTGCACTCGATTTTACTGCCCCTCCCCCTGAGACCAATTCTAATAAACTACTACACATTACAAGAATGCCAAATGTCGATTATCTTATTTAAAATGGCTTCAACATCTGTGACAAACAGCGACATGATTCCAATAGAGTTCCTAAGGAATATTAAAGAAAATGTAATTTTCAGAACACCGCATTTGACGATCAAATGGATATCGATGATAGTATAGAAGATATGATAAACAAAATAGTCTTTCACGAACCCACAGAACGAACTATTAATGTAAATAAAGAAACTACAACTGAATTTATAAAAACTACACCAGTATTTAGATCAAGAAATCATTATAGAACTACTGAGTTACCAAAATCTACTGTGGCACCTATAAAACAAGCAAACAAGAAGGACATATTAAAAGAAATTGGGTGTAAACTAGATAATATTATTAAGGATGAAATAAAATATAACATGGTAGCGCATAACAAAACGGAAAAGAACGAATTTGAAGACACATCAAGTGAGATGAATGACAAAGATGATAATGAAACTGAAGGTGATGAATATGATCTTAGGAAAGTTTTAGCAAACATTAAAAATACGGTGAGTCTATACAATACTACTAAAGTTGGTTTAAAAAACTATTTTTTTTTTATGAGAGAAGTTTAGCATACATTCTTAACACTGGACCTTTTCTAATATAAAATATCTTATGTTGCATTCTTGATAAAATATTTTTTTCTGGGATTTTAATTGGATCTGAGTTTTTGCTGGATTAGAAGTTACAAGGCCCGTGGTATGCAATGGGCCGTCTGGGTTGGTCTATTTCTGCCATCAAGCAACAGTGTATACGCACTGTTGTGTTTCGTTTTGTAGGACATTGAAGCCTGTGAAATTACTGGGCATTATGAGACTTAACATCATATGTCTCGGAGTAACGTGCGCAGTTCAGTGCCATGCAGTGCTTTGTAATTCAAAGTTCGGCGAGCGCCTTGCTCGTCTTGTCATTCAATTAAAAAAAACTTTGTACACAATTTTATATACATCTCATTTCTGCGTACACAACGTGATTAGTATAATTCACTTTTTTATTTTGAACGACTAAAATGTAGTCTTACTCGTGAAAGGTTTTACATATTTCAATTTGAATTAATTTATTAATAATTGTAGGTCAATCTGGCTACAAATATAATTTTAGTTTGCTCATCTTATCTTTGACCACACTCTTTGGTCTCTATTCGTTGGTTGTAAAGTACTTGATTATTTTGATGCGATTTAAAATACAGTTGAGATAAATTCATAAGATTTACCTTGATTCATTGGTTAATATAATTATAAACACCGAAATACACAGCTACCACAAAAGTAAACTAACAATAACTTTTATTTTGCAGCGTATTGTTCAGGAAGAAGTTAAAGTTTTGCTACAGGAATATTTCAAAACACATCAAGGTGGAACAAATAATTCTAGATCCGATACTAATGGGAAAGGCATTAAAAAACACAACTTGGGCAAAAAAGGACAGTCAAAGAAAGACAAACATGATATCAATAGTAAATATGACAAAAACTACAATGTAGATAAAGAGGATGATTCACAAGAAAATATTATTAATGTCGACAAGGATATAAAAGACTCTGACAGTAAAAACGATACTGAAGATATATCAAAACACAATAAAGACAAACATACAGAACAGACAGAAAATGATGACCAACATGAAAGTATAACTTGTAAAAACCCAACAGTATATGGGGATTGCATTAAAAACCAGAAAATAACTAATGTGTTCATATTCAACATGAATTCAGAGGGTACACCTATATTAACTAGCCATAACAGCAGTAGAACTCACACTGTTAATTTTGAAAAAAAATCAACAAATACAGATGACAAAAAGAATAAAAAAAAGGGCAAGGATATGACAACCACGGAAAGGTCTACAGAAAAAGAAAATAATGACACCGAAGAATCTACTGAAGATGATTCAACAGCTACAGATAAAGATAAGTCTAAAGAAACTACAGATAAACCTGATGAAAAGGTAAAAGAGAAGAAGGATAAAGTAACGAAGAATAAAAAAACAACAACAAATACAGATGACAAAAAGAATAAAAAAAAAGACAAGGATATGACCACCACGGAAAGTACTACAGAAAAAGAAAATAATGACACCGAAGAATCTTCTGAAAATGATTCAACAGCTACAGATGAAGATAAGTCTAAAGAAACTACATCTGAAGTTACGAGTGAGGAATCTAATTCTGAAGAAACAACAGATAAACCTGATGAAAACGTAAAAGAGAAGAAAGACAAAGTATCGAAGAATAAAAAAAAATCAACAAATACAGATGACAAAAAGAATAAAAAAAAAGACAAGGGTATGACAACCACGGAAAGTACTACAGAAAAAGAAAATAATGACACGAATGACACCGAAGAATCTACTGAAGATGATTCAACAGCTACAGATGAAGATAAGTCTAAAGAAACTACATCTGAAGTTACGAGTGAGGAATCTAATTCTAAAGAAACAACAGATAAATCAGATGAAAAGGTAAAAGAGAAGAAAGACAAAGTACCGAAGAATAAAAAAAAATCAACAAATACAGATGACAAAAAGAATAAAAAAAAAGACAAGGATATGACAACCACGGAAAGTACTACAGAAAAAGAAAATAGTGACACGAATGACACCGAAGAATCTACTGAAGATGATTCAACAGCTACAGATAAGTCTAAAGAAACTACATCTGAAGTCACGAGTGAGGAATCTAATTCTAAAGAAACAACAGATAAACCTGATGAAAAGGTAAAAGAGAAGAAGGATAAAGTACCGAAGAATAAAAAAAAAGAGTGTGCGTGTACTAGTGTACACACGTAGGAAGTGAAACTTCTTTATGACCTTATTTTTAGAAAAATTATCTACTATATGCAAATTTACAGAAATTGGTTAAATAAAGTTAAAAGGCTTTTATTATCATAGCCATGAATACAAAAAAAAGGGTGCGTCTCGGGACGCTCGACAGAAGAAGTCCGGTCAAAATCCGCTCAAAGTCCGATCAAAGTCCGTCAAAGTCCTGTCATGCTCCTGTCAAAGTTTAAACCCAAATGGATATATGTCTACATTAAGTTATATTAATGTTACTAGATGTGGAACTTTCTTTACTTCTTTATAAATAGACCGACTTTAAAACTTTGAAGTTGATTTAACAAAGTAAAAATCTTATTCAAACTGAATTAGTAAATGTAAATATAAGTTGTATTTAATAAAAAATATTTAATATCATTTTTACGTTTATTTCTCAAAATGCAACAGTAATATGGCACAGAGTAAAAAAGAGTATGCCTATAAAATATATCCTCAGTCGTCTATAAGGGAGGCAGTGTGAAGGTTTTATAAGGTGGTAGGTCCCTCGTATGCGAGAGGCCGTCTGGGTTGGTACCACCGCTTTATCTAATTCTGTGTGTTTCGGTTTGAAGCACATTGAAGCCAATGAAATTACTGGACATTATGACACTTAACATCCTATGTCTCGGGGTGACGAGCGCAGTTCAATGCCAGGCAGTGCTTGCCAGGCAGTTCAAAGTTCTTTGTGGTGTTGCTTCTGTTTATGGGCAGGCGTGGCGCTTACCATCAGGCGAGCGCTTGGCTCGTCTCGTCATTCAATCAAATAAAAAAAAGGTGCCTTTTTGTACCCGACTGTATAGCCACTACCGTACACTTGATAAGAGACCAAACATAATAGCTCGCTCAGGCGAGTCGCATTCCAGGATCAGCCATTATACAGGGTTATTTTTAAAACACTGACAACCTCGCAGGAGTAGATTCCTAAGGTCATTTGCTACTACTTTTGTTCTACGACTTTTCATAATTTGTTAGATTTTATTCTCATACAAAAATAATTATGAATTTAATTTCCGTCTTGAATGTTGCATCGCAGATTACGTAGTACACGCGGGCGCGCGCGTCAGTTCACTGACCGGCCGCGCCGTATCGATCGATAATACCTACACCCAGCCGTCAGCTGATTTCACTATTGCACGCGCGCGAGCGCGCGTCGGGTCGTTCGTTTATGACTGAAACGTAGAGTGTAGACGTACGAACACAAACACTACACAACAACTTGTAAAATCATTTTTTTTCTTATGTATTGAGTTATGTCCAAACTCGTAGAACAAAAGTTTTTCCTTATGGGGTCAGCTATATGGCCCTGCGAGGTTGTCAGTGTTTTAAAAATAACCCTGTATATCCAGTAATTTCAAGTCGGCATAATTCTGCCGACCGTGAGTCACACGATGTTTCTTGACGGCCAACATTATATTTGTACTGCATTGTACTTAACATCAGATCCATTGCATTTGCCGTGCTTGAAAATAATAAAAAAACGTGTGCGTCTCTGGACGCTCGACAGAAGTGGTAACTTAAACTAATCTAAGTTGAACTATTTAATATTGAAATTGTTTAAATTGACAAAAGCTTTTAGGTTATTACTTAAACATTATGGGCTTTACTAATAAATGTTGTATACGAGTGTCATACTTATACAGTGTTTTGTCTCGCTTCTTCTTATAATAAATGTCACTCATCGTAGCAAGACAAAGTATTGTATAACTATTACCAACATATACAATGTTTATTAGTAAGGCCTTATGTATATTATTTTTTTTATCCTGGGTCGGCAAAGTGACTACGCTACACCTGATGGTAAGTGTAGCGCAATCCAGGAATAGTGTCGACCAACGATAAACAATGTGTCCATCGTAGGTCGGCAAGATCATGCCGGCCTGCCAAAGAGCCAAGGGGGAGGGGAAGGAAAAGGGATGGGAAAAGGGTTAGGATCAGGGGGCAAGCCCCCTGGAGAACCGGTTATACACTGGCTGACCCTGGAACGCGACCTACTATGGTAGGTTTTAGCACCAGTGTACGGTGGTCGCTATCCGGTCGGATACAATTATCCTTCCACCAGCAAAAATGATAATGTGAGGAAAGGTTTTTTCTAGAGACTATCCCGCCCAAACACCCGCCATTTTCAATTCTTAGGATCCATTCCAAAGTTCAAAATGAAATACAATATAAAAAATAACACAATCTTTATTACTACGAACACTAAGTAACAATTCCAGATTTTATGGCACAAACACATAGAAAAATAATTCGTTTATCAGACTTTACACACTAATTTTATCAATTTGAATTACAACTGCCAGTGACAAGACTTCACAAACATAACCTACAACGCCATTTTGAAATAGAGAATGCGTTCGATATTTAAAAAACTGCCGTAGTTGCAATTTAAAAACTAAGATGGCAGTATTGTGAATTAATTCTAAATTATTTATGCTTGGTGTAAAAAGAAATTCTGTGAGTCGTTTTTTATTCCGAAGTATGGATTCTTTATTATAATAAAATATCTCGTTTGATAAATTTAATAAATAAAATAAATTTATTAATTATGAATTTAATTTTTTACTTTTTAATTAATTTTAAAAATTCGAAGACAGACATAATTGATTTTACTATATGCTTAATAAATCAATATAATAATGTACTTTAGATACATAATTATATTATTAATATTTTTTTTCAAGCTTTTTAAAACTAAATAATTTTGAAAAATATGTGTCCTTTACTAATGCAACGCACCAATGTGTACCAAAGAAAAGAAATACATATTAAACTCGACACAAATTTTAACGGCACATTATATTTATAAATAGTAATTACATAATTTAGAAAATATATTTTTATTAGCGTATCTAAATAGCTATATTGTAACATTTTTTTAAATATTTTATGATTAAAATATAATATTTATTACGATTTTTTTTCTAACTTTAGAATGCATATTTTTAATATTTAAATAGTAAAATCATTTATATGATTATATTTTTTTTGTAAATTAAATTTTATATACAGGTTGTTTCATTTGTAGAGTACAATTTTATCGTGATTAAATTACAGATAATCTTGTTAAAAAAATTCAAAACCAATTTTATAAAAAAATGCAATGTCAAGGCATATTTTGAATTCTACACTACTTGAAACACCTGGATATCCATAGATACAAACTTAATAGTAATAGTAACTCTTAATAACTTAAATATTATCATTTGCCATAAACATATAAACTATTTTTTTTAAAACATTGAAACAATAAAATATTGTTGCTATTTGTATAATCGATGTAGTTTAAAATATTACCAGTGGATTCGATTTATTTTATATTTAATTAAAAGCTGCACACATTTTATAAAACAAATACATCAGTGAATACGAAGAACAATTTTAAAATGTGGATGACATGATTTTTACGCTCCCACCCATTTTTTTTGTCATTGTCAATAAAGACTTTATAACTACAGATTTAAATATCAACACATTATGTTTATGTAATATAATAAAATACAATATATTTCAAAATACTGCAATTTCAGAAAACAGAAATATAAAAAAAAATCGAAAATTAAAATATAAATAAATTCGTAGTGTTACATTAAATTCGTGAAAACATAAAATAAATACAAATAAAATCCTTTTCTAGACGATTCTCAGATAACATAATTGGTTCATTAGAAATTCATCAAATTAATAACATAGGAAGTTGATAGAATAAATAAAAGAATTAAAATAAATTAATACACAGACTTATATCGTAAAATATAAGTAATTCTATAAAAGGAATTAAATTATTGCAAATAAGCATTGAGTAATATTGTAAATACAATATTGGCAAGATTTTCATTATAGGTTGGAGAATAAATTCTATTATAAAAATAAAATAAAAAAATTATAAAATCCAATGTAAATATATTAAATTCGTGAAATGTAGAAAATAAAATACGATAAATATATTAATGCACAGGGTGTTCTTTTAATACGGTAAAATATTTTATTGGGAAATTTATACTACAATGTACCCTGTTTCAAATGAATTTAATAGCGATTACAATTAATTTATGCTTCAATTACAAATCACAATTAAATTGCCAAACAAAACAACTTTGTACTGACAAGGCCTTTCTAGTGGTCCTATTTGGTACTCGAATAAAATTGATAATCACTATGCAATTCATCTGGATGTTTCCAGATGCGTTTAAAACTACGATATCTTTGGAAGACCAAATAATCATATAATACCCAGATATCATTTTTATAATGTTTTTCGAAAATAGAATAACACAAAATATGACCAATAAAATATTTTACACTATTGCAACACCCTATATTTATTCAGAACTAACCTTATTGTCTTTTTAAGACTTAAAGTCTTAAATTGGCACTTAATTACAGACGAAATCATACCCGACTCACATTTTCGTTGGAAGTTTATATTTTGGATTTAACCCGCTGCGAATAAGAGAGTCAGATCAATTGGTTTGTTTTTTTTACAAATTAATGGGAAGACGTGACCGGGCTTCAACATTCTTACAGAAAAAAAGACGTAAAATAGCATTTTTTTTCATTTCAGTGTCGGTGTCCGGGACAATGCTAACAGCCCGGTCGTACCGGCGCATTCATGCTGTGGACAAAACTGTCTGCAGAGAAGCCTACCACTTACATATACCACAGTTCCTGTAATAAACGACACAATAAACATTCAGACTTGGCTCTAAATACCGTTTTCACCACCATTACCTAAACTTAGAGAACTCTTAAATGGATGCAATAACATTTTTTTTTTATTTAATGACGAGACGAGCGAGACGCTCGCCTGATGGTAAGCGCCACGCGTGCCCATATACAAAAGCAATACCACACAGAACTTTGAATTACAAAGCACTGCATGGCACTAAACTGCGCTCGTCACCCCGAGACGTAAGATGTTAAGTGTCATAATTCCCAGTAATTTCACTGGCTTCAATGTCCTTCAAACCGAAACACAACAGTGCTTACACACTGTTGCTTGGCGGCAGAAATAGACAAAGCGGTGGTACCAACACATGAAGTAAAAACTGAGATATAAATTTAGTTTTATTAAATTTATAAACTTAAATCAATAATTTAAAGTTCTATTTTGCATAATAAAATATATTTTTTTTATAAAATAACGAATTTAACCTACTTTAATCTAATAAATTTAGCAAATTAAAAACGATATCTAAATTTTTACTTGATGTGGGTAGAAATGTTATTGCATATTTTCATCTAAATATGTTTTAAAGACATTTAACTATGAGATACATCTGTGGAATAGAGATTTATTTATTTATTGGTGCAGTTACATACAACAGACTACATTTTACATAAAGTTACACTTATAGAAGACATGATATAAATCTGGCGTCTATTTACTACTGTACACAGCATTCAAGATACATCTTAGTAGTAAAATAAGAGAGAGAAAAAAAACAATAGATTGTATTAAATTTAACAACAAGATGTAAGTTTCACTAACAGTGAAACTAAATATCAGATTTTAAATGGTTTTTAATGCGACTCGAGTATTTCATTCGTGTTTGAATGAACACATTCACTCGAGTCACTCGAGTAGAAAACGAATCGAGTCGCATCATTACTCGAGATACCGAATCCACCCGGCGCGTCGAATTGACCCGGTAGCTCGAGTGCAAACGAGTGAATTTGTTAAACTCGTATTCGAGTGTTTCACTCGAATACGAGTTTAACAAATTCACTCGAGTAAAAAACGACTTAAGTTGCATCACTAGTGTGGAATGGAATGATCTAGCACAGCGACTCCCAAACTTAATCCCTTTTCATTTATCGGACCCTACATTCATGCATAAATATATCAGACGCATTTATCGAATTTTGTATATCCGGTTCTCCCGAGGGGCTTGCGACATGACTTGATGGTAGGTTGGGGCGGGTATAAGGGTACATCCTTGTATCCCTGTGCCTGCATCGGTCATCCGCCTGTCCTGTCGCAAGCCCCTCGGTTTGCTTCTTCCCTCTTCGGAATGGGAAGAAGCATTTAAAGGCTATGATTCTGGTGACCACCGATAAACTCGTTGTCGGTGGTCGCTGATTTTTTTGGACTGCACTACGCTTACCATCAGGTGTAGTGCAGTTACTTTGCCGTGCTCTAATAAAAAAAACCCTAGAGTCTTTCAGGGAACCCTTTTAGGGATCGCTGGTCTAGAAAAGTATATATGTTACAAGAACATTCAGTAAGATTGAAAGCGGTCCCACAATTACTAGAAACTTGTTGAAGTGAAACTTCTTTAGTATAGTTGTGATTTGAAACTCGATGAAACGAAAATGCGTCACGACAAAGACAAACATATTCCTAAATAGGATTTAGCCTGCGAGAGAATGAGATAGATTACAAATATGCTATAACGTGTCTTTGCGCCTGCGTACAACGAAGCCTTCGGCAAATGTGTCATAAACAACGTGGTGTATTATTCACGTGTTTTATTTTTTTCCCATTTGTGTATTAAAATTCGTTGGTTAATTAATTTATTTTTATAATTCTGAAATTTCACTTCTGCCGTGTGTGAATTGCACACACACACATTTTTTTGTTCGTTGCAAAAGGAACCGGCTAAGGTCAGACACCATGCTGCCAAACGACATATTGAATTACACGCGGATGCCAAAAAAAATCCTTTATCAAGTTGATTAAAAATGACCGAATGGGATGAATTAACTCACCATCTCATAATTCCTGTCTTCAAAACATATTTGACGTTATATGAATGAATGAATGAATGCTGTGTACAGTATTAAATAAACGCCAGATTTATATCATGACTTCTATAAGTGTAATTTTATGTAAAATGTAGTCTGTTGTCTGTAACTGTACCAATAAATAAATAAATAAATATAGTTTCATTGTTTAAAAACGTGTTCTAAGTTAAGAAAACGGTTGGTGAAAACGGACATAATAATACATTATATAGTTCAATTAGTTAATTATCAGTTATCCTTAATTCGGCTAGTTCGTTCTCTTCGTCCACTTCATCTTCATCGTCCGAGCCGTGGACGGACGCGGCGGGCGTTGTACCTCCTGCAACATCGATATATCGATAAGGAACGTGTCGCAACACTAGTGACATCATCATCATCATCATCAGCCACAGGACGTCCGCTGCTGAACATAGGCCTCCCCCAAAGATTTCCAGACCGACCTGTTGGAAGCGGCCTGCATCCAGCGACTTCCTGCGATCTTTATCACCTTTATCACTAGTGACATAGTGGAACGAAAATAGTAAGGTAGGTCCCTCGTATGCGAGAGGCCGTCTGGGTTGGTACCATCTAGTTTGTCTATTTCTACAGCTGAGTGTGTGTAAGCACTGTTGTGTTTCGGTTTGAAGGACATTGAAGCCAGTGAAATTACTGGGCATTGTAAGATTTAACATCTTATGTCTCGGGGGAAGAGCGCACTTCAGTGCCATGCAGTGCTTTGTAATTCAAAGTTCTGTGTGATGTTGCTTCTGTCAATGGGCAGGCGTGGCGCTTACCATCAGGTGAGCGCCCTGCTCGTCTCGTCATTCAAACAAATACAAAAGAAGGCTCCCACTGCCCAGTAATTTCACTGGCTTCAATGCTCTTCAAACCAAACACACAACAGTGCTTACACACTGCTGCTTGGCGGCATAAGTAGACAAATAATGATTCCAACCACGGCTTCTTGCATACGAGGGACCTTGCTAGTAAATTTTTTAAAGTCTACGATTAACGTATATTAAGAAAGCATAACACACAATTTACTTGTAAAATAGACTAAAAACACAAAACAGAAAAAAAATATATCACCTAAAACGTTGTATCTAATTCATAATATTACACCAAAACAGTACCTAAATAGTGTATAACCATCTTTATAAAACAAACATATAGATTTCGCTAAAACAACTCCGCAGTGCCTGTTCAACTGTATTCGTGTGATGCCCAACATAAAAGCGACCATCCTTATATATAACAAACAGTATGGATTTCACTACAAAAACCCTGATATGTGTGTACAACTGTATTCGTGTGACGTACAAGTTAAAAGCGGCCATCCTTTTTTTTCCTTATCCATCCTTTTTTTTATGGCATAGATCGGCAAACAAGCAAGTGGGTCACCTGATGGTAAGTGATCTCCACCGCCCATGTATGCCCACAATATCAGAAGTATTATGGGCGCGTTGCCGATCTTAAAGAAAAGGGATAATTAGGGATTGGGAAGGGGAGGGGTATTTGGGCCTCCGGATATCTCACTCACCGTACGAAACGCAGTAGCAAGCCGCTACTTTACGTCGGTTTTCTGTGAGACAGTGGTAATGACCCGGTTGAGCCGGCCCAATCATGCTGTAGACAAAAGTGTCTACAGCGTGGCTCTACCACTCATATATTATATAACAAACAGTATGGATTTTGCTAAAACCACTCCGCAGTGTCTGTGCATCTGTATTCGAGTGATCCCCAAGTTAAAAGCGGCCATCTTCACAATACAAACAGTATAGACCTCGCTAAAACAACTCCGAAGTGCGTGTGCAACTGTATTCGTGTGACGTACAAGTTAAATGCGGCCATCTTCACAATACAAACAGTATAGACCTCGCTAAAACAACTCCGAAGTGCGTGTTCAACTGTATTCGTGAGATATCCAAATTAAAAGCGACCATCCTTATATAACAAACAGTATGGATTTCCCTAAAACAACTCCGAAGTGCGTGTGCAACTGTATCCGTGTGACGTACAAGTTAAAAGCGACCATCCTTATATAACAAACAGTTTAGACCTCGCTAAAACAACTCCGAAGTGCGTGTGCAACTGTATTCGCGTGATGCCCAAGTTAAAGGCGACCATCTTTTCCAGCGCGGCGGTGCTTCGCTCGTTTAAAAACACGATGACAACGCCATCTGTCGAAATCGTGCACTTGTGTTACTAACTCGTTTTTTTGAATTATTTTTAAACTAGCTTTTAGGATAAAAAGTAGCCTATGTTCATCAGGGATTATGTAGGATTCTAATGGTGAAAGAATTTTTCAAATCGGTCCAGTAGTTTTAAGTTTACTCGTCACATACAAAAATGAAAATCTTTGCTCTTAATAATATTAGTGTAGATGTATTAACGAATATTTTTTTTTCTTTTTATGTTATAAAATTGTATAGTATTTTAACTGTAACATACAATTCGGGACAAAAAATAAGTATAACTAAGTAGTCATAAGAACATTTTAAAATAGCGGCACCTAACAAAAAATAATGAACTAACTTTGACTGGGCAAAGCGAACTGAACTCAGCATTAATTTAAGACAAAGTGAGATTTCAAATGGTTGCTTAGTTGGTTTAAAAACAAAATATTTAAAACATAGACAAAAGATTAAAGTTTAAAAAATCCTTCAAATCAATTCACAACAAGTACACGATTCGGACAGACGTTAACGTAAAATGAAATTCAATATCACACAAATTCTACCATTCTACTATTCTACCATTTTCGTAGATGGCAACCCTTTACACAAACGTCAAAAACCTTGTACCCGTCACACCTATTCATCGGCTGCGCAGTCGTTCAGTTTGGCGATCAGTTGGTCGATTTGTTCGGCGACCGCTTCGTTCAACGGTTCGAGGAAACTCTCGTTGGGCGTTCGGTAATTCTCGTGTTCGGATTCGGCAAAGTTCGGCCTCTCGAAGCTCACTTCTATACCACCGTCATCGCCATCGTCAGTCAAATCGAGCAGTTCGAGAGATTTTTGAATATCGAGCGTCGTTGTCTTCCTCCCGTCCTCTCCGTTCGTTTGAACTTGCTCATCTTTGGTGCATTTTTCTTTATCTTCGCGGTACGAAGTGGCGAGATGACTCGTCTCGTGATGACGTACTACAATAACTGTGGTTTCTTAATTACCTACACGGTAGCCTGGTAACCTGTAGTCTAGCGGGGAATGGTAAAGACTACAGAGGGGTCGCAAGTTCGATCTCAGATCGCATAATAATATATGTCTTCGAATTTTCAGTACGATAAATTTCGGTAATTTTCGTAATTATGGTAATTTTTACGAATAAATACATACAGCAGCGATAGCTCAGCGGGGAGTGGTACGGACTGTTGAAGACGAAAGTCGCAGGTTCGAAACCAGCCCCAAGAGCATACACCTCTGACTTTTCTAAGTTACGTGTATATTAATTGTTAATTATCGCTCGCTTTAACGGTGAAGGAAACCTGCATACCTGAGAACTCGATAAGATTTTTCGAAGGTATGTGAAGTCTGCATTAGGCATTAGGCCAGCGTGGTGGACTAAGGCCTGACCTATTATTCTTAAAGCCCGTGATGATCCACAGATAATATAAAACAATACTTACTGGAATGCGTTGGGCTTGGTGGTTCAGATATGGGTCTCGGGTAATTGAAGCGTTTCTCCAATTCTTGGTCCATGTGATCCACGTAATCTGGGTAAACTATCTTGAGGGCTTGGGCACGTGCTTGACGATAATACTGGAATGGAATTGGACTTTAGAGGCTATCTCGTTTATTCGTTACATACGAAAGTATAAATCTTTCCTCTTTATGATATTAGTTTAGACTAGCTTTTGCTCACGGCAACGCCCGCCTGATCTGCTTTTCCCGGGACAAAAAGTAGCCTATGTCTTATTCTGATGTATAAGCTATATTATTGTAAAGTTTAATTAAAATACATTCAGTAGTTTTTACGTGAAAGAGTAACAAACATACATCCATACATACAAACTTTCGCGTTTATAATATTAGTAGGATTATAAAATAGGAAAATAGTTTTGGGATGATTGTTATAGTGATGTTGAAAAAAGATCGATGTTTTTTGCTATGCATCGATATTTTGTGGCGATATATATTAATTCAATATATCGATGTATCGATATCTTATTAAGAACTAAAATGATACGTCAATCATTATCTTTTATAATAGGATGCCAGCAATGTAGACTAAACTTGAATCCGATTTTTTTATAAAATGCCACAAAAGGTCATCCAAATATCAAGTCGATATATCAATACTTTTTTCCCGATTAAATTCAATACTTACCGATACTTTTCGAAAATATCGATACGAAATAAATAAATACTTTATTTACTTCCGCAATGTCTAGGTAATTTAAACAGCATTTAAATATTATCACCCCCTATTTTGACCCCATTGGGGTAGAATTTATCAAAATCCTTTCTTAGCGGATGCCTACGTCATAACATCTACCTGCATGCCAAATTTCAGCCCGATCCCTCCAGTGGTTTGGGCTGTGCGTTGATAGATCACTATGTGTCAGTCAGTCAGTCAGTCACCTTTGAGTTTTATATATTTAGATTTCCCACATATGTAAACCATGTCCTGGATTAGGACAGGCTACTTTATATCTTGGAAGAGGGCCTTTACGCGATGGGAATTTATACAATTTTATTTATATACAAAACTAGCTGTCCCTCGCGGTTTCACCTGCATGTTACTGCCCTGCTCCCATGGGTCATAGCGTGATATACATATTGTTGAATAAATAAATTTATAAAGTAGTTGTAAAGTATTTAGTTAATTACCTATCTATCTTTGTAAACGTTTTGTTGCTGACTGACTTTATAAATATGTAAAAATTATTAGCTAATGTCTCTTGTCTGCAAATATTATAACGTGTTTTTATTAAGAAATCTACGGAGTTTCATTGAAATACTGCCTAATTCCAATACATATAAGCCTTCCTCATGAATCACTCTATCTATTGCTGAAAACTGCATGAAAATCCGTTGAATCGTTTAAAAGATCTAAGCGAACAGACAGCGGAAGCGACTTCACTTTATACTATGTAAAGATTATCGACTCACAATGCCCAAATTCCTCCAATCCATGAGATCGGAGAGACGTTCAGTTCGATTCCTTTGTATGATGCGCTGTCGCCGAGTTAGTCTGTAAAAAAAATATATTAACGATTTCGGAGGCCCAAGAAAATTACAGCATGGATGTGTTATTATGTATATTTTTTTACCGAGCACGGCAGTGACTGTGAGCGATAGCTCAGCGGGGAGTGGTATGGACTGTCGAGACGAAAGTCGTAGGTTCGAAACCAGCCCCAAGAGCATACACCACTGACTTTTCCCAGTTACGCGTATATTAATTGTTAATTATCGCTTGCTTTAACGGTGAAGGAAACATCGTGAGGAAACCTGCATACCTGAGAACTCGATAAGATTTTTCGAAGGTATGTAAAGTCTGCCAATCTGCATTAGGCCAGCGTAGTGGACTAAGGCCTAATCCCTTTCATTCAGTAGAGGAGGCCCGTGCCCAGCAGTTGGACGTATATAATACAGGGCAAGTAAAAAAATAAAAAAATACCAACTTACTTGGTGAAATCGTACATATACTGGGCGAGTTGCTGTACCGAACCCTCGAGGGATATGTAACGGCGGTCCACCACGTATATACCGTAGGACATCGGGTCCGCTATGTGGTCCTGCATGAAACAGCCGAAACCTGGTGAAAAAATACAGTGTAAAAAAGTTTTTCCAAAAAAAAGCAAACAATAGTAAAAAAAAGTAAAACAAAAGAAAAAATAGTAAAAAAAAGGTAAAAACAAAGAATAAATATAAAAAAGGATTTTTTTTTTATAACAGAAGCCTGGCAAATGAGCCAGTGGACCAGATGAAAATAGATATCCATCACCAACAATACCCACAAGACCAGAAGAATCATAAGAATCATGACTGTGCTGCATCTGTTTATGGGCAGGCGTGGCTTACCATCAGACGAGCGCCTTGCTCGTCTCGTCATTCAATAATAAAAAACGTGTGCATCTCGGGACGCTCGACAGATATGATAACTTAAACTAATGTGGGTAAAACTGAGAGAGGAAATCCGGTCGTAGTCCGGTCAAAGTCCGGTCGAAGTCCAGTCAAAGTCTGGTCAAAGTCTGGTCAAAGTCCGGTCAAAGTTTGGTCAAAGTCCGGTCAAAGTCCTTTCAAAGTCCTGTCAAAGTCCAGTCAAAGTCCAGTCAAAGTCTAGTCAAAGTCCGGTCAAAGTCCGGTCAAAGTCCGATCAAACTCCGGTCAAACTCCGGTCAAAGTCCAGTCAAAGCCGACTGGTCACTGTATGACGCCACCTGGGACAACGAAAATTCTCGAAGTTCCAGGGAGGTCGGCTAACGCTGGCTGGTCAACCGGCCCGCGTAACGTCTCACGGAAGGTTCTCGAATATTCTCGAAACTTCCGTTGACCGAACGGAACGAATCGGTTCACCCTCCCATAAGAAGTTATCACTTCAAAGTTCTCTGTGGTGTTGCTTCTGTTTATGGCGCGTACCATCAGCCGAGCGCCTTGCTCGTCTCGTCATTAAATAAAAACAAGTCTTCACCTACCGGATAGATTCGTGGTGACGCTAGGTATCCCCATGACGGTGCATTCGGCTGGCGTATATCCCCAAGGTTCGTAGTAGGAAGGAAACACTCCGAGGTGACATCCCCGAACAAACTCTTCGTAGTCGAGCCCGAATAGTGGGTTGGTGGATGTCAGGAACTCTGGATGGAAGATTACCTGCGAGAGAGATATATTTTGAGTTTTTTTTTATTTTGTTTAGTTTTTTTTTTTATTTATTTCACCAGAATCATGCCGGCATGTATAAATGCTTCTTCCTTCTTCGCAAAGGGAAGAAGTAAATCGAGGGGCCTGCGACAGGACAGGCGGATGACCGATGCAGACACAGGGATACAAAGATGTACCCCTATATCCGCCACAACCATCCATCGAGTTTTGTCGCAAGCCCCTCGAGAAAACCGGATATACACTGGCTGATCCCGAAACGCGATCCACACAAGGTGTGTGGATCACTATAGCCGGTTTAACAGCATGTGTACGGTGGTCGCTATCCGGGCGGATATGAACATCCTACCACCAGTAAACGTCTTAACCGTAATAGGTGGCTTGGAAGTGGAACTCCGTTCCTGTCCACCACAGATGTTTACCATCAGGCGAGCGACTTGGTCGTCTCGTCAAAATACGAGGTGGTGAGTCCCTCGTATGCGAGAGGCCGTCTGGGTTGGTACCACCGCGCCGTCTGATTCTGTCAAGCAACATTGTTTAAACACTGTTGTGTTTCGGTTTGAAGTACATTGAAACCAGTAAAATAATGGCAATTATGAGACTTAACAGCTTATGTCTCAGGGTGACGAGCGCAGTTCAGTGCCATGCAGTTATGTAATTGAAAGTTCTGTGTGGTGTTGCTTCTGTTTATGGGCAGGCGTGGCTCTTACCATCAGGCGAGGACCTTGCTCGTCTCGTCATTCAATCAAATAAAAAAAAACAGAGATGTGCAAAGTTTGTAGCAAGTGGAACTCTCTCTCTGTCCACCACAGGTGTGTTTACCATCAGGCGAGCGACTTGCTCGTCTCATCATTCAAGGTATTAAAAAAAATCCATGGCATACGTACCTTAACTTTGTCATTAACTGTGTTAAATAATTCACATCTCCTTATCGAGTTCAGGACAGGGTCAGCCCAGTCATCTACCTGAAATAAAACATTCATTCAATCATCATCATCATCATCATCAGCCACAGGACGTCCACTGCTGAACATAGGCCTCCCCCAAAGATTTCCAGACCGACCTGTTGGAAGCGGCCTGCATCCAGCGACTTCCTGCGACCTTTATCAGGTCGTCTGTCCACCTTGTCCTTGACCTTGTCTTGTCCTTCGTTCAATCAAATAAATCAATCAATATTACGTCTCGGGCCTCCTTTGCCACTCGTTAAACCGAAAGAAAAACGTACGATAGAATGAATGAATGATTTCTTTTTATAGCATTGTCCGGCAAACGAGCAAGTGGGTCACCTGATAGTAAGTGATCTCCACGGCCATGTACGCCCACCACCAGAAGAATCATGGGCGCGTTGCCGACCTTAAAGGAAAGGGATAATTAGTGATTGGGAAGGGGAGGGGATTTGGGCTTCCGGATATCTCACTCACCGTACGAAACGCAGCAGCAAGCCGCTACTTTACGTCGGTTTTCTGTGAGACAGTGGTAACGACCCGGTCGAGCCAGCCCATTCATGCTGTAGACAAAACTGTCTAGAGCAGTGTTTCCCAACCTTTTTTAGGCCATGCCACACCTTATTTTTTTTTGTTAAATTTGTCACCGATATCTAGAATTGCATTTAAATAACCCAAAAGGGAAAAAGAGTTAAAGTCGTGTCGAGTCCATTTGTAAATAAATAAAAAAAGTGTGCGTCTCGGGAAGCTCGACAGAAGTGATAACTTATACTAATGTGGGTTAAAGTGAGAGCGGAGGAGACTGCCTACTACTGCCGTATGCGTGAGAGAAAGGGAAGCCAGAGTGGCGCCGTAACGCGTTACGTTACGAAGTCCAGTTAGAGTCATGTCAAACTTCTGTCAAAGTCCGGTCGAAGTCCTGTCAAAGTCCGGTCAAAATCCGGTCAAAGTCCGGTCGAAGTCCGGTCAAAGTCCTGTAAAAGTCCGGTCAAAGTCCGGTCGAAGTCCGGTCAAATACCAGTCAAAATCCTGTCAAAATCCGGTCAAAGTCCAGTCAAAGCCCTGTTAAAGTCCGGTCAAAGTCCTGCCAAAATCCGGTTAAAGTCCAGTCAAAGTAATGTCAGTCTTGTCAAAATCCGGTCAGATCCCGGTCAAAGTCCTATCAAAGTTTGTCAAAATCCGGTCAAAGCCCTATCAAAGTCCAGTCGAAATCCGGTCAAATACCTGTCAAAAACCTGTCAAATTCCGGTCAAAGTCCTGTCAAAGTTTGTCAAAATCCGGTTAAAGTCCGGTCGAATTCCTGTCATAGTCCGGTCAAAATCCGGTCTAAGTCCGGTCGAAGTCCGGTCAAAGTCCTGTAAAAGTCCGGTCAAAGTCCTGTCAAAGTTTGTCAAAATCCGGTTAAAGTCCGGTCGAATTCCTGTCATAGTCCGGTCAAAATCCGGTCTAAGTCCGGTCGAAGTCCGGTCAAAGTCCTGTAAAAGTCCGGTCAAAGTCCGGTTAAAGTCCGGTCGAATTCCTGTCATAGTCCGGTCAAAATCCGGTCTAAGTCCGGTCGAAGTCCGGTCAAAGTCCTGTAAAAGTCCGGTCAAAGTCCGGTCGAAGTCCGGTCAAATACCAGTCTAAGTCCTGTCAAAATCCGGTCAAAGTCCAGTCAAAGCCCTGTCAAAGTCCGGTCAAATACCGGTCAAAGTCCTGCCAAAATCCGGTTAAAGCCCAGTCAAAGTCCTGCCAAAATCCGGTTAAAGCCCAGTCAAAGTAATGTCAGTCTTGTCAAAATCCGGTGAAAGTCCTATCAAAGTTTGTCAAAATCCGGTCAAAGCCCTATCAAAGTCCAGTCGAAATCCGGTCAAAAACCTATCAAATTCCGGTCAAAGCCCTATCAAAGTCCGGTCAAAGTCCGATCGAAATCCGGTCAAAGTCCGGTCGAAGTCCGGTCAAAGTCCTGTAAAAGTCCGGTCAAAGTGCAGTCAAAGTCCGGTCAAGGTCCTGTCAAAGTTTGTCAAAATCCGGTCAAAGCCCGGTCAAAGCCCTATCAAAGTCCTGTCAAAGTCCGGTCAAAGTCCGGTCAAATACCGGTCAAAGTCCAGTAAAAATCCGTTCAAAGTCCGGTCGAAGTCCGGTCAAATACCAGTCAAAGCCCTATCAAAGTCCAGTCGAAATCCGGTTAAATACCGGTCAAAAACCTGTCAAATTCCGGTCAAAGTCCTGTCAAAGTTTGTCGAAATCCGGTCAAAGCCCTATCAAAGTCCGGTTGAGGTACGGTTAAAGCCCGGTCAAAATCCGGTGGAAGTCCAGTCAAAGTCCGGTCGAAGTCCGGTCAAATACCAGTCTAAGTCCTGTCAAAATCCGGTCAAAGTCCAGTCAAAGCCCTGTCAAAGTCCGGTCAAATACCGGTCAAAGTCCTGCCAAAATCCGGTTAAAGCCCAGTCAAAGTAATGTCAGTCTTGTCAAAATCCGGTGAAAGTCCTATCAAAGTTTGTCAAAATCCGGTCAAAGCCCTATCAAAGTCCAGTCGAAATCCGGTCAAAAACCTATCAAATTCCGGTCAAAGTCCTGTCAAAGTTTGTCAAAATCCGGTCAAAGCCCTATCAAAGTCCGGTCAAAGTCTTGTCAAAGTCCGATCGAAATCCGGTCAAAGTCCGGTCGAAGTCCGGTCAAAGTCCTGTAAAAGTCCGGTCAAAGTGCAGTAAAAGTCCGGTCAAGGTCCTGTCAAAGTTTGTCAAAATCCGGTCAAAGCCCGGTCAATGCCCTATCAAAGTCCTGTCAAAGTCCGGTCAAAGTCCGGTCAACTACCGGTCAAAGTCCAGTAAAAATCCGTTCAAAGTCCGGTCGAAGTCCGGTCAAATACCAGTCAAAGTCCTATCGAAATCCGGTCAAAGTCCAGTGAAAGTAATGTCAGTCTTGTCAAAATCCGGTCAAAGCCCGGTCAAAGGCCTATCAAAGTTTGTCAAAATCCGGTCAAAGCCCTATCAAAGTCCAGTCGAAATCCGGTTAAATACCGGTCAAGAACCTGTCAAATTCCGGTCAAAGTCCTGTCAAAGTTTGTCAAAATCCGGTCAAAGCCCTATCAAAGTCCGGTTGAAGTCCGGTTAAAGCCCGGTCAAAATCCGGTGGAAGTCCAGTCAAAGTTCGGTCGAAGTCCGGTCAAATACCAGTCAAAGTCCTGTCAAAATCCGGTCAAATTCCAGGCAAAGCCCTGTCAAAGTCCGGTCAAATACCGGTCAAAGTCCTGCCAAAATCCGGTTAAAGCCCAGTCAAAGTAATGTCAGTCTTGTCAAAATCCGGTCAAAGCCCAGTCAAAATCCGGTCAAAGCCCGGTCAAAGTCCGGTCGAAGTCCGGTTAAAGTCCAGTCGAAATCCGGTCAAATACCGGTCAAAGTCCGGTCAAAGTCCGGTCAAATACCGGTCAAAGTCCTGCCAAAATCTGGTTAAAGTCCAGTCAAAGTAATGTCAGTCTTGTCAAAATCCGGACAAAGCCCGGTCAAAGTCCTATCAAAGTCCGGTTAAAGTTCAGTCGAAATCCGGTCAAATACCGGTCAAAAACCTGTCAAATTCCGGTTAAAGTCCTGTCGAAGTTTGTCATAATCCGGTTAAAGCCCTATCAAAGTCAGGTCGAAGTCCGGTCAAAGTCCGGTCGAAGTCCGGTCAAATACCGGTCGAAGTCCGGTCAAAGTCCGGTCTAAGTCCGGTCAAAGTCCGGTCTATGTCCGGCCAAAGACCTGTCAAAGTCCGGTCAAACTCCGGTCATAGCCCGGTCAAAGTCCGGTTAAAGTCCGGTCAAAGTCCGGTTGAAGTCCGGTCAAAGTCCGGTTGAAGTCCGGTCAAAGTCTGGTCCAAGCTGACTGGTCACTGTGTGACGCCACCTGGGACTTCGAAATAATCGATGTTCCAGGGAGTTCAGCTAACGCTGGCTGGTCGATGGCCCGCTCGCGTTACGGAACGTTTCGGTTCACCCTCCCATAAGAAGTTATCACTTCAATAAATAAATAAATTGCCCCCCTTAACTATCAAATTGCCCCCCTGTGGGGCGTGGGCCCCACGTTGGGAAACACTGATAGACCTTCGGCCACCCCGTCATCACGAAGGCCGAATAGCTTCGTGGGGAAACACTGGTGTAGAGCGTGGCTCTACCACTCAACGTGTATATAATAGAATGAATGAATGAATGAATGAATGACCGACTCACGATATTGTGCGTAGTGATGGGCGGCAGGCCATCCCTCTGCAGCGCGTAGATACATCTCTTCAGTCGAACTGTGTCGTCTTTGTGAAGGAGGTCGGACGCTTCCGGCAGATGACCTCTGACGGAATAGCATATTGAATGAATATCCAGTGTGTCTATACCCACAAAGACCTGCAGCTGAGTTTGTTGGAGCTTCTTCTCAGTCCAGTGGGCATTTCCGAAGCACCGGTAGAGACATTTCAATGTAATTTATCTATTATTGAGGTGTAAAAAATATTGCGACTATTGAGATATAAATTAACCTATCTCTCAAGTTTGTTCAAACTGCACACAGCTTGCAAAATTTGATTAAAATCGGTTCAGTAGTTTAGGAGTTCATCGCGGACCAACAACGTGACACGAAATTTTTATATATAAAGATTGGTTTTTTTTCCCCAATATAATTATTCATTATTGTAAATATTTAACGTAAAAAAAAAACAACTTTAAAATGCTCTACCGTAAAGTTCACGTATTGGCGCTTTAGTATTTTTACGTTTCCACTGACAATATTATAAAGTTATTCTTGACTAGAAATACAACTAGTTAAAACAGATTTTATCGCAGTTTATTATTTTTATTTTTTTTCGCGTTTTGAAACTTTTAGCCTTCGTGGTCACGGGGTGGACTGATATGTAGGTTGTACCGAAATGTTAATGTTACATTGCCTACTTTAGTTGAAAACATTGTTTTTTTTTTATAAAAAAATATTCGTGTTTCATAAAAAAACATTTGTTTTTTACAAAAAAAATTTTTTTTACATATTTGTGTTATTTATAATCTTTTTTTATTCTTGACTAAGTTTCATTGCACAAAAATCATACTTTATCAATATGATATCTGCTAGCAGCTGAATAATTACCGAATTTTACCCATTTAAAAAACGTCCTAAGCGACTTACCTGAGGCATATATCATACATCCGTTTGCCGACCTTCTGCTGTATATCATGGATGGTGTCACTCAACGCCTTCGTGACGGCGTGACCTCGCAGACTCTCCACGTTGAAGTTGTTCGTCTTGGCGGGGAAGATTAGGAATGACTAGTTTTTTTTTTTAATAGCCCTGTATATTATATTCGTCCCACTGCTGGGCACGGGCCTCCTCTACTGAATGAGAGGGATCAGGAACCCATATGTAAAAAACGTCCTAAGCGACTTACCTGAGGCATATATCATACATCCTTTTGCCGACCTTCTGCTGTATATCATGGATGGTGTCGCTCAATGCCTATGTAAATAACGTCCTATGTGACTTACCTGAGGCATATATCATACATCCTTTTGCCGACCTTCTGCTGTATGTCGTGGATGGTGTCGCTCAATGCCTATGTAAATAACGTCCTATGAGACTTACCTGAGGCATATATCATACATCCGTTTGCCGACCTTCTGCTGTATATCATGGATGGTGTCACTCAATGCCTATGTAAATAACGTCCTATGCGACTTACCTGAGGCATATATCATACATCCGTTTGCCGACCTTCTGCTGTATGTCGTGGATGGTGTCGCTCAATGCCTATGTAAATAACGTCCTATGAGACTTACCTGAGGCATATATCATACATCCGTTTGCCGACCTTCTGCTGTATATCATGGATGGTGTCACTCAATGCCTATGTAAATAACGTCCTATGCGACTTACCTGAGGCATATATCATACATCCGTTTGCCGACCTTCTGCTGTATATCATGGATGGTGTCACTCAATGCCTATGTAAATAACGTCCTATGCGACTTACCTGAGGCATATATCATACATCCGTTTGCCGACCTTCTGCTGTATATCATGGATGGTGTCACTCAATGCCTATGTAAATAACGTCCTATGTGACTTACCTGAGGCATATATCATACATCCTTTTGCCGACCTTCTGCTGTATGTCATGGATGGTATCACTCAGTGCCTTCGTGACGGCGTGACCTCGCAGACTCTCCACGTTGAAGTTGTTCGTCTTGGCGGGGAAGATCAGGAACGCTACCACGGTCATCTCGGAACCTGATGACTAGAACATAATACACCCAAAATAAATACATTGGTGCTAAAACCTGCCATAGTGGCCCACCTTGTGTGGGTCGCGTTCCAGGGTCAGCCAGTGTATATCCGGTTCTCCCCAGGGGGCTTGCCCCCTGTTCCTAACCCTTTTTCCATAGGCCGGAATGATCTTGCCGACCTACGATGGACACATTGTTTATCGTTGGTCGACACTATTCTTGGATTGCGCTACACTTACCATCAGGTGTAGCGTAGTCACTTTGCCGAGCCAAGATAAAAAAAAAAAAAAAATACATTTGGCCTTTCCCTTGGCCCTAGGATGAGATACCGCAGGGTCTTTATATAGTCGGCAACGCGCCCATGATTCTTGTGGTGGTGGGCGTACATGGGCGGTGGAGATCACTTACCATCAGGTGACACACTTGCTTGTTTGCCGGCCTACGCCATAAAAATAAAAAATAAAAAAAATACACCCAACAGTCACACATATAGTCTTGACCCTACACTAGGTTAAAGCTGTATCATCAGTATTTATCATTTGATTGAATGAGGAGACGAGCAAGGCGCTCGCCTGATGATGAGCGGCACGCCTGTCCATAAACCACCGCTTTGTCTATTTCTGACGCCAAACAACAGTGTATAAGCACTGTTGTGTTTCGGTTTGAAAGACATTGAAGGCAGTGAAACTATTGGACATTATGAGACTATTTTTTGAGTGGTAGAGCCACACTGTAGACAGTTTTGTCTACAGCATGAATGGGCCGGCTCGTCCGGGTCGTTACCACTGTCTCACAGAAAACCGACGTAAAGTAACGGCTTGCTGCTGCGTTTCGTACAGTGAGTGAGATAACCGGAAGCCCAAATCCCCCTTCCCTTCCCAATCCCTAATAATCCCTTTCCTGTAAGGTCGGCAACGCGTCCATGATTCTTCTGGTGGTGGGCGTACATGGGCGGTGGTGATCACTTACCATCAGGTGACCCACTTGTTCGTTTTCGGGCTTATCCTATAAAAAAAAGACCTAAAAACTAACCTTCAAATAATGGTTGAGTCTCGCCAACGCTTCTATGAATATATCCGCTCCCTTGTTACCGAATTCGTACCGACCGGCTATGAAGAAGTACAGAGTCTTGTCTAGATCGAAGTTGAAGTGACTGGAAAGAAGGAAACCCATTACGACATTTTTTTTTATCCGAGCACGGCATATTGACTGCACTACACCTGATGGTAAGCGCAGTGCAATCCAAAAAACCAGCGACCATCGACAAACAATGAGTTTATCGGTGGTCATCAGAATCATGCCGGCCTGTATAATGCTTCTACCCTCTTCGGAGAGGGAAGAAGCAAATCGAGGGGCCTGCGACAGGACAGGCGGATGACCGATGTAGGGACAAAAATACAAGAATGTACCCCTATACCCGCCCCATCCAACCATCAAGTCATGTCGCAAGCCCCTCGGGAGAACCGGATATCCACTGGGTAACCCTAGAACGCGATCCACACAAGGTGGGTCACTATGGCAGTTATTAACAACAGTGTACGGTGGTCGCTATCCGGTCGGATACGAATATCCTCCCACCAGCAAAATTATCACAAGGACATCTACAAGGTGGTAGGTCCCTCGTATGCGAGAGGCCATCTGGGTTGGTACCACCGCGCCGTCTATTTCTGAAGTCAAGCGACAGTGAGTTAGCGCTGTTGTGTTTCGGTCTGAAGGACATTGAAGTCATTATGAGACTTAACATCTTATGTCTCGGGGTGACGAGCGCAGTTCAGTGCCGTGCAGTGCTTTGTAATTCAAAGTTCTGTGTGGTGTTGCTTCTGTTTATGGACAGGCGTGGCGTACTTACTCAGGCGAGCACCTTGCTCGTCTCGTCACTCAATGAAAAAAAAATTTGTGGTGCAGCCACGCTGTAGACAGTTTAGTCTACAGCATGAACGGGCTGGCTCGACCGGGTCGTTGCCACTGTCTCACAGAAAACCGACGTACAGTAGCGGCTTGCTGCTGCGTTTCGTACGGTGAGTGAGATATCCGAAAGCCCAAATCCCCTCCCCTGCCCAATCCCTAATTATCCCTTTTCTTTAAGGCTTAGTATTGTGGGTGTACATAGGCAGTGGAGATCACTTACCATCAGGTGACCCACTCGCTCGTTTGCCGGCCTTTGCTATAAAAAAATTGACTTACCCATAAAAATGTCCCCTGGTAAACTCATTGATCTTCTCTTTGGCCAAGGCATGCAAGTTCTGGAACTCGTGGAGTGCCGAAAACTTCTTCACGTTCAAACCGTTCGGCGTGATGATGTCCGGCTTCCTTTTGAGGAGGTGTTCCGCTTCGTAACCTGGTGGATTTTTTTTCCTCTTTTTTTATCCTGGTTCGGCAAAGTGACTACGCTACACTTGATGGTAAGTGTAGCGCAATCCAGGAATAGTGTCGACCAACGATAAACAATGTGTCCATCGTAGGTCGGCAAGATCATGCCGGCCTGCCAAAGGGCCAAGGGGGAGGGGAAGGAAAAGGGATGGGAAAAGGGATAGGATCAGGGGACAAGCCCCCTGGGGAGATCCGGATATACACTGGCTGACCCTGGAACGCGACCCACACAAGGTGGGCCACTATGGCAGGTTTTAGCACCAGTGTACGGTGGTCGCTATCCGGTCGGATACAAGTATCCTCCCACCAGCAAAACCTTACCTTATACTATTATTACCTGTGATATCGGAAACTGTGGTGAATATATGGGTCATGTGTGCCGCGGCTCGCTCCATGCAGTATCGGTGGTATATCTGACGCTTCCCCGCTTCCTCGTCCACAGAAAACTGTAGACATAATGAGAAAAAACACATCTTACCTTACGTTTCTTTTTTTAATCCGGCAAAGTGACTGCACTACACCTGATGGTAAGCGTAGTGCAATCCAAGAAACCAGCGACCACCGACAAACAATCAGTTTATCGGTGGTCTATACGAATCCTGGTAGGTGGTCTATACCTACCACAATCCTGCCTCAAAAGCATACACCTCTGACATTTTTAAGTTACGTGTACATTAATTGTTAATTATCGCTTGCTTTAACGGCGAAGGGAACATCGTGAGGAAACCTGCATACCTGAGAACTCGATAAGATTTTTCGAAGGTATGTGAAGTCTGCCAACCCGCATTAGGACAGCGTGGTGGACTAAGGCCTAATCCCTCTCATTCAGTAGAGGAGACCCGTGCCCAGCAGTGGGACGTATATAATACAGGGATATAAATAACAAAAGCAGAAGTGGTCGTACCTTATCCAAATTATTGTAGAAATCTGTACTGCCGGCGCACAAATATCTACCGAGCAGCGTGGCATGAGTTGTGAACACAGTGGCGACATCTACGTGACGGACTCTGAAACAATACAAATACAATACAATTCAATTCAATACAACACAATACGATACAATACAATGTGGTAGGTCCCTCATATGCGAGAGGCTGTCTGGGTTAGTACCACTGTATCATATATATCTGCCAAAAAGCAGCGTTGTGTAAGCGCTGTTGTGTTACGGTTTCAAGGACATTGAAGCCAGTCAAATTACTGGGAATTGTGAGCCTTAACGTCCTATGTCTCCGGGCGATGCAGTCCAGTGCCATGCAGTGATTAGTAATTCAAATAATCGATTCTCAAAGCAGTAGACGAAATAAGTTTGAAAACCGTTGCACTTGTGGTACAGAGCTGATGTCATATTGTCACCTCAATACAATGAGTCCGATGCCAGCCTGCCACTCGTGGAAATGGCACACAACACGCGGCGGCGTGTCGCTGTAATTCTCGGCCGCGTTTCTGAACTGAAACAAACAAAACACATTGCTTTTAAACACGTTAGGACTGAGGCAGACCGGCGCACCGAGGGTTCGGTACACACAAACTTAATTTTTGAAGTGAAACTACAAAAAAAGACAGAAGACTATAAGGAGTAAATAAGTAAAACCAAGGCTAAAAAAGCAATCAACTTTATTTGTATTAATCCCTCAAGACCTCAAGACACTGTGAGCTCTTTCTGCGTAGATCGACCAAAACATAAATTTTATAAATAATTGTAAACTGAAGGTAGATAATGTAACATTAACATTTTGGGACAACCTACACCTCAGTCCTCCCCGTGACCACGAAGGCTGAAAAGTCTTCGAAACGTCGGGATCAAAATTAATAAAAAACCGCGATAAAATCCGTTTAAATTAGTTTCATTTCAATGTATTAATCCCAATATTTCTTACCTAAATCTGACAGAAACAGGGGGTTTCTGCCTAGTTATGAACCCTGCACCTGTTCATAGCTTTTTACGAACGTAAGGACTTTATGTAACTCTATCCGTTGAAAACATGATAATCTTTAGCGAACCAATAAATTTTGCAGGTGTTTTTGTTTCAATTAAAGTTCTTGGAACGACTAAATCAAAACATATTGACAATAAAAGTGCTGACCACTGTGTCTGGCAGGTGGCCTTGTTATGATCAAAATTCCTGGAACTGAATACGCATTGTAAATAAGTTAAGAGTATAAATAAGGATTATTGATAGATTTAATTCAGTCTTTTTTTTTTTTTTTTTTATAGCATAGGCCGGCAAACGAGCAAGTGGGTCACCTGATGGTAAGTGATCTCCATCGCCCATGTACGCCCACCACCAGAAGAGTCATGGGCGCGTTGCCGACCTTAAAGGAAAGGGATAATTAGGGATTGGGAAGGGGAGGGGATTTGGGCTTCCGGTTATCTCACTCACCGTACGAAACGCAGCAGCAAGCCGTTACTTTACGTCGGTTTTCTGTGAGATAGTGGTAACGATCCGGTCGAGCCAGCCCATTCATGCTGTAGACAAAACTGTCTACAGCGTGGCTCTACCACTCTAAAATTGTGAATAGTTCGACTATACACATTTTTATTTAAAAAAAACTCCTGGCGCTCCCGTTTAAATTTTGTCTACCACGGTCGTCAAATAAACATGTTCACGGATTTTTTTATAATAAAAACATTTTTGTACGTGACGCATTAGTTATATTGTGTAACCGCCCCATAGTGGACAGTTACACAGGTCAATAATGACCTATTCCAATCACACGGGACAGAAATAACATATCCCAATAAACCCACAGACAATAACGACCCAGTAACACAACCGAGACACGCCACTCACCTCAGTAACAAACTGCGCGACCATAAACCCGAGGATGACGGCGTCATTCGCCTCTATGTCCAAGTGCGGGATGCCCAGTGAGCAAGTGTCCCACAATTCCTGCTTGTACGCGTCCAGTTGCCACGCGCCCGAGCCGATGTCGAAGAGGATGATCTGAGGGTTGCCGTCAACCAGCCATGTTTATAAGTCACTCACCTCAGTAACAAACTGCGCGACCATAAACCCGAGGATCACGGCGTCGTTCGCCTCTATGTCCAAGTGCGGGATGCCCAGTGAGCAAGTGTCCCACAATTCCTGCTTGTACGCGTCCAGTTGCCACGCGCCCGAGCCGATGTCGAAGAGGATGATCTGAGGGTTGCCGTCAACCAGCCATGTTTATAAGTCACTCACCTCAGTAACAAACTGCGCGACCATAAACCCGAGGATGACGGCGTCATTCGCCTCTATGTCCAAGTGCGGGATGCCCAGCGAGCAAGTGTCCCACAATTCCTGCTTGTACGCGTCCAGTTGCCACGCGCCCGAGCCGATGTCGAAGAGGATGATCTGAGGGTTGCCGTCAACCAACCACGTGCCTGTGTGGAGCTGGAAGAAAGAATTTTATTTAATATAGATGGAGAAGAAAGGTTTTTAAGCTATATATTTTTTGTATAGATTTTATCGTGGACTTTGAGCGGCGAGACCGAATACAGAAATTCCGTAACGAAAAAACCTAACACCCCCCACTCCGACCAGCCAGCGTTAGCCGACCTCCCTGGAACATCGATAATTTCGAAGTCCCAGGTGGCGTCACACAGTGACCAGTCAGCTTGGACCGGACTTTCACAAGACTTTGACCGGACTTTGACCCCGTCCTTGACCCGACCTTGGCCCCGACCTTGACCCCTGACCTTGACCCCCGACCTTAACCCCCGACCTTGACCCACAAAATTAAAATTAAAAACAAAGGAAAAAATACTGCATAAATAAAATAAATAAATAATTATAATTACATAAGTTGATAAAAAATGCTACAATAGCTTTACCGCGGCAGTCTCCGAGTGCTACACGTCTTTTTTTTATTAACGTGTTAATGAAATTCTTTCTGGAATAGGTTTTGGGAAACGTAACTTATAGATTTAAATCACTGCACAGTATAAAACAAAGTAGCTTCCCGCTATCTGTCTATGTTTGCTTAGATCTTTAAAACTACGCAACCGATTTAGATGCGGTTTTTTTTTTATTTTTTTTTATTGGCATAAATCGGCAAACGAGCAAGTGGGTCACCTGATGGTAAGTGATCTTCACCGCCCATGTATGCCCACAATATCAGAAGAATTATGGGCGCGTTGTCGACCTTAAAGGAAAGGGATAATTAGGGATTGGGAAGGAGAGGGGTATTTGGGCCTCCGGATATCTCACTCACCGTACGAAACGCAGCAGCAAGCCGCTACTTTACGTCGGTTTTCTGTGAGACAGTGGTAATGACCCGGTCGAGCCGGCCCAATCATGCTGTAGACAAAGCTGTCTACAGCGTGGCTCTACCACTCATAAATTATTTGATAGAGTGATTCAAGAGCAAGGTTTATATGTATAATACATGCATACATCTCGGCTCGAACTAAAAAGTTCGCCAATTCATACTTCTACCGGACCATTAAGCTGTGGAATAGTTTGCCGGCACACGTGTTCCCTCCTTCCTATAATATGGGGTCCTTTAAACGGAGTGTGAAAAAGCAGTTAGTGCCGACCAACGATAGACACACTGTTTATCGTTGGTCGACACTATTCCTGGATTGCGCTACACTTACCATCGGGTGTGGCGTAGTCATTTTGTCGAGCCAGGATAAAAAAAATAATATAGTAGAGAAACACTGATAATTTTGGAGGTTTCTAATGTTATGTCGTAACAAACGTACTTTTACCCGTGCGAAGCCGGCGCGGGTCGCTAGTTATACGTAAAATCGAGTCAACTACCCTATTACCTTGTACCCTTGACTCCGCATGGCGTTGACGGCTATAGTAAGTGGAGAGTTGGGGGGAAACTCGGCTTCCTCCACTTCAGTACGCGCGCACTGTTCTTTGTATGGACCTGGGGAGATATAAATTAATAAATAAATACACCCAACAGTCACACACATAGTCCTGACCCCACAGTAAGATACGAGTCTTGTGTCGTGGGTATCAGGAACTACGAGAGACTTTCGCTCTCACAACACCCAGACCCCGAAACATATATTTGTGGATCACACAAACATTTGTCTCGGTGCGGGGATCGAACCCGCGGCCTCCCGCTGGAGGCTGTAAATTATGTTTAAAGTATGGACTATTAGTTCCCAAAGTGATCCAATACCCCCAGGAGTCCACGGAAGACTCGACGGGGGTCTAAGTTGAAGTGACAAAAAATGGGGGTTCACAATTCGTAAGCGGGGGACCACGAAAATGTATCTGCTTTCTATAGTGAAGAACTAAAATGTTGGCTTGACTTCACCTATCAATGTAGGTAGATATTTAAAGAAGATCAGCGACTGTTACTTGTAAAAACTTGCATATTCCATACATTTTTTATCGATTTTTGGGAATATGGTAGAAATATAGCTACAGGGGGCCCACCGGAACGTGCTAAATTTTGAAAGTGGTCTATGAGAAAAAAGTCTGGAAACCTTTGGTATAGACCAGTGTCTCCCAACCTTTTTTAGGCCATGCCCCACCTTAACATTTTTTAGTTAATTTTGTCACCGACATTTAGCATTGCATTTAAATAACCCAAAGCGAAAGGGTTAAAGTCGCGTCGAGTACATTTTTAAATTGCCCCCCATAACTATCAAATTGCCCCCCTGTGGAGCGTGGGCCCCACGTTCGGAAACACTGGTATAGACACTTGTCTACAGCATTAATGATCCGGTCAAATCGGGATAAACAGCTCAAACTTATGTGTAATTAACTCGCATCGTTTTGTCGTGGAGAAAAAAATCTACAATAAAACAAAAACAGAAGGAGCAGCGATAGCTCAGCGGGGAGTGGTACGGACTGTCGAGACGAAAGTCGCAGGTTCGAAACCAGCCCCAAGAGCATACACCTCTGACTTTTCTAAGTTACGTGTATATTAATTGTTAATTATCGCTTGCTTTAACGGTGAAGGAAACATCGTGAGGAAACCTGCATACCTGAGAACTCGATAAGATTTTTCGAAGGTATGTGAAGTCTGCCAACCCGCATTAGACCAGCGTGGTGGACTAAGGCCTAATCCCTCTCACTCAGTAGAGGAGGCCCGTGCCCAGCAGTGGGACGTATATAATACACGGCTAGTAAAAAAAAAACATAAGCTAACTACTAACTTAGTAACTAACTGGACTAAGGCCTAACCCCTCTCATTCAGTAGAGGAGGCCCGTGCACAGCAGTCGAACAATTATAATACAGGGCTAGTAAAAAAAAAACTCACCCAAAAGACAATAATTTTCGCCCATTTCTTCAGTGGAGACGTACGCCTTCGATCTAATCACCGTGTAGATACCACCCACTGCAATGAAGAAAAAAAATATTTCGATTAATAACGACCGACCGACCTATAGACCAGGGTTCGAAAATATCCGATATTTATGATATATATCCGATATATATCAAGTTTGATATAAACTCCTTTGCAAAAAAAACGGGCACCTTACACACACACTTTACCTTAGCTTTTCTATGGGTAAATATTATTATATTTTTAGTATGTCATTAGCTTGGATGACTAGAAATTTCTTATTATCAATGAGAATCTAGTTTTTTAACACTTTTATCCTGGTATCGGTGTTTTAGTCAATGTAAACAGAGAGCCGTGTTAAAATGGACATTTTTATGGGTATAATGAAATTAAGACTACGAGTATTTTTATGGTATTTTAATAAAAGAGACATTAAAAAATAAAAATTAATAACGAGTATGACCTCCTCTTGCAGCGATTACGGCATGTAATCGTCTTGGCATGCTTCCCACCAGGCTTTTGATGGTGTCCTGTGGAATGTGTTCCCACTCAGTCGAGATTACACGTTTAAGCTCTCTGATGTTTTGTGGAGGTGGTTGGACAGATCGTACTCGCCTTTTTAGGAGGTCCCAAACGTGCTCAATGGGGTTAAGGTCGGGGCTCCGCGCTGGCCAATCCAAACGACGAATACCGACCTCTTGCATATAAGCATCTACGTCGCCAGAACGGTGGGCCCGAGCATTATCGTCCATGTAAATGGCATCTTCACCAATTACAGTCAGTGCGGGTTGTGCATTTTGAGAAAGGATTTCTGTTATGTACCTATGCGCATTTAGTGAGCCATTTTCTATGAATACTATCTCGGTACGATAGTTGGAAGTTACGCCCGCCCAAAACATAACGGACCCTCCACCATAAGGGGTGATTTCTTCAAAACACACATCGGCATAGCGTTCCCCTGGTCTTCGTAACACTCGCCGACGTCGGTCCTCACCATGCAGACAAATTCGAGCCTCATCGGAGAAGAGTACGCTACTCCAGTTACCTGGTGTCCAAGATAGGCAATTTCTAGCGAACCTCAACCGCGCAATCCGGTGCTCACGGAGTAACTTGGGGGCCCGCGCTGGTCGTCGACTACGTATATCAGCAGCTAAAAGTCTTCTCCTCACAGTCCATAGGCTAACTTGTGCTCCTCGTACCTCTTCAAGGTTTCTTTTGAGGTCTATGTAACTGCATTTGCGGTTCCTCAGCGCCTGAGTCACTAAAAAGCGATCGTCTCGCGGCTGTGTGCAACGTTTTCTCCCAGAACCTTGCCTTCTCTGAACGGAACCTGTCTCTTGGTATCGAGTCCAGGTTCTTTGTACGGTTGAACGACTCACGTTTAACCGCTGTGAGACGTAACATTGGCTACACCCCTCTTCCAGCAGCGCTATAATTTTACTAGCTCTCATTGCTTTTTCTGCCATTACGATAGACACAAAGATATCTGTTTTAAGTCACAATAAGGCAGAATTATGCGATAAACATAAATTGTTGTACTAAAAATAACGAAAAGTTACTTTTAGTTGCTTGATAACCTTTTAACCGCAAACCCGCGAAAAGTGTCACAAAATGAAAAAGGGATTAATAATTTAAAAAACAAAAGTTTTGAATTTGGAATGAACTTTTTTTCATACCCAGACTCTTTATTAAGTGCCAGTAACATAGTTTGGCTATTAAAACCTCTGAAGAACTAAATTATTACCAATAATGTTAAAAAATCAAACCCGCCCGTTTTTTTTGCAAAGGAGTGTATATCCATTTTGTATGAAAGTCATATTATTATTTTATTGTATTATTTATGAATACTGTTTGCATATTCTAAAATCTACTTTTAGATAAGGCATAATCAACTAAAAAACATAAAATCTTCTTTTAGGGCAGAAGTGTTGCCATTTATGGGTTAGAACTTACCATTACGGAGTATGTTTTAACTCTACTCCCACGCCATCTACATTTGGATATAGAAATACAGTAACAAACTCTAAAAATTATATAATAATATTAATTTTTAAACCATTTTTGTATTGAAATATATTATAAAAAAACATTTGATATATATCGTCGAACCCAGCTTGATATATATCGGATATATATCTTGATATATATCCATTGATATATATCCTCGAACCCTGCTATAGACACATTGTTTATCATTGGTCGACACTACTCCTGGATTGCGCTACACTTACCATCAGGTGTAGCGAAGTCACTTTACCGAGACAGGATAAAAAAAGTCCCACTAAAAAGAAAACTAAAGAGCGAAAAATAAAAATCAGCAATTTGATGTTTAAGTTTGTTTGTTAATTTTGAGTCTGCTTTTTTGTTTGTAACACATTTTTAAACTTTTTTTTTCAGTGACAAAATCGTCAACATCGGTGCATCAGTCTTTCATCCCCCATTTCACGCCCTTAGAGAATGGAATTTGGACCTCCGGATATCTCACTCACCGTACGAAACGCAGCATCAAGCCGCTACTTATGATTTATTATGATTATGACTTTACATCGGTTTTCTGTGAGACAGTGGTAACGACCCGGTGGAACCGATCCATTCATATTGTAATCAAAACTGTCTACAGCGTAGCTCTTTTACTCAAAAAATATTATTTTTGACTTTTAAGTGTTATTTTTTTGAAATCGGTTTTTAAGTTTTTTGTGTTTTTTTGTTTGCGTGTTTTTTTTTGCCATCTATAATTTCTAGATTCCTAGGTCCTAAAGAAACATCTACCAGGTCATATGGAAACTAGAATGTCTGGTTATGACAACAGTTGCACGGTGGGTGGGCAGGGACAATACGAAATAGACAATCTAGAATTACATCTTGTAGCCTGCCTTGGCGTACATCTAGGCCGTGACTATGTAACCGGCATAGACAAAAGGCTATTATAGACTAGTGTCTGTGTTATAATCAGGGGTAACGAACTTTACAGAGTAAATAGATTTGATGAACGCAAGAAACCATAGATTAGAAAGAAAAAAACATTTACAAGGTGGTAGGACCCTCGTATGCGGGAGGCCGTCTCGGTTGGTACCACCGCTTTGTCCATTTCTGCCGCCAAGCAACAGTGTGTGGGCACTGTTGTGTTTCGGTTTCACGGACATTGAAGCCAGTGAAATTACTGGGCATTAAGAGACTTAACATCTTATGTCTCAGGGTGACGAGCACAGTCCAGTGTCATACAGTGCTTTGTAATTCAAAGTTCTGTGTGGTGTTGCTTCTGCTTATAGCCAGGCTAACCATCGGGCAAGCGCCTTGCTCGTCTCGTCATATAAAAAAAGAATAGTAAAATTTTAACTTTCCAAAAAGAATAAAACCGACTCGAAAATAATTTCATTTCAAACACTAGTATTACAGCTGCCAGTTACCAGTACAATCGCCGTGTCTCTTGTATCATTACACAAATGTATCGGCTTACGTAGCGTCAACGTATTATAGTTAAAAAGTTGAAGTTATTAATTTTTTTATCGAATTCTAAATTTAATTTTTTAAAGTATAGTAAACCGAAAGTGAAAATTTCAAATCGATGTTTGACTAACTTCGACACTTTTTTCACTTTTTTTTCCATCAATATCATCATCATCAAATATGTATCAGGTATTTTCCCAACAAAATTACCTTTATTAGCAGCTTCCCATGCTGTCTCGAAGGTCCAGCGGTTCTCGTCGCTCGCTGCCTGCCCCCTATCCATGAAGGACATGAGGTCGTGCGTCGAATCCGCCCGGTAGAACCGGCGTGATGATCTGTCTCGCGACATAGTTCCTGAAACAAAAAAAATAACAATATGAATGTCGGTACAGATATAATTTAAGTGAATCTAAATGATGTTTAACAATTTAATGGTTCAATAAATGATTTGACCGTCAAACAGTGACGGGAAGAAAAAAAGTTTATGTTTAAATCTTTAAACCACTAGGTACTTTACCTGTATGAGTTTTCTATTTGACAGCCTTCGTGGCTTGTCGGGCGAGTAGCCGGCTGTGAAGCTCATTCTGATTTCAATGTTAAAACGCACGACAGGGTGGTTAATTATTTTTTTATTTGTTTGAATGACGAGACGAGCAAGGCGCTCGCCTGATGGCAAAAGCCACGCCTGCCCATATACAAAAGCAACACCACACAGAATTTTGAATTACAAAGCACTGCATGGCACTGAACTGCGCTCGGCACCCCGAGCCGAGATGTTAAGTCCCAAAATGCCCAGTAATTTCACTGGCTTCAATGTCCTTCAAACCGAAACACAACAGGACTTACACACTGTTGCTTGGCGAGAGAAATAGACGGCGCGGTGGTACCAACCCAGACGGCCTCTCGCATACGAAGGACCTACCTTGTAAATATGTAAATATAGTATAACCATAGTGTAAATATGTATTACCTGAACCGTACAGTACCTCCTTTTTGCAAAGACGCATTCCACCTATAAATAGTTTAGCAAAAAATGCACAAGTACGTAACGCGTTACGTAAAAATTCATTCATGAACTGGCTTAAAGCCAACATTATTGACGCTACTACGTAAATGTGAACTTAAAAACAATATTTACTTCAAAATTCTCTGCCCAGAGGGATTGACGTCAAGCTGTCCGCGGCAGGTCGTTAAAACTACAGGCTTTCGCTGGTGGTAGGATATT